>JBBMOC010000028.1:5138343-5228260 GCA_037975185.1 Centropyge bicolor
TCTCTCTCTCTCTCTCTCTCTCTCTCTCTCTCTCTCTCTCTCTCTCTCGCTCAGCTTTCCTCCCAGGCTTTCCTCCCACACACTTTAACTCTCTTGTTTCAGCAGTGAAGTACAGAAGCCTTACAACCCTGCAGCAGAGAGGAGCGCTGGCCAAATGTTTTCATAGGTTATCACTCACATCAGCATGCATGTGATCCGCTAAAGTGTTGCCGTTATGTAAAAGTTATTTAGACCTGTAAAAGAGAGGGAATCCAACCAGGTGCAGGCGATGAAACCATATGGGTCAAGATAAAAAACAGTGCACATGAACGATGAAATGCAACAACGAGAAAAGGCGAAACTATAAAATTCCCATGATACAGGCAAAGCGTGCTCATCCGTCTTGTTGTGTTAAAAGCCATATTTCCAGTTCTAATACGTGTGACTCTCACAGTAACAGAGGTTGACAGTTTGATCTAAAGAGCCTCACAGTGTCGGAGCTGCACACAGTCTTAACGCTGACTTCCCCAGAGGATATCAAAGCCCTTCCGTGGGTTATCTAAGTGGCTTCCTCTCTCCACTCAGCTGTGAAGGTCAACGCTACAAACAGCCCTTTGACTTTAGTCTGACACTTCAGTCTTTATGCAAAAACTCCTTCTAACCATAAGCAATAATCAATAAGCTGGAAACAGTAAATGAGAATATGAATGTAAATACGGGAACAGAATTACAGCGTGATGAAAGAAAATGAATCAAAACGTTTGTTGTAAACGTCCGTTTTATTTTCCACAGTCACTTCACAGTTCGACCTTGTGATAGTTGTTCACACAAGCATTAAAGTAACTTTTTTTTCACTTCATATTTGTTGGTTTTCTTGGTGACTTTAAACTCGAGCCCATCGTTGATTTGCCTCGTCCACGCCGTTGTAAGGCCGAGCTCCGACATTTGACTGAGCTAAGCTGCTGCGTAAAATGTTTTTAACACCAATAGTAATGATGAGAATAATAAGTTGAATCAAGTAATGTAAAGGAGATGCTAATATTATCTCATCACGTTCAGGCTACTGTAATTCTCTTTTCACCTGACGTCATAAATCTTCCTTAAACTTTCCAAAATGCTGCCGCTGGGCTCTGAACATGGTCACATGTTACATCTATTTTAACCTCTCCGAACTGGCTTCCTGTTAATTTTAGAGTTCATTTTAAATCATTGGTATGCTACATGACCAGACTCCTCAGCATGTCATGGACCTTTTGAGACCTTTTGGACCTTTTAAGACCTGGGGAGATCAGGCTCCTGAGAAGCTTGAGGTGTTTGGATTCTTTTAAAAGCAGCTAAAAAACCATCTATTCAAACAGGCATTTAGGTTTTGTCATTATTTTATTTTGGTAGGTAGGTAGGTAGATACTTTATTCATCCCCATAGGGAAATTCGCATGTTCCAGCATACTTCATTTGAAAAAAATACCGTTTAAGTTAAAACGTTTGAAAAAAAAAAACAGTTTAAGTTAAAACGTTTGAAAAAAAAAATACAGTTTAAGTTAAAAATACAAAAAAGCGGTATTAAAAGAACACGGATGATTTCCAAAACACAGTGAACAGACTTTTGAGGTGCAATAAATACTTAAATATACAGCAGGATTGAAATAACAGTATAAGGTTATTTGTTTATATTTGATTTTGATTGATTTCATTCTTGCTTGCTTACCAAAAATCGCAGTAAAATAATGTCAAATTTCCTTTAAATAACTCCACAGTACTTTTAATACAGTAAACATTGCGTGAAACCCCTTCTAACAAGGGATGAGCGCTCTGTTCCGCGAGGACCGGACCTCCGACCTTCTCGCTGTGGGGTCGACTCTGTGACCCAGCCGTCATGGGAATCGAACCCCGGGGGGCTTTCAGCGATGGCACGGACGCTCTGACCGGCGGTCCCGCCTGCCCGGCTACAAACACTAGTCAGTGTGAGATTGGTGCCATTGCCAGGACTGACAGGTTGAATGGATGACAGGGCTGTGTGGGCCAAATAGACTGTCAGAGAGAGCTGGGAGGAGATGGATGAGAGGAGGGAGAGAGGGACAGAGAGAGAGAGAGAGAGCATCAGAGAGAGGGAATACCAGAGCGAAAGATGGAGAAATGATGGAGTGCTGTTGTGGCTACAGGCAAAACCTGACTCCCTCCGTTTCTCTCTCTCTGACTGCTCCTGTCCCTCACGCTCTCCTTCTCTTCTCTCCTCATCATCACCTGCTTTTGTCTCATCTGTGGACTATCACAAGCTCTGCGCAGTGTCTGGAGCTGTGTGCGCCACAGAAATGTGTTCTAGCTGCTGTTTTGCGGCAACTTGATATATATAATTTTTGCATTATTCTTTCCCATTTCAACAAGTCCTCATGACAAAATGGGTTCCTTAAAAATATTCAAAAATGTTGTCAAAACAATTCATGAGTGTCATGATCTGCAAATGTCTATTCAGCTCTGGTTAAGTTTAGTTTACTTGTAGAAAGGATCACCTGCATGGATAAAAGAGAGAACAGTGATTACTCTCATCTGTTTGTCATCAAGTGCTGTTCTTTGTCTGAACAGTTCTGTGCAGCCTCACCTCCAGAAACGCTTCGACTTGCATGCAGACAAGCAGCAGTAGAACCAAGCGGCAACCCCTGGCGCTGAAAAATGAAGCCAATGCGGAAGTGCAAAAAAGCTGCAGTTCCTCGAATAACCGCTAGAGCAGGCTGCAGAAGGGAGTCAATTACATCTGAGCCCCATGTTAAAATGTCCGATTTTATGACAGAAAAAAAACATATTTACAGCCTGGTTCAAAACATGGCTCTAGTCTCATAAGCTGTTTTTCTACTCCATGACAACTCTGGGGGGGGGCGAATTTTTTTATAAGGCGTTCGTTTAAAATACGTTTAAATTGGTTTAAAATATTACAGCATACATCATTATGCACAATTCATAACTGTCAATCTAAGTGGCACCACTTTGATTGACAACTAGCCACTGACGGTCTAAAGGGCGTCACCCTGGCTAATTTTAGTCACTGAGTTTGGGAAAGAGATCGTCATGGGGTTAGCCGGCTAGCAACGCTATTTAGCATTTAACCTAGCTGGTTAGCCGTAGCTAGTTTGATTATTTCGAATAAAGCGGCTTTTTTCAGCCAATAGCGTTCATTCGACCCGCCTCAGCTCCGCCCTCGCTCCACCTCTTTGTCCATATTTGGAGTAACCGGAGGTAGGCTACCAAGATGGCTACGCACTACTAATTGGTTCATTTTTGCTCTTCAGAAACCTATGGGTGACGTCACGGACACTACGTCCATATTTTATACAGTCTATGAGTAGAACGTATGTACAGTATCGTTCTGTCTCTTTCTGTCGGGTCAGGATTTCCAGAAGCCTTTCATCTCCAACCAAACTCTCTCTGAGGACATTTATGCACATATCTGAGAAACTGGCTGAAGCCTCCTGTTAGCAAATACAGTACAAGCAATGCAAGCCTGGAGAGAAATGGCATCATCTCCGTTTTGAAACTGCAACTCTATCAAAATCAAAATCCTTCTGAACAACTCGCCTCTTGTTCTTCTGTGGAAATACATGAAATGGAATCATGTGCACGTGTTTTTCCACAGTAGTCTCCATCATTTCTTTCTCTTTCCACATCCCCTCTTCAATTCCATCTCTTGCCAGGTTGTTTTTTTAAGTAGGTTTATCTGAACTTGAATTACTTTGCCTCTTAAATACAGGTCAAATGAAATAATCCAGTGTCTCAGAAACAAGAGTGAGAGTGTAATTGGTTCCTGGCTCTCTCCTTGATAAACCACATAAAACTTCAGCCTTCCATTTGAAAGGAGGCTCAGTTTATGGTGACATTAATCAGCTTATAATGATGCTTCAATGCAACGTTTGAAATTCCTGAAATGTGTCTTAAAAAGCTGGAGGGATCCTCCTGCAGCGTGGCTGTTACCTGAAAATGTTGCATTCATTTGTCCGAATACTTTTAAATTAACCAGTACAAGCAAATACTATAGCAGGATTTAACACGTTTTCATTTTTGCAAATACAAATAAATAATAATCAAAATGAAATAAACAGACTTAATGTCAGATTGGTGTTTGAGACACAACCTTCAGATTCAAATTATTAATTTAATTATGCAAGATGAAAACATTTATCTGAGAACACAATAAATAATAAATTAACACAAAATCCTGGTACTGTATCATGTTACTTCACAACAAAGGGTGCAGGAAAAGTTGCTATTTTATTTGATGTATTTTAGTTGTAGACACGTTTAGGTCACGTTTCCTTCTCTCGCTCGCTCCTCTGGTTGTAGCTGCTCCTCTGTAGCTTCACTTCTTCCTGCACTGCGCAGCCGGGTTGGAGTTGACACAAATCCTGTGAGTTCTGTTTTCTCTCTCGCTCTCAAACACACACACACACACACACACAAAACAGCACACGACTTGGGTGAGAACAACCCACTCTGTGTGTGTGTGTGTGTGTGTGTGTGTGAGAGGGAGAGAGAGAGAGTTCAGTCTAGCTGCCAGAGTGTGTTGTCTGTAATATCTGTCTGTGTGAGCGGGGACAGTTATGTAACAACAAAGCAGAATGTGTCGTAGGTTCACATGAGTCTCTCTCTCTCACACACAGACACACACACACTCAGGCTCCTGTACACACTTCGGCTCAGGACAGGAAGCGAGGGATCTTCTAAATCTTACACAGCAAGTGCGGCTTGACATCTCATCACCGTGACTTGACAATGACAGAGTGTTTGACAGCTCGGAACAAGTTTATCCAAATCAGTTCTATTTATAAAGACCACAATGATATACGACGTCTGAATGAGCTTCATAGGCCCACATCCACAATGGTGCTTTACTGTTGGTGATGAGCTTTAAGAAAATGAAGGTATTGATTAGAAAACAGGGAAATCTTTCATGCATGAGGATGGAATGAAGAACAAGGACATTCAAGGATAGAGCTCGTCGAGTGGTTTGTGGTGAAACAGGAAGTGTTTGTGAAAATGACACAAGATGTCATGAAAGTAGAAAATACTTCCCTAAACAAACAGACAAACACAACAATGGGATTATACCTGACCTAAACAGCCACTTTCCTGCATCATAGACTATAAGCATACTGTTAGTGAAAAAAAAACATGCAGAGATGTAACAGGTTTGAATCAATATTGAACAAAATTGAAGAAAGGAAGGCGACATCATCATCATCATCATCATCATCATCATCATCATCATCAGTGTAGTCACGTTAGTTGTGGTATTACAACCCTGAGTTGTAGTATTTGCCTCTAAGTATTAATGTGTGTGTGTGTGTGTGTGTGTGTGTGGTTCAGGTATTGATTGGAACATTTTAACCCTGTGGCCATGTTCCGGAAAGAGCAATGAACACACACGTACACACACATATTCTCGCACAGGGTGACGTGGGTGGCCACTTGACTGCCTCGCACACACACACACACACACACACACACTCACACACGCACACACACTTATTGCCCGCGGCTTTATAAACAGCCGGGCTTGGAGGTTGTGACTCGCACATCAGTCTCTCTCTCTCTCTCTCTCTCTCTCTCTCTCTCTCTCTCTCTCATTTATTTCTCTCCTTCTTCTTCTACCTGCCTGCTGTTTGTTTTCTTCGCCTGCTCTCTTTGGGCCTGCTCCACACATTGTCTTCTCCCTCTGATCTTCCTCCCTCTCTCTCTCCTTTCTTTGTAGTTACATATATAGCAGCACTGTGTGGTAGAGACCAGTTGAAGTTGGCTTCCTGCCTGTTGAGATGTGCCAATAGGAAACACTGTGAACGGGGGTTCATGCTGATGAAATTGATCTGCTCAGGTAAGAAACAAGTCTCTCTTTTTTTTCTCTTCCTCCTTTTTTTTCATTTTGTTTTTGTGCTTTAATTAGTCTCCTGGTGCTGTTTGTTCTGTGGAGGGAAGCACATGTGATTCTGAGGTTGTGATGTAGGGTAACGTGAAAAAGCCTCATCCGTTCATCACATGGAAAATAAAAATAAAGGACAGCAAGTTCACCCATTTTAACTCTTATACACCACTTTTATACTAAATATATTCAACTTTTTATGGGGTTATATATACTTTAAATACCTACATATGATCAAATATCCTGAAGTGATAAACCAACATAATTATGGTCTTTTTTTCTGCTGAAAGTGTTTTAAATGTAAATGACATATTTCACATTAATACAGAAAACAGAAGTTGTGCAAACACAGAAACACTTGAAAAACTATATTACATGTTGAATATTGGGCAGTGGTGCACGACATTGAGAAGTTTGTAAACTCTTTTAACCTTTTATTAATTCACCAGTCTGAGTCACATATATTTATTGTGTATTATTATTGTGTGTCAGCGTAGATGGGTATCTGGCTGCATCACAACAAAAACAGTGTCACTGACCTTTTAGATCACACATCAGTCCAGCTTTGGTTCTATTACTGAGTGTCTGTTTTTAGTTCTCCTGAAATAACAGAAGTCGTCTACAGTATCTCTGGATTTGTTGCTGTTGTGGGTTATCCTTTGTTTATTTTTAGCCGGATTACAGGTCGAGCTTTTAAACTCCAGAGAACAAGGTAGACGTATTTATGGAAGCTTCCCTTCTCAATAAAAGATGAATCGTCGTCTTATGCAACGACTCCTGACCACGCTGCAGGCAGGGAGGAGACAGGAGGAGGGAGGAACAGATGGATGGGTGGATGGATGAGCAGATAGATGGACGGACAGATGGATGGATGGATGGATGGTCGGACAGATGCATGACTTTTATAGATGTGTGTTTTCCTGTCATGGGTGCCCTCCAAGAAAACTGTCAATCCGGCTTCCTCTCTCTCTCTCTCTCTCTCTCTCTCTCTCTCTCTCTCTCTCCGGCGTCCTCCCTATCTGACTCTCTGTCCTTTTGACAACCTCTTTATATCTGTTTGTCTTTCTCTCCATCTCCCACCTTTTATGTCTCCCTCCCTGACTCTTTCCCACTTTCTCTCCCCATCTCTGATCTATTATTCACATCCCTCCCTGACTCTTTCTCTCTTTCCCTTGACACCTGAAATCCCTCCATCCGCTCCAGGGCATTTAGACCTCCACCAACAGCGCTTCCCTCCTAGGAAAAGAAATAGAATGATGAATAAAAGAACAGAACGAAGAGACAGATAAAAGGCGTTGGGACGGGCAGCTCTATAGATATGTCAAGGTATTTCTGCATGCGGCTCATTGTATAGGTTGACATTTTACACAGTCCTGTGTAGGTCCTTAAAAAAGACTGGTTCCAACCATGTTAGATTCAGGGACATGATGTTGTATTTTAACACACCTGAGACGAATCAGTAACTTCAAATCTAAGTTTACACTTTAGATGTGGAGGTTATGATTCCACTTATTTTGGAATGAAATGTTGGTTGCTTCATTTCAGTTAATGATATATTTGTTTCCGAAATATCTTTAAACAGCAGAAACAGATATAGATGTAACTTCAGCTACGAACTTTCCCTTTTGGAAGAACTGTCTTTCCATCACAGGGACCAGGCCCTGAATTAAGTTCTGGGGACATTAGTTTACCCCACAGAAAGAGAGAGTCATTTCCAAAAGTACAGTAAATTTGGGGGTGGGGTTTACAGCACAGAACATTTCTGATTGGATGAGTACTTGCAGCGTTTTATTTCAGCCACCAATTAAAAATCTGCATCTTCAAACCAGTGCAAAATTTCATTCATTGTGCTTCGATACTATAAACTTGGATGTTGGCATAGACAAACGATGATCACTGTTGTTCTGTCATGTTCAAAAATGATGCATAAAAACAGGAAACATCAGCAGACTAACTGGCCTAATCTTCACAGGACTTCAGACTGCAGTGGAAATGTAGCCAACAACAAGCTGAAGGAACCTTTTAGTTCCTTGAAAAGTAGTTTCTGGGATTAAAAGTTCCAGGTGCTTTGGGTAGAAAATGCAACATCATACAGAGAAAACTCATTGCACTGAAGCCCAGTCATGTATTTTACTCTGACTTCAGTGTGATGATGTCGAAGCCTTGATGCCCTCTTCAAGCCAAAAAAAAAAAGAAGCCTGGATCAGTAGCATCAGCCAGAGCAGAAGATGAAAAGAAATGAGTCACTGTTATTTAATTATATAATTACCAGTTGCTCTTCTTTTTATTTATTAGAAATCAAAAAACAGTTAACTATTAGAAACCCATCATGAGTCAGGACTAACTGAAAGAAAGAGTATTAAAATAATGAGTCATTTCTACATAATGAGGACAAGGGGAAAAGTTGATTGGTGATTAGATCCTGACTTCATCATTTTACAGGAGTGGTTACACCATAAGCCATTTCGAAATATAATACATAGAGTGTAGATACAGGTCAGGTGTGTTTGATCTGTGGTTCACATCCTGATCCCACTTTCACCTCAACTGCTGCTGTTGAGATCAATCCAACTACTCAAGGTTGAAAAAAAAATCAGTCAGCTTTTCCCGGATGAACAGAGCTTCTGAAAACTCCATCCTGACCCACCCTTGGGTGCTTTTGCAGTGTGTAAAGGAGGCTGACGCGCAGCACATGGCAGCTGTTGGTGCCCGAGGGCGGCTGCTGCTGTGCCCCAGAGAAGGGCACATAGTCCCCCAACTGCCAGCATAAACATCCACATCTGTCTTCATGTTTGGGAGACAGGGAAAGTCACTCAGTAATAAAAACAGGTTTTATTTACAGAGCAAACATCTGACGCAAAGTAAAGTGAGATTTTCCCTCAGTTGAAACCTGCGATAATTTAATCTCAAAACTCACTCATGACCTTGACCAATGCAGATGATGTCATAAAAAGTTAAAGATTATTCAAACAAATGTGTGAATGGCATGTACACATTAACTGAAAGGACACCTGTGTATGTGTGTGTGTGTGTGTGTGTGTGTGTGTGCTCCACCCTCTCATCTCGCCGCCAAAGATAAAGGCTAAACATAATCTACATATTAGAGCACCGGCATGTACGTGCATCAGATGAGAGCAGATCTGAAATGGAATCTCCTCCTGTTCCCCCTGGCTGCACACATCTTCTATCCATCTATCAGCGCTGCGCCACCACGCCTCGCCTTTCCCGCCACCGAGCCATCAATCATCGCATTCCCATGCTTTATGGAAATGGGAGGAAAAACTTCATTTAACGGCATTTTACCTTCTATCTCGCCCACCTGTCTCTCTTTGTCCGGCCGTCCGTCTGTGTCAGAGTCCAATCCAGTCACAGTGTAAGGTCGTTTATTTGAATCTATTTAAATGGATATGAGGCGCGTGCATATGCAGGGAGATTTCATGGCCCAGCAGGTCAGCAAATACCAAGGCTGTTCCACCTCACTAAGCCCCCATCAGGGCCCGCAGACAATTAATACACACCACAGGTGGTCAAGCTTGTGTGTGTGTGTGTGTGTGTGTGTGTGTGTGTGTGTGTGTGTGTGTGTGTGTGTGTGTGCGTTTAGAGGAACACAAGTACCAAAAAGGGAGAGTGCTTTAAGATCTATCTATCTATCTATCTATCTGGAATAAAACGCCTGAAGAAGCAGGGGAGAGAGGTGATGAAGCGTGGCTGAAATAAAAAGAAAGGGAGGATGAGATATAGATGAAACAAGGAAAGCAGTGGACAGGAGCCAGGTACAGTAGGAAGTGAAATGGGCGTCGAGGCGGGGGGGGGGCATCGCTCTCGAGGGGGAAGCCAGGGAAAGGAGAAGAGCGTAGAGGGAAATTGAGGGAGGTGGCTCGGAACGTTTGAGAGAATAAGAAAAGGGGGAGAGCGTGAGGGAGGGAGGGAGGGGAGAGGAAGGAGAAGTGAAGGGTAAATGTCTTTGCTAATGTCTTTGGTGCCAATATTGACTAACGCCGACTCCCTTTGACTTCGGTACACTCGCTGCATCCTGCTCTTCAGTTCATTAGCTCTGTCATTTGGAAATGGATGTATTGGCTCAGCTGTTCAATGTCACCATGGATGGATGGATGGATGGATGGATGGATGGAGGGATGTACAGTATCAAACACTGAAGGACCAGCACTTAAGCTTATTTACTACAAAACTGCATGTGTTTTTTTACACACAGTATTACTTGTCAAAGTGTTTTCTTTCCTTCCAGGCAGCACGTTAATTAAACTCAGTATGAAAATTAAATTGCAGGTGACTTTATTTAGATCTTTTTACATTTTCTTGTAGTTGTTTTAAGTTATTTTTTGGAAGCTGTTGATTCTAAGGTTTGAGGTCTGCTGTCAATAAGTGTTGCCACCTATGATATTATGATAAGATAAAACCTGGAGGAGAAAAAAGAAAACACTGACATTGTGGACAACTGATATTAGGAGTTTTTTGTATGAAAGTGGATGCTGTTCAAAGCTGACTTCAGTGTTTACATAAGCACTTTAATGCCCTCAGTTTTCACAAGAATATAGGGTTTTTTGCAGGTTTAAGTGTAAAGGTAATGTTTAGTGCTGGTGCAGGAAGTAACATAAACACGCAGATCAAGAATTAACATTTGTATTTTAACTCTTAAACAAGTTGCAATTTGCAGATATTGTAGAAAGCAGTCATTTAAAAAAAATGTTGGCTTGGGTTTTGCGTCCAATATCACTGTTCTTGTCTGGAGATGAGATGAAGCTGAGGCAGGTTAGAGGATGTTGTGACTGTCGACACACCTGCTCTGATTGAGGCATAACTTCTTCTTAACTGTGAGGCAATTAACCTGACTCAGGACAGGTGTGTCAGCCTGCACAGATTGCCAGGTAAAGATCTGAATGTCCCAATGCATAGTGTGTTAAATACAGTACGAGGTAACTGCCCCAGTTCTATAGTGATTAAAAAGTAAAATAAAAAAAACCATGATCACTGATATAATGGATTATGTCAAACTAGTTTAAAGCCTGTGGAAACTGATTTTCATACTAAACAGATTTGAATGGAATTGAAGCCTAGAGGCAGAAACTTTCATTGCATTGCACTGGTTCGTTCCTTCTGAATGAATCAATAATTTGCACGACAAATTGATGGAAACGGAAGATTAAAAAGAGAGAACTTAAATATTTAATCAGCTCTTCAGCGTGAATCAATTGGAAATGGATGGATGGACAGATTGGGAGTAGATAGGAGAACAGATGGATGCATTTTTACAAATCAAATGAGAATGAATATATAAAGGAAAGATGATGTAACCGACGGCAACGACAACAACCAACAACTGTCAGTTGGTTGTGAGGATGAATGGACAGATCGGCTGTTTACAATTTTATAATCTTGATTATTTCATCTATGAAATTGAGGGTGTGCGATAGATAAATCTGTGTGTGTGTGTGTGTGTGTGTGTGTGTCCAGAGGGGAGAAGGCGACACAGAGGGGTGTGTGCTGCAGCTGTTTTAACATGATTAAACATCGCCTCTTCCTCCCCTCTACACCTCTATATCATCATCTCCCTCCACCTTTTTCTCGCCGGTCATTATCTCCTACACGGCACTTCTGAGAAAGGAGGAGGAGAAGAACAGAGAAACAAAGAGAGGGATGAACAAAAGGGCAAGAGCCACACAGGGAATCACACAAAGAGCGAGAGTCAGACAGAATGTGAGGCGACGAGGGTCAGGGGGAGGAAGAGATCACAGTCTTGTAATTCAAAAGGGAGAGGTCTGTCTGAAAATGGCCTTCTGTGATATGATGTTATGACTATTTTGGCTTTTATTCATCAGTTGCCATGAGCCACCGGCACTTGCCGGTTCAGGCGTAATCCTCCTTCAGCGACCTGACAGACGAGCAGAGCAGATTGTCTGATAGGTTGGCAGAGACAGATCAGTCTGAGACGCCCTGTGTGTGTGTGTGTGTGTGTGGGGGGTCCTTCTTTGTTGCTGGACCGACTGACAGATCCCACTTTCCCGAAACAGTCCTGAAACAGACTCTGTGATGCTGTGAAAGAGAGAAAACACAGCGATACATTTTGACATCTTTAAAAATTGTTTCCGAAGTCGAATTTTCACTGCGTCTTATGTGAAAATGTTGTGTTGTGTTTCGGGCTTGTGGCTGCCTGTCAAACTCTCAGCGGACACCTCTGCCTCGATGTCTGTCTTTATTTAAATGTCAAAACAATTTCACAGCTTTTAACTGTCTAGTCAGGCCAGAAAGGTGATAATGTCATTAGAGAGATTATTGTGTAACAGGGGAGGCATCAGGCAGACATCAGAGGGTTGTTTGCTGCCACTTCTTCTTCTCTCTTTCTAACCACAGAGCTGGTTCCATAACTGAGGAGAAGTGACCAGATGAGGGTGTTCGTGTTGTTTTCAGTTCTTACACAACTAATGTCTCACAGCTCGATCTGTAATTGACTGCATTGTACTGCTGTGGTACTTAATATAGAAGCAATTTCAGTCTCAGATTAACGATACAAATGTTTTAGTCCATGATCTGACTTCCAACAAGAAAGAATTTAACACTTGCAAATTCATGAAACATGACAAACGAAAGTATACTTCAAAGCTGACAGTATGCAAACTTATTATTTTTTTGACTGTACTGTTGATGCATATTGCTATGCTATTCTCCCACAATGCAATGCACCAACAAAAAAGTGTAAATAAATTGTGAGTAGTTATAAAACAACTCCCAAAAAAGACATATTTTACAGTTTCCTGTTATAATAAATCTGTTTATTTTTTATATTATGAGCAGTATGATGTTTAGTATGAAGTACAATCTGCATAGAGTTAGTATGTAGTATGGATTCTTGTTGTTTTAGTGATGCTGGAATGCATTTAGGGGCATCCCTGCCTTTGCATGCATAGAGGCAAAGCAGCAATGGATTTCAAAAAAAAAAAAAAAAAAAACATGACTGTGATGCTACTCATAGATTTCTAAATGTACTCTCTCGAGTCTGGAGGGTGGGT
Source organism: Centropyge bicolor (assembly GCA_037975185.1). Lineage (NCBI taxonomy): Eukaryota > Metazoa > Chordata > Actinopteri > Pomacanthidae > Centropyge > Centropyge bicolor. Next base: position 5,151,252 of record JBBMOC010000028.1, read on the forward strand.
TTACTGCTTTCTGCCATCTTGTCACTTGTTTGTGCTCAGAAGACAAGGTGAGCCTCAAAGGAGATGAAGGGACAAACAAGTCCGACCACCTCAGCCGAATGTGACAGACGGAGGCAGCTGTCAATCAAAAACTCCTGCCCACAGTAGAAAAAGACAGACAGGTGTGTTTCTACATGTAAAATGAAACCATTTCTTTTCCAGCTGTCATGGTTTTATTGCAGACAGGTGCAGGAAACCGTTCATTGTCTCCAATATAAAACTCATATAAAACAAACAAGCTACTTTAGATGACAAAGTAAATGCCCGATCCGTCAGCCCCAGCGGTTCTCTGCGAGGTGAGAAAGAGGACAAGCGCGAGGACAGGTGTTGTGTTGTGACTTGTGAGCGAGGTGAGACAGGCAGGAACAGGAAATTAGTCACATTGTCCCCAAATACACCTGAGCCACGAGCTCTCCAGTGGAAACAGTCATCACATATTTTACCAGATGGCCTCAGTGGAAATGGTCGAGTGTGTACATGTATCAGTACCATAGACTGTATAAAATATGGATGTAGTGTCCGTGACGTCACCCATAGGTTTCTGAAGAGCAAAAATGAAGCAAATCGTAGTGCGTAGCCATCTTGGTAGCCTACCTCCGGTTACTCCAAATATGGACAAAGAGGTGGAGCGAGGGCGGAGCTGAGGCGGGTCGAATGAACGCTCTTGGCTGAAAAAAAGCCGCTGAAAAAAGCCGCTTTATTCGAAATAATCAAACTAGCTACGGCTAACCAGCTAGGTTAAAGGCTAAATAGCGTTGCTAGCCGGCTAACCCCACGACGATCTCTTTCCCAAAATTCAGTGACTAGAATTAGCCGGGGTGTCGCCCTTTAGACCGTCAGTTCATAGCTGCCAATCAAAGTGGCGCCACTTAGATTGACAGCTATGAACTGTACATAATGATGTATGCTGTATATTTTAACGCCTTATAAAAAAATTCGCCCCCCCCAGAGTTGTCACGGAGTAGAAAAACAGCTTATGAGACTAGAGCCATGTTTTGAACCAAGCTGTAAATATGTTTTTTTCTGTCGTAAAGTCGGACATTTTAACATGGGGCTCAAATGTAATTGACTCACTTCTGCAGCCTGCTCTAGCGGTTATTCGAGGAACTGCAGCTTTTTTGCACTTCCGCATTGGCTTCATTTTTCAGTGCCGGAGGTTGCCGCTTGATCAGTACACGCGGCCTTACTGTACTGTGTGTGTGTACAGTATGTGTGTATATACATTAGGCTTGCGTCAGTAGATGGTACTTCCTGCCCTGCTGAAGTCTTGATTGACCAATCATAGCTGGATTTAAAGACCATTTGGAGCTGAATCTACAAGGCTCATTCACCAACCAGTATTGACGTTTCACCGGCATCCGCCAATCATATCTAGATCTATCGTGTTTATTGACCAATCAAAGCTGGATTTACAGAGATCACTGACCAATCACAGGAGGATACACTGCAGTCATTGCCTGGATTTATTTGTGGTTTGTGCCATAGAGTCTCGCTGAGTGTGAGTGATCCATCGTGCATTTTTAAAAATAGAAATACACATTTATAGGCCTAATTTATTTATACAGGGTTTTCTCTAACTCTGCATTGACACAATCAGACCACAGGACTCCCAGTAAACCTCTCAGGCCTCCAATGCACCTGCTCATTAAAACATTTCTGCTCCTGCCTCCTGTCAAACCCAAACCAACAACAGCTGCAAGTAGATTTTATTATGAACTATAAGAATCAGTTCTGATGCCAGTAAAGACCTCCAGCTACTGAATACACAGATTTCTATTGATCGATATTGATGCTCTCATCTAACAGTTGATAAACAGCAGGATTACTTGAAGGATCCAATTGCTCATGTTCCCTGCCTGGATTGACAGACGCTATAGTCAACTTGGCATTTAGCACCACAGACACAAAATTCACACTTGCTTGTTTATTACGATCTCTGCACCTACACTCTGTATCCATCTGTCCTCACAAAACACATATGAAACAGTTGGAACAAAACGAAATAATCCCATGTTATGAAATCCTGATTCTGCTGCATCATAATTCCCACAATTCATGAGTCATCACAATTAGGTCTGATTAGCAGGTCGGCGGTCGTTTCGCGGAGATAAACGATCCACGACAATAACAACAAGCGACGGCGGGAGCTGAGCGAGCGAGGAGAAGGGGCGGATGATTAAACGAGGGGAAGGGAGGAATGTGGGCCAGCAGGGTGTGATAATCTGTCTCTCTGCCATCCAGCCCACATGGGAGAGAGAGAGAGAGAGAGAGAGATTAAGGGGATGTATGATGTATTCTGACCCATATTCATGCACACGGCGATGTTTTGTGACCCACATACCACCTCATCTAAATACACATCCTAATTTGATACTGATATGTCTGAGTGAGTGTCGCACATTAAGAATCAATGCGCTTTGAATTCTGTAAGTTAACCTACATTGCAGATCAATGTCGGAGGTTTTAAAGGATCCTCAGGATTATTTTAACTGAATATGAACTCTTACATTCAAATAGTTTAATGGCAACCACAAAGTGTGCTGTTAAACCAGGGGCAACTTTCAAAATGCTTGATTATTAATAATAGTCATATAATTGGTTTTGCATTATAAGTGAATACCAAATAAACAGCTGGACTCATATTAGTATTCTGATATAAAATAATATCAATCAGTGTATTTGTGGTCATTTTGCACGTCTTTATGGTCGCTTTGTTTCTGATTGTATGGAATCTCTTAGAAGTATTTTGTGTCTCTTAATGGCCAATTCGCATCTCTTTGTGTTCATTTTGTTTCTTTGTAGTCATTTTGCATCTCGCTGTTGCCATTTTGTTTGTCTTTTTGATAGTTCTGTATCTCGTTTCACTCATTTTTCATCTCTTTGCAGTTGCTTGATCTTGACTTTTCAACAACAAAATGTTAACTCTCACTTCATCTATAGGCTATAGGCTGCACCCCTGGTTAAAATACCTCTCCAAAGAACCCTCCCTCTCCAATGAAACAGAGCAGCTGCAACAGCAGAACACTCGTATGATTATGTATGCAATCTTTAAGGCAGAAAGAGAAAAGTGAAGAAACCACAGTGAGCTGTATTTACAGTCGTAGGAGGGTGACGCGTTGCTCACATTTTCCTGTCAACATCAAACATCACCTGTGATTTAAATCCACAGTATGCAACTTTTTGCCGGGTGTCAGCAGAGTGTGCGGCTCATCTCGCCCTCTCCATTGTCACTCGGCTCATAACGCCGCACCTGTCACTCATCTTGACGAGCTGTCAACCTTGAAACAGCATCAGGCCTGAGGTGGAGGGATCTGCTGTTTGTGAAGCTTCCACAGGCTCGAAACAAACAGCCAACACGTCTGAATTCATGGAATTACAAGGTCCTCTGAATGTGTCTTGTGTTTACCTCGCTGAAGGCATTTGTTACTTTATGCTTTCCAATGTTATTGTTGCTCTGACTCATCGGCGATGATGCAGCTTCATCTGGATGAACCCGCTCACATTAATACACATGGGAAAGTGACTTAATACAAATAGTCCATTCACTTTAAGTGAGTGCCGTCGTCATGCACTGCTTTTTAATTACGCCAAAAAAAATCAATCATTCACTTAATCAGACGTTAAAGGCAGGAGTTACAGAGCAGCCTATAGAGCCTTTTTCAGACATGGAATACCAAACACTGCTGACTTAATCTATCTGATAAAGTAATGGCTTTTTATCATTCAGGCCTGGGTGTCTGTTATGTAAATGTTCCTTAGGGTTTATTCAGATCACATTTATAGAGAGAGAGAGAGAGAGAGAGAGAGAGAGAGACAGCACCTAACTGTGAGCTGGAAAGTGTTGATGTGAAGGAAGGTTTGCTGTTATCTAACAGTCTGCATCAGCGGTTCTTTGGCTTTCGTAAGATGAACATGAACACGAGGAACAGTAGCTCGTAATGTTTCCCATCAGTTTATAACATTTGATAGAAAATTGCGCTGCATTCTTTATAAGGTTAGTTAAATGAGAAGAGGTCAAATTTAGACTTCATCACATTAAATCAGTTTTCAAAGTGAACTCACTGAATCACTCTTGTAATTGCAATTTCCTCCTCTAGTAGGCAGTGTTTCTCATTAAATTTACATAACAATGTCTGAGAGGGGCTCAGGATTTGATGGTTATGTGTCTGGCTTTATGACAGACTGACAGTATTTGATGACATTTGGAGCTTGTGCTTCTTTAACAACCCAACTTCTGACTTCCTTTGCTGACCTCAGGTAGTTTAACTCCTCACCTTGCTGTGGTGATGAACAGGTGTACTCTGGGACCTGGTGACATCACGGTTGGGTGTGAGTCAAGCGGCAACCTCCGGCGCTGAAAAATGAAGCCAATGCGGAAGTGCAAAAAAGCTGCAGTTCCTCCAATAACCGCTAGAGCAGGCCGCAGAAGGGAGTCAATTACATTTGAGCCCCATGTTAAAATGTCCGATTTTACCACAGAAAAAAACATATTTACAGCCTGGTTCAAAACATGGCTCTAGTCTCATAAGCTGTTTTTCTACTCCATGACAACTCTGGGGGGGCCGAATTTTTTTTATAAGGCGTTCGTTTAAAATATACAGCATACATCATTATGCACAATTCATAGCTGTCAATCTAAGTGGCGCCACTTTGATTGACAACTAGCCACTGACGGTCTAAAGGGCGTCACCCCGGCTAATTCTAGTCACTGAGTTTGGGAAAGAGATCGTCGTGGGGTTAGCCGGCTAGCAACGATATTTAGCATTTAACCTAGCTGGTTAGCCGTAGCTAGTTTGATTATTTTGAATAAAGCGGCTTTTTTCAGCCAATAGCGTTCATTCGACCCGCCTCAGCTCCGCCCTCGCTCCACCTCTTTGTCCATATTTGGAGTAACCGGAGGTAGGCTACCAAGATGGCTACGCACTACAATTTGCTTCATTTTTGCTCTTCAGAAACCTATGGGTGACGTCACTGACACTACGTCCATATTTTATACAATCTATGGTTTCACCTGAGTCTCATAGTCTCCTCTCTCCTGCTGTTTTCACTCTCTGTGTTCATTGTCGAGCCCTGTTTTGTATTTGCTTGCCTTATTTTCTTCCGGTCTGTGAACCGAACCTTCCGCTAAAGACCTTGATTTTTGGAAACTTGAGTCTCACAAGTCGTGCTGTTAAGTCACCCTACCTTTGCTTATACATGCTTGAAATAATCCTAATGTGACTGACAGGTGTCAACACTCCCAGCTAGCAGGCCCAGCAATCATAATGTGTGTTTCAATCTTAGCTGTGAAAAATGTCAACACAATGACAGAGACATAAAAATAGACTTTTACAGGTCGTATAAAGACAGTAAACCTGGTTCACACAGTAGTTTTGCGATGCCTTTGTTCCTTTTCTTTTGTCTAATCTTACTGTCCAAGTCGATAAAAGAAGGCTCGTAAAGTTTTTCTTTTTCTTATGCGTTTCAACTTGCATCGAGATGAAGAACGAGGACAAGGAAGAGAAACAAATAAGGAGAGCAGGCGACGACTGAGGGACGGAGGAAGAGGACGAGAAGGCAGGAGTCAGGGTTGAGGAAATCAAGAGAGAAGAAAGATGAGCAGAGGAAGGATCCGTTTGACATTAGATTAGGCCCCGAGCCTCGGTCCCGATATGAACCTCTTTCTCTCTCGGCGGACGGGCAGCATTAGCCATGCCTTTTAGTCGAGGGCGAGCGGGACTAATTTAAGTTTGCCTGGGAAACCAACAGATTAATCTTTTACAACACATGCTCTGCAGTTTAATAAGCTCTGGAGATATCAGACTTAGAGGGACAAGAAAAAAGAGTAAAAAAAAAAAAAAAAAAAGAAGCAGCCCTTTCTTTGTACAAAAAATGACTGAGAAAAATTTCTTTTCCGTGTGTCAAACCCCGACTTCTTGTGAGAAAATGCGTCGGTGAATGGGGAGCGCGGTAAATTGCTTTGGGCCCCGGCAGATAATGACAAGTGCATTAAATAGTTAATCTGGCCTGCGTTGGGGGTGTTTGATAAAGAGAAAGAGAAACAGAAAGGGGAAGAGAGGGCGGCAGAGAGAGAGAGAGAGAGACAGAGAGACCCAGAGGGAAAGAGAAAGAGGAAGAGAGAGATGAAGGAAAAATGGAGGGGAAAAGGCGCGATAGTGAAGGAGTGTATTAATAGTTAATAGGTTGAGTGTTTGGTGGTGTTTGATAAGCAGACGGCACCTAAAGAGCTGATAAACTCTCCTCATTACCACTCCTATTCTTCTTCTGCTTTTCCCACAATTCCCCTCTTTCGGCATCTCTCTACTTTAACCTCTTTCTGTCTCGCTCCGTCACTCACTCGCTCTCATTCCACCTCACTTCTCTGTCTCACTCGCCTCCCGTCTGTCTGCCTCCTTCACCCTTCTCCACCTCCCATATCTAAGTCTAGATATAAGTTTTTTTTTTCCCAATCTGTCACTCCGCCTCCGTCCCTCTTAATCTCTAAGTTCTTCTCCTCTTTGCCTTTCTTCCTCAGCGCTTCTCATTCCACATCCCTCTTGTTTGGCCAACTATCTCCGGCGTGCCTCTCATCCGACATGACAAGTGTCTCTTTTTCCCCAGAAAAGAGGAGCATGGGGCGAAGGTATCAAAGAGAATATTGAGCTCACACAACTGCAGGCATTATTTCCACATCCACCGCTGCATTATTCATAAAACCAACAACAAAGGGAGGGGAAATGTTCCCCACAAAACACAAACCTTTTTTATCACATAGCAATCTGTGCACATGCCCCAATCACTCAGCGCTGGCTTTCTGCATCACTGATGCCATCTCCATGAATCCTTCTCTGAATAAAAACTCTGTGTGTTTAAGACCTTTTGCACCTGTTCAACAGACTGTAAGACAACCAAGACTTAAAGTAAGAATCTGTTCAACAATCAGCATTGTCTGTTTTTCTGCTCTCTGTCCCAGATAAGAACTACGAACATTTGATAAATTAGTGTTTGGTAAGTCTTAAATAAACTAAGAGCCATAGTGGAAGTGATGCATTTTTCCCACTTGTTTGAACTATACTTGTGTTTGATTGTGATTCTGATTTGTTTACTTCCAACAGATTTCCAGCCACGAAAAATGAAATCAAGTCAGAGTATGTCTTCTCAAATCATCAGCAATAAAGATGGAAATTATGTTTTTGAATACTTTTAAAGCTCAACTTAAAACTAAACTTAAAAGCTGTGTTTCTCTAAAGGAAATTTCAGTTGTCACCTCTGAGCACAGCCAGTGTTGGTGTTCTCACCTTCTCACTGAACATAATGAATTAAACCAGCAGAGAGAAGATTTTCAACTGCTGTTTTGATTCATTTTCTTCTAAATCAGTCGCCACACTCTTACAACTCAGAAGACAAACGGAGATTATTGCTTCAGTATCTGTTAGGGATGAACGAGTACACCACTGTCTGTATCCGTATCTGTTTAACCATCTACATTATCTGTATCTGTATCCGTATTCGGAGTGGGCGGGGCCTAAACCGGAAGTGAGTGCAGAAATGGGTGAGGCTTAAAACTGTACATTATTTTAAGTCTGAAATTGATATGGATTGATCAGAAGTCGCTAATCTACTGCATTCAAAGCCTATATACAGTATATCTTCATAATATTTATAATATTATTTTCATGAACTGCAGAGAGAAAGTGTCAGATACTGCATGCAGCCACATACAATAAAAATATTAATATAGGCTACTTTGTGTGTTCAGCTATATGTGTGTATGTGTGTAAATGGTCTGTGAGACTGTTTATTTTTTAATGATCTGTGTGAACTTCATGATTCATGCAAACATCCAGTGATGGCAAACAGGGAAATAATATGTCAGCCTTGTTCACTTCTTCTCAAAAGCACCGCGTTCAGTACGAGCAAAGTTTTTCAATTGACTTCATATCACCAGCCAAACTAAGAGCAAGCAGATGGTTAAAAAAAAAAAAAAAAAAAAAAAATCGGACCGGAGCGGAGGCATTTACTGACGCGACGCGAGCCGTTTTCAGCTCTGTCTTGTCAAATGAACCGCGCGTATGTTGGGAGAGACGTGCAGAGACGTGTCTGTGTAGGGAGGGGCGGGCGCTGTATGTGACTGGCCAATCACAGAGCGCGAAGACAGTCAGTTCCACAATGAGGATTTTCCTTCAGCACGAGCACAGATATTGATGGATTTTACTCGTATCATAATCATATTCGTCAAACATGCTTTATCCGTAACGGATACTCGTCTGAAACGAGTATCCGGCTCATCCCTAGTATCTGTGCATTGCAACAGCAGTATTACAGTTTGGTTATGTTTACACAGCAAAAACAGCTGTTTGGTTCGTGGTTAAATGCTGAAGAAAGCCCAGGATTGTTATTTCTATTAGACCGCCTGTTCTCCATATTTGCCTTGTTACACTGAACCAAACAACATCAGCATAATATGGAAGAATACTGGAAGGCAGGACACCAGAATCACCAGGATGTTCATGTGTCGTGAAGACATCAGCTGCTGGTTCTTGTCAGAGATTCAGGTGTGTTATGCTACCAGCAGCTAATGTCCACACACACACATTTATTTTCATGGTGTATTGTTTCAACTTGTAGTCTTTAGTCCCAACCAATGCTGAAGAAGTGATGTTAAGAAAATCTCAGTGATGGACATTTACACCGATGGAGACGATGAAACTTACCCAGGATGGTCAGTATGCAGAGCAGGATGGCGATCAGGGCGTGAACGCTCACTCCCATCCTCCGAGCACCGGCTTTGCACTGCGTCGGAATCCGCCTGGCATCGCACCGACACGACTGCAACAGGCGGAACAATCAGTCAGTCAGTGCATCAGAGGAATTAACTGATTCATCAAGCAGTGATCATTCACTTCACATCCATCTAATACACACTGCATCTGATGAGATCTTCTGAGTTTTATCATAATAAAAAATGGTGATTTTTGACTAAAGAAAAGAATAATGAAAGCAGATTTTGCAAATCATAATAATCTGGAGCGATTTAACACAACAAACACACACACACACACACAGACCTTGATTGCCAGCTTGGTGATGCTGGTCTGGACGGGTCGCCCTCCGTCGGCGATGCGCACATCCACGCTGTAATCCTTGGGGTCATCCATGCTGAACGGCCCCATTTTCACAATGATGTCTGCCGTGCTGTCTTTAGAAGGAAGCATATAAATACACAGCGTCAGCGCACGAGATGTGACAGCCACCTTCACAACACACGTTTACCTTTCCTTTCTGCGGAATCCATGTCTAATTTGTCTGACTCATCACTTCATCTCACCAAAGCGGATCTAACGCTCACCTGCTCGCTGTATAGAGCCTTTAAAGTCTATTTATACAACAAGCGTCTGTTCGGCAGATAAAACAAGATACGAGGACAAGAAGAAGAGAGTCGCTACATAAAGGCAGACAGATCGTTTGTGATTATCTGTCAGTTCGCTGCGTTTAGGATTTGAGTCATTTAGGATTATTGACGATGACAGCACCTTGAAAACCTGAAATTGTTGCGTCTTAAACGCGGCCTACGAATCTGTAAATGCTCAAATACATCAACTCACTCTCTCCTGTGTGACTGGAAATGTGGTCAACTGATGACCAAACAGGCTTTTAAAGTCAAAAGAGTCAGAGTGCACAATAAGTCAAACGGCTCCAAATGGGAATAAAACATAATAAAAAAAGAATAGAAATAAAAAGAGACTGGAACATGTTGAAGTGAACAATGTCTCCTCAGCAGAACCTGAGCAACAATGCAGTCATTAGTCAAACCCCCAGCAGGCAGGAGTTTCCTGCCAAGACGATGGGGACAACCTTTCTCCACAATGTCCCACCGTCGGAGGAATTTCTGAGAACACAATGGCAGGAAAGACCCTTGTGAACGTACCTCGAGACTCAACTCTCAGACAAAGAAACGCACGGGGATAGCTGAGGTTTAAGGGCGAGTTTGAATGAAAACAAGCTGGGTGTTGCTGACATTTGCACTTTGAATACAAATCTTATAAATGGTGACAGAGTTAATCTTTGGTTTAACAATTTTATCTCTCCTGAGATTTGTTTCAGATTTTTAAAAATATGCTTCCACCCTTTAGAGCCTTATATCATAATGATGAATGGTAAGACTGATCATCAATATATTTGAAATATAATCTATAATCTAAAATCATTGGAACTACTTTCTCTTAAAAAATAGCTGTAATGAAGAAAGATGAGAATGTTTCTAGAAATATTGAGTTTTCTTTTTGTGTGTTTTGAGCACACACATTAAATCCTCTCCACCTCCATGGTATAAAGGCCACACAACATCCAAAGAGTCATTCATCCTCTAAATAGGTGGCGCTAGATTAGTGACACAGGAACTAATCACAAGGCCACAGTATAGATAAACAGCTAAGATGATGCATAAATTAGATGCATATCTCAACTCATATTCTCAAACTAATTGGATGAAAGTGAGCTGTGTTGTGTAATTTGGGTAAATTGAAGGTTGAATCAAAGTTCAAAATGTCTGACAGTCAAATATACAACCACCTCAGAGAGATCAGTTTCCAGTCTATGAGACAACATGTCGTCACTGAAGGTGTCTGTGTGTGTGTGGGAGGACATGGGTACAGATGAAGCCTTAACTAACTGAATAAAAGATGAAAACGGCTTCTGTCCTGCCTTCATCTCGTCCCTCCTCTCAGTCTCGGCTCCTGCTCCTTCTTCTGTTTGAATTCGTCTCCTTCCTGTCTCTCCGGATTTTTGTACATTTTCTCACTGTCCTCTCCACATTTCTTTTGTTCTCTCCATCTCTCTCTCTCTCTCTCTCTCTTCCTGCATCTCATTAGTCTCTTCATCTCTTTGTTTTCCTTCCTTCTCCTCTCTCATGTCTGTGTGGTATTAATGCTGTGAGCCTCGTGTAGCCGCCTGGTCTCAACACCCAGTCCTGTCACTTCGCTGTGCAGCTACACTGACTGTTGCACTGTGTGTGTGTGTGTGTGTGTTTCTGGATAATGAAAGCATAGTTGTTGTTTTTTTTTTGCAAGTTTTAAAGAGCTGGTAGTGGATAAATATTTTAAGAGCCCTCACTTTGCAGCTCTTGTTGCATCGGTGTGTGCGAGCAGTGTTTGTGTGTTAAGTGGTGTGAGGTGCTGTCACATGATTTTTGGGGACCAGAGTCCGGAGTCACAGGGGAGGACGGAGGTTCGCAATGAGAACCAGCACTTATCAAACAAGTCTTTCCTATTCCCTCACATCCCTTTTCCTCTTTCACACAGTTCACTTCCCTCTTCCCGTCAATCAGCGTCTCCGCTATCTTCATCCTGTCTTGGTTTCTCTTTTCCTCTTCTTACGATTTTTTTGAACCTTTCCTTCAAACATTGATGTCTCTGATGTCATCCTTCCTTCTTTTATCATGTCATCATCTCCTCTTTATCCTCATCCTCGCTTCCCTCTCGCTCATGTTTACCCTCTTTTCCTCCTGTTTTCCCTCTCGTCATCTTTCCACCTCCTTCCTAAATATTCTTCATTCTGCTCCACTCATTCATATTTCCTCTCCTCTTCTCTTTCCTCTATTTATCCTCTTGTTTACGGCTCTTTGTTATTCTCTCTCCTCTGCATTTGCCCCCCGTCTCCTCATTTGAACGCCGTCTCACTTTAATATTACCCGTCTCCCCTCAACGCTGATCTCTTCCTTCTCGCCTCCTTTCATCTCTTCTTCCACCTCTGCCTCATCTGTCTTTCCTCTCTCTCTCTCTCTCTCTCTCTCCTCCATCTTCCTCTTCCTCCTCGCCATCAGTTTAACACGTCAGCCCCTCCAGGCACGAGCAGAGAGGAAATGGATGAGGCAAGTTCGTGCCTTTTTTTTTTCTTCTTTCTCCCCCTCCTCTGTTTATCTTCCTTTCAGTATGTTTCAAGTTTCACTTAAATTAAACAGTAACACTTCACCTAAATCTTTCATCTGACTACCTAAGGCTTTCATCTATTCAGACTTTTAATATTTGACTAGAACAGTTGGTAACACTTTTCCTCGGGCTTTCATGTATTATAAGGGTGTGTGATGATCAAAAATGATGAAAACTGTTTTACTTGTGCCATTTTGTGTCCTAAGCTGAGTAACCCAAATAGGCTTTGGAAATCTGATGTAACAGAGCACCAACCTTTGCCTAAATATCAACGTCTGGATCAAAGAGAACGTCTCTGTAGACTTTCACGCCGTCATCTGTGTCACAGGCTGTTTATTCGAGCTGACATTTTTTAACTCGCACATTTATAGCTACATATTTTTGCTCCCAAATGGCAGCAGATCTACTGACTGCAGATGCTGTTTTTTTTAAATAGTAATGATAATAATAAGCTCTCTTTTAATGTTGAGTCTGATGAAGATAGAAGCAGCCAACTAATGTGGTAAACAGCAAAATACAAGTGTGTTAATTGAAACATATAATGATGTATAATTACATTTAGTGGCATAAAAGCACATTCCTCAGGATTGTATATTAAATTATAACAATATGTCTGTCAGCCAACCACTTCGGTCCACACTGGAATATTTATATTTTTCAGATGGATTTCCATGCAATTTGGCACAAATATCCCCGATGCCCACAGGATGAATCATAATGATAATTCGGTGATCCTTGGTGACTTTTCATCTACGGCCTAGAGCACGTTTAAATAAATTATGCAATTCAATTATTCACTGAAACATTTAAACGCCCACCAGATGGAAGAGCACAGGATCAGACAGTCATGGTTCCCAGATGATATATCCTGCAGACTATGGAGATCCCCTGACTTTTTCTTGAGGGCCACCATGGTAGGAATTGTAAACATTACACCCATGAAACATCAGCATGTTTGCATTAGCATTAGCCGGTTAGCATGCTAACATTAGCATTTAGGTCAAGGAATCTCTGAGCTGCTTGTATAACTATAGTCTTTGTTGCATGAATAAACAAATATACGATGATCATTGGAAGAATTAACCCTGCTGAATCAATAAAGTCTTTAAATTTAAGATTTTCTGACTTAAGTTCTGTGATGTTGTACAATATTTTTCAAAAAAGGCCTAAAACAATAAGAACAATATTCACGTAATCAAAATGTGCCTATTCTCTGTACATCACTAATACATTGTTGACCTCTTGGTGCAGTTTTTCATGTGCACTTTTTTCCATAATTTTACAGTACAAAAGCACCACAGACGCCTCGTGTGCGACATGTTCCTTTAACATCCTTAGCTGGGATGAGTTCAGCATACACAGAAAGTCATCTGCAAGTCCACCGAGCCACTTGCTCTCATTATTTTCAATATTTGCTGTTGTGCATTCTAGACGGCACTTATGGTCCCAGACAGGCTCTCTAAATCCCCCGTCTGGCTGGGGGAACCAAAGCACGCTTTGAGAAGTTAAAATAATTTCAACTTTCAGCAACAAAGCGCCAGAGCCACAAATGGAGTTGCAGTCGTTGCATAGCAACAAGTGCCGAGGCCGGCGCTTCCTCTGAGCATCGTTTAGAGCAACAGGAATTAAAAGAAAGGTAAATATGTGCTCAGTGCGCAGGGAGACTTACTGCCGTGGTCTCTGATGGAGAAGTTGGAGCTCTCGCTGGCCAGGCTGAAGCTGAAGGTGGCTGGCTGGTCGTCTTTATCGATGGCCCTCAAGGTTCCTATCACCTGAGGAAAGACGAAAAAGAAAAACTCAAATTAATCCATCCTGCACACAAACTTTATTTATATCCACTGCAGACTAAATCTATACAGAGTGCATTTTATTCACGTAAGCACAAGTAGTAAAATGCAGTTTGAGATACATATTGTTGGCAGTGTTAACATCCCAGATTGTGTCTGCGAACGCACATTAGACATAACATCTGGAGACATTATCATGCATCAGCTGTTAACCCTTTATAGGGCACTCATTGAAACACTTTGAAATTCAGAGATGAAACCTTATAACAAAACTTTATTTCTCTCGTAACATTTTTCAATTTTTTTCAATATCATGGAGCACTGTTTATAACTGGGCTTTCAGACTGGGTTTTACCCTTTTACTCAAAATTAAAACTTCATGAGATAGAAGTTGTATTTGTATGCATTCGAAATGTAACCTTTAACTTCTAACTATTCCAAATGCATCTCTTTCATGCTTTAAATATAAGAGAAAAGCATCTTAAAACAAGTTATCATTTTCTTGCAGAGAACATGGTATTTGCATGTTGCTCAGGCTCAGGCTTTATTCTCTATATCTAGTTTTCCTGCTTCTCAGGACACAGATATTAGTGCAGGTCCTGGTTTTAAAAACAGAGCTGAAAACATATAAGGACAGGCTTTCAAAAAAAAAGCTTAATGTCTTATGAAGTGACAATAAGATCTGTAATGATCTACAAAGATGGCTGTCCTCATGCGACACATTTTGTTAAATACTGGAACTGGAAATACTATGTTTTTCTTACCGTATCAGCGACGTCGTTCTCACATAGGAAGATCTCGTCCACAGCCAGTTCAGGCTTGTTATCGTTGATGTCCTGAACTGTGATGTTAACTTTCACGAACGACTCCAGACCTACAGAGCAGAGACATCAGCACATGACGATGGATGTTTGACGCAGCGGCTAATTTTTTCCATTTGGTAATGTCACACTGATTTATCTCGTCTTAACCATCTCAGTGTGCTGACAATGGAAAGAGTCAAAGGAACCTGCCTGCAGGGATTCATCAGAGAACACATGCTGGGGGATTAAGAAAAATCCTTACATGCAACTCTTATGATGTGATGTAATCTTATTTAATGCATATGTCATTTTCAATATGGAGGGAAAACAAATCATCCTGTTAAAACACGGTTGTGCCAACGGGAGAAACAATGACACTCATAATGTAAAGTAAAGTTTTTGTGACATTTTGTTCACTCACTCATTTGTTTGTCATTTGTCTTAACGAGCAGATCTGTCTGCTTTGCCTCGATGCTGATCGGGTGTGAGCATCTCTGGCTTTGATTCAGCTGATTAAGGTCAAGTGAGTGAAAGGATTTCTATTCGCGAGTGTTTTGTCTGGCAGCTTTTTTGTCACATTAAAGCAGCTCTTACATTTATTTTACATTCCTGATGTTCTTTTTTGAATGTGCATCTTTTGATAAATGCGCGGGCCTCTCGCCTGTCTCTTGTACTGAGATTTTGAAACTATCTTTAGTACAGTACATGTACTGTATAGTGAGGACCTTGTCAAGCTCGGGGCATCATTGTGTTCCTTAAACATCGTGACAAGCCACTAAAATAGATCTCTGGATTTCATTCATTGCTGGGCTAAAAATATATAGTTTGGTTTGGAAGCTGTAAGTGAACAAAGAGAGACACTAATGTGATTTTCCTGCTTACTCTCTCCTTCCTGTGTGGGTCGACCAGGTGTTGTGGCAATATACTAAATCTATAAAAATCCCTGCTAATGTGTTACACTCCCATCCCTCAATAAATCCAGAAGAGCTGCTCAGTGAAGAACAAGAGAACACACTGTCTGTCCCGGCCTTCCTCTCCCTCCCTGTTTGCACATCACCATTGTTGGAGAAAACACATGGGTTTAATTTATTATCTGAGGTTCTATTGTTTAAAGGAAACAGGATTAATACATGAGAATGTGACGTACCACTTGGCTCCTCCTGTGCTTTAACTTGAAACATGTGTGTGGCCTCCAGTTCTCGGTCCAACACCCTGAGGGTGGACAGCTGTCCTGTGAACGGGTTGATGCTGATGGGACAGTCCTTGTCCAAGATGGAGTACCTAAACAGAGAGAGCAGCAGATCATTATAACGGCATTAAAGCAGGATTGCAAACATTACTTGTTCTCTTTAGAAGTTGGAACATCTTCGTACCGTATGTTCTTGTTGGCTCTGTCCGGATCTCTGGCTGAGACAGTTCCTATGTTGTTCACATTACGTTCTTCCACCACAGAGAAAGAGTAGATGAGCTTAGAGAAGACCGGAGGCTCGTCCACATCCAGCACCTTGATGTTGACCTGTTGGTTTCAATTCATCCATGACAGTTAAAAGACAACACTGGCTTGTAGTTTGCACACATGTGGTTGATGTTGAAGATTTAAGTGGACTTCTAAATGGACATTGAAGATCGTTCTGTCAGTGATCATGACTGAGAGCTGCCTATGAAAAGCTATGAAAAATTCTACAGCTCTGTTGAAGAATATTCACAGAGAGAAAATTACATTTACCAGCCCTTCAGTTTCCAAATCAGTGACCTCTAATGTGTTTGCATCGATTTTGGATGTGGCTGTGGTAAAAAACGCTGTTTCCTGTTTTAATAGAAAGTTATTGAAAAGCAGGGTGAAAACATCCCTGAGTAATGACTTAAAGGCTGCACACATCTGATAGTTACCTGAGCTGTGGTGACAGCACTGTTCACGTTGTCAGCAGGGAAACGCAGGTTCCTCAGGTTTTCTCGCACCTGGACAGTGAAGGTGTAGCTGTTTGTTGTCTCGTAGTCCAGAGCCTGGAGATCCCAGAAAGAAGTGAACAAGAAATCAGTCCACAACAAATGAAAGATAAGCATAATAATTAGGAGCTCTACTCATCCTTGCATTGATCATTTGTCAGACAAATAATTGAGTGGTGATAAATATGATCCTCCAAGGACTCATAAGGGCCAAAAAGGCTGAGAACCACAAAGACGAAACCTATTATTCTTATTATTATCTCTACATCTTACACATGTACCTCATATTCAGGTTTTCTCAATCTGATGGAGATTTAAATCCAACATTTATCTATTTTCTCACCAAAATCCAGAAAACTCACTCAACATCAGTTTCCCTCACTAACATAAAGTTTAAAGTTTTTCAATGCAAATCATGTCAATGAATGTATGAAGTTAGGATGTTCCACATTTGGCCTCATCCACAGAAGTGTGTATTTCCACATATCTCGCTCCTGTTGTCAGTCTGGGGACAAACTGCATTTGCACTTCATATTTCATGCGCTCGAATGCATCTGCTATCTTGGTCCTCGGTGCATTCACACCTGTGTCTGTTGGCCGAGGACAGCTGTCGATGGCAGGTGTAAAAAGGCTCTAAATGTCACAACTCAGCTGAAACAACCTGGTTAAGCCTCAAACTACTGGATTTAAGAAAACACATTAAAAATGCCAACTTTTTTTCCCTCCATGTTAAACATGTTACCACGCATGGAAATTCCTCATTCCTTTCAATTTCTCAACATCGGCACAAACTGAGACTCGCATAGTGTTACGGATACGCTTTCATGTCAACAAATACACGGCGGCAGACACTGCTTACTGTCACATTTCCGCTTATCATTTCTTCCCCCCGCATTAGAAACAACCCACTGTTCGGTTAAATGTTTTTTTCAGGTGGACTGTTTCATCTGTGGATGGGACACCTCAGGTAGACATATTCTCTTAACTGGATTATTCATGGTAACGGGGATACTCAGTCGCAGGGTATCAAAGGCATGTGTAAACAGCTTAACAAGAATAAGACCTTAACCGCAGTGTGGCTGATAGCTGGCTTACTCCGTACGTGTAAACACAGCCGGTGAGAAAGATGAGAAGGGCTGCAGAGCTGAGGGGCGAATTGAGCAGGGAGAAGATTGCGGTGCGATTCGATTCCAGGCCAGTGTGGGTACAAGCTATTACAGGGCTCATTTCATTAGAATACATTTCCAGCTCTCTGATGTCCTAAATACTTTATCTGAAGAGCACAATCCAGTGAAGTAAACCTGCTCGAATTCCTGCAAGCAGAAATAGCTCCGCCAACCAGAAGGAGGCCAGAACTTTCGGGTTTGAATTCCACGTTATGCATCATTGTCCTGCACAAAATATCACTTTCGACATTGAAATACTCTTTCTTTTTTATCAAACCGGTGGCCATGTCATTACCAATAAACACTTTTTGATGTTTATAATGTTGATGATTCTGCATCTAAATCTGTTTTTGTGCATGTGACATCACTGGTTATTGGGCTATTTGGACTTGAGGTTCCCATCATTTTTAGGGCATGGAGCATTAAAGTGTGAAAATGTAACACTACCTAAACCACTTTCATTTAATTTTGGATTCATAATATTGAGCTATCCACATGTTGGTTCTTTTTTAGATCTGCTCCAGGGGAGGACTCGGTGAGACTGTGGAGTAGTTCAGCAAATTAAAAACTTAAAATAAGATGAGAAATTGGATAAGAAATTGGCGTGATGTTAAACTATATCATGTTCTTTGTCTCAAAAACCAATAGATTTTCACTAAAAGACTGAAATGTCTCAGCTGTATGAATGCAAACATGACCAACTGGAAAAAGACACCAAGCCTAAACGTCAACAATTCCAGGTGATAAAAAAGTCAGATGTGGATTAATATTTGTCAATGGATCGGTCACAGCAACTGTTTTCTCTTCTGTAAAATATTAATAACACAATGAAGCTATCACATCCTCCAAAGAGGCAAACAGAAGAGCTGCTCGAGCCCATCTGATCGTCATGAGGGAGGATATTTGGCAAAAAAGGTTGGGACCCACTGCACACTGTTCAAACACGGCAGCAAATTCACTAATGGTGGAAAAATATTCCCATTAAAAACGAAAAGTTGATGCTCCAAAAGCAAAGAATACAAAGCCTGATTTGCAAATGCAGAAATAAAAAGACGTCTTTAAACAGTGTTAACCTTGAGAGATCGTCTGCTCATTCATCGCAGCATGAGCCTCCTACCTTTCTGAGCATGAGGTTGCCGTCCTTGTTAGGGCTGAGTTCAATACTGAACAGCCTGCCGATGTCGCTGGGGATGGTGAAGATGGGCTCTTTGTTCTGAATCTGATCTCTGTCCTCCAGCTCCAGAACGCCTATCTTCTCATTTATCTTGTGGTCCTCTGGAACGTGCAGCTCGTACGTCTCTGCAGACAGAAAACAGATGTCAAGCACAGGTGAGATACAATAAATAGGTTTAAAGCAAACTACTGTGAAAATCACTACTACAGATTTTAATTTCACTCCGTCTCTCTGTTCCTTACTTCGGGTGAAAGAAGCGATGTTGTCGTTGGTGTCGGTGATGGTGATGGTGACGGAGGTGGTGGCCGTGCTGCCAGAGGGCAGTCCCCTCATGTCCTGAGCTTTGACCACCACCACATACTGACTCTTGGTCTCTCGGTCCAGAGTGTTTATCTTGCAGCTGATCACACCTGCAGACAGACAGACAGACAGACAGACAGGGTGATATCTCTGAGGTCAGCTCTGACTCATAATCATGTAAAAATAGCTTGTACTTGTACGCCACCCCTGGATGAACTCGTTAAGGAAGAGAAAGATAATGTTGCTGCAGGATGACAATCATGCTGGACGTCGTACCTGTGACGCTGTCGATTTCGAAGGCAGACAGGTCGTGGGTCAAGGTGTACCTGAGCTCTCCGTTAGCAGTGGTGGGGTCATCAGCGTCGGTCGCCCTCACCTCAACTACTTTAGTTCCTACATGAAGATAAATGAAGAGAATTTGCATCATTAATAAAACATGGAGCTGCAGAGGAGTAAAGTACAGAAATCTCCAACTGAAACTTCCTCATATTGAACATCATGGCCGTTCAGCTGATTAATGCATCCTGATTATGCGCTAAGATTGTGTTATTTAAGTCAGCAACGTGCCTTTTTTCACAGAGGGATGTGCTAACGATTGTGACAGGTGTTGACATTATGTTTCCTTTTACTCAGACTTTTCACAGTCCAGTCTATTTTTAATTTAAAGGACTTCTTAAATGCCGTATTCTGCACGAACATGTTCTACAACTACTAGGTCGTTAACTAAGCGCTGTCCCTCAATAACCTCCGAATTAGGGGTTATTGAAATTTATGAAAAATAATAATGATGAATAAATGAAAAATACACTCTATATATTTGATTTAGCTTGTAAAACAAAAAAGATAAATAGACACAAAATAATATAAGATATAACAAGAGCAGCAGCATATTGCACTTCTGAATATTGCACATTTGCTGGAATTGCAGAGGCCTGTATACATGATAGAAACACTGTATATACAAGCAAAAGAGCAGATGTAAAGTAGACATAATGAGCAGCAGTGTTTGGCTCTGTGAAATATTTTTAACTGTCTAATATGTAAGTATATAAGTAATAAATAGGTAATTGCAATACTGTGGTGTGGCCTCTGACAGTCAGAGTCAGCTCTTGTATGGTTCTGGGTTAGAAGCTGCTCTTCAGTCTGTTTGTCCTGGATTAGATGGACCTGAAGCATCTACCAGGAAGCAGCAGGTCAAACAGATGATGTCCAAGCGGCAACCTCCGCCGCTGAAAAATGAAGCCAATGCAGAAGTGCAAAAAAGCTGCAGTTTCTCGAATAACTGCTAGAGCAGGCTGCAGAAGGGAGTCAATTACATTTGAGCCCCATGTTAAAATGTCCGATTTTATGACAGAAGCTGTTTTTCTACTCCATGACAACTCTGGGGGGGCGAATTTTTTTATGGTGGCGCCACTTTGATTGACAACTAGCCACTGATGGTGTAAAGGGCGTCACCCCGGCTAATTCTAGTCACTGAGTTTGGGAAAGAGATCGTCATGGGGTTAGCCGGCTAGCAACGATATTTAGCATTTAACCTAGCTGGTTAGCCGCAGCTAGTTTGATTATTTTGAATAAAGCGGCTTTTTTCAGCGGCTTTTTTCAGCCAATAGCGTTCATTCGACCCGCCTCAGCTCCGCCCTCGCTCCACCTCTTTGTCCATATTTGGAGTAACCGGAGGTAGGCTACCAAGATGGCTACACACTACGATTTGCTTCATTTTTGCTCTTCAGAAACCTATGGGTGACGTCACGGACACTACGTCCATATTTTATACAGTCTATGATGATGTCCAGGCTGGGATGAGACTTTCAGGGTGTTGGGTGAACACGTCCTCCTAAGAGGGCAGTGAGTAGCCGATGATCATATCGATGACCCCCTGAAGAGTCTCCTGTCTCCTTCTTGAGAACAGCATTGATGTTGGCAGTCCAGGAGATGTAGAAACCTGAAGCAAGGACTCTTTCCTCTTAGTCCCCGGGGACAGGGTTTGCGCTGTTCTTCCGGAAGTCGAAGACAAATTCTTTTTTGAGTAGTTGAGGATGAGATTGTTCTCGTAATCTCCTAATCCCTGTCTCATCTCTTCCTGAGTCCAGCCACAGTCGTGTCGTCAAATGTCAATTCAGACTTGCAGTAATGGAAACTTTGTCTAACAAGAATTAGCTTTATTTTGAAATCTTTCGTGTGTCTTTTCTCATACAGTTAGAGATGGTTTGAACAAGTTATCATCTTAGACCACTGTAAAACATTGTCTGTAATATAGGGCTGTTCAAACAAACCAAATTTGACTGATGATCTTTTTCAAATAAACCATTTGACAGTGACACAACTCACCTATCATGGACCTCTCCATAATGGATCCATTATAGATTCGGGGGAAAACAGGGCTGTTGTCGTTGATGTCCGTGACCTGGACAACAAAGTCTCCAGAATCCTCTATCAACTTGTTGTTCCCGTCGTACATCCTGGCAGTCAAAAGGTACGAGCTCTTCTCCTCTCTGTCCAGAGACCTGGTGACGAACAGGTCTCCTTTACGATCCACGGTGAAGATGGTGTTTGCTCCTTCGCCTTCTATTCTAAAACTCTTCACCTCCAGTCTCTGACTCGACTTCAGCTGCGAAAGAGGGAAAGAAAAAAGAAATATAGTTGGCTGCTTCTCAGTTTTTTTTTTCCCAGCTGGATTGAGGACTCAAATCAACAACTGCTCAGGAAATATTCACAAACAAACTGAGGATTCTAGCAAAAACGCTCAGATGTTGATCAAAGAGCTGGTTAGCGACAAGATAATGGCCCAGATTCTTGGCATTCAACAGCACTGAACTGAATGGAAGTGACAAAAATACATGTTTGCCTTCCTTTCAAACAGCTTTGGCAGCAGATTATTGAACATTTAAAGACTAAACTGTAGCTTCAGGAAGTAGAAACACGAGGATGATTCTTGTTTTGGACAGTGATGTCGACCTACCTGTCCTATCTTGTAGGCGATGGGTGCAGGTTTCTCCTCCTCCACATACAGAGAGTTCCAGATCCACTCTCTCTTCTGCCTGAACAGGACGGGATGAGACTCCTTCTTCACGATCTCGACGGGGCCCAGCTTCTCCTCAGGAAGGCCCGAATCTCCAGCAACAGGAAGTGAGACGGACAAGGCTATGGCGGCCATGAGCCCCGTAGTCCACAGCTGGAGCCGAGCCATCGTCTAGGAGAGAGAGGAGGGAGGGATGAAGGAAAGGAGGGGGGGGGGAGAGGATGAATAAGAGGAAGGAGGAAGAGGAGAGGAATAAGTGATGTGAGGAAGCAGGGATGAATATGGAGGGAGAGGAAATGAGAGAGGGAGCGAAGGAGAAGAGAGAGGAGATCACATTAAAACCACTTATCAGCCGTGGACAGACCCCTTAACTGTGCCAGGGTGAGACTCAGAGTGAAGGCCAAGGACTCGCCGTCCCCTCGCAGTCAGACGCTGAGCTCGAGGTCTAGCTATCGTTTAGGACCAGGGCTCTTAAACCTTTTCAGCCTGGGACCCAAATGAAACATTTAGCCTCTCATCATGGGACCTGGGCTGAGGCATATCACTACTGTGGTCGTATGGGGATCTATTAAACATAGGCCTGTGACCCATTTTAGGTCCTGACCCACTGGTGAAGCATGAGAGAGAGAGACAGGAAGAGACAGACAGAGATGGGAAGAGGAGCTGACATTAAAACCACTTAGGATGTCTGTCTTTATCAGCCATTAGAAAGGCCATTTTCTATAAAGGGACTGTTTGACATTTTGAAGTTTTGATTGGTATTTCTTTTTTTTTTTTTTTTCTTTTTTTTTAGTGCAGCACATCACATTGTGGTAAAAAGAACGTGTATCGCACACTAAGGCCTTTGTTGCTGATACCAGTTTTGAAATCTAGGATTACTTGGTCAGATTTGAACATGCATTTTAAAGACAAATGCGATTGTTTCCTGACCGATATTAGGATGACTGCGACTGCAAATCAAGGGCATGACGTCGTTCCACTCAGTTTTTGCTTTGACGTAGTGCAACATAATCTGGCCTGGCCAAAAAAAATCACGACTGTTTACCTTGAGATTATTGAGATAGAGAATTTGTATTAATTTTTTAATAATTTCATCGGAAAATCTTATAGAATAATGAGCCGCTCTGCAGGGTTTTGGCATCATATACACCTCCAAACTCATTTAAAACTCAATGTGCGTTTTGTCTTCTCAACGCTTTTTAAGGCAGCACTATTTTTGGTCGTCCAGGGAAATAAAGAGAGAAGAGAGACAAGAGTTTACAGGCACATTTGCAGCTCTGTGAGAGTGTCATTGTAAAGGAAACTGTTTTGTTTGATGAATCAAAGTGTTGCACAAATTGAATTTTGACCTGATGTTGGTACGAGAAGGGATGACAACAGATCAAGACTTCATGACTGTCTGCTTTAAAATCACAAATATCAACCTGGTGGTGGTATGATAGAAAATGTCCTAGCATTAATTCTCTGGACAACATGACTGTTTATGCAAAATTTCCTGCCCGTCCATCCTGTAGTTGTTGAGATTTTCCAGCCTGGACCAAAGTGGCGAACCCACAGACCGACGAACTGTGTTTTTTCTAATGTTGCTCAATGTTTAAACGATAACAAGATGAAAATATGCTTCAAACCAACCATTTATTTGGACACAGTTGACTGCAAAGGCTGCCTCGCCGCCTAACGACTTAGCGGATAGTTTCTCACATCATCGGCGGTGCGTGTTACATCATAAACATCACGGACGTGGCGCGAGATGTAACACACACACACGACTCGATTAATTTCCCTGACTGAAACGGACTAAACTGTCCTGAGCCAGGACTCACATTAAAGTTAAAATTTTGGTGGAGTCACCGTCAACATTTAAACCAAAGTGGCATCTGATTTATGGCGTCGGACTGATTACGAGCTGGAAGACGTTTCACCAACTTGCATCACTTGCTCCTGCCTGTGAGCCATTTTAGCACTATTTAACCAAAATAAAAATGTATAAGGCACAAACACCAGCAGCGGAGTAAACTTCAGCTCTTCCTCCCCGTTCTTACTGTCTCACCCTCTCCGCCCGTCTCCCCCTTGATTCCCGTCTCCCCCCACTGGGCTCTATCTAATAAAGCAGAAATGCCAGGGAAATAATCTTCAAAACATTTTAGTCTATATGTGCTCTGTACTCCAGTAGATATCTCAGCGAAGCCTTGTGCCATCCCAGTAGACAGATTAGTGCACTTTATTGTCTTCCAGCCATTAGCAGCGGGGAGGGAGAAAGAGAGATTACGATGAGGGGATTATACTGGCACAAAGTCTTCTTCCTCTAATGGCCTAATCTCGTATTCTGCTGACCTCCCCTGACCTCTTCACACGGCTCCCCACAAATCAGCTCAAACAAAGACTCAACAGTGTGGTTTGGCCTTTAGTTCACATCCTTTTGTTTGGGTTATATTTTCCCTCTTGTGTTTTTTTTTTGTCTTTGTTTAGATTCTTTTCAGGGCTAAATTAATTAAGCAGAAGTGCATCGTCTTTTATTGCAATTTGCTGTCTGAATGGAAAGAGACAGTAAAGCGCCAGCACGTATCCGTAAATAGTTAAAGTAATAAATATAAAGCGACGTTAGTATTTTGCCTTCTCATACCTTAATCTCATTGCTGCTGTCTCTTTGCTCTTACTTCAAAAAGCTTTTCTATCTTATATGTAGTTACAATTTAGAATTTCATTATGTCAAAACAATGCATCTGGTATACACTTAATTAACTTGATGAATTGATGTCATTCATCAGTTCACACTGAGCTTCTAATATGTTGTTGTTTGTCTCAGTCTTTCCTGATAGAATTTTTAACTTTTCAGAAACACAAGCCTGAACTAACATACAAGTTAAAAAAGTTTTGATGTCTGTGGTGAAGTCTCATTCAGTCATGCCCCAAAACATGAGTGTCAATGTTCCAGGGATGTAAGAGACATGTTGATGATTGTGATATTATTATATAAAAAATATAAAAATGATTGAGTGGACGACTGTCAATGCTGAAGAAATGTCTAAATGAAGAGGTAAAATCTGACTGAATCCATAAGAAGTGTCTTGTCTTTCGATAATTTCATAGCAGATTTATGGACCTTCCTGTGTGCCATGTCTGTGTGTTGGTGTATTTGATATGACTCTGAGTAAAAGTACAAAGGCCGCGTCCAGTGATTTATTTCTCTGTGTCTCCTAAAGCACTGGCCCCACTAGACCATCAAGTGTTATGGAAAAACACAAAGAATCTAAATCATCACAACAGCAGGAAAGGAGAAGGTGAACTTTATACATCTGTATGAAGGTGAACATCATACAGCTAAAATATTAAATATCACACATAAGTAAAAGTGATAAATCGTTTTCTTGAAAAGTGCTAATTGGTGGCATCTTTGGCCTCGCCTTAAAACCTCAATTACTCAAAAAGGAAATATCATTAATAGCTGTTTATTTCTTTTGACACCAGTTGTGTCCGTATTTAAGCTCTCAAACATTTGCCCACATTACAGAAGTTGGTATTAACTTGGTTTCTTTGATGAATCCACTCAGTCCAAAACGTGAACACACACACTTCACAGTAAGTCATGGCTTCTGTTTAAGACCGAACATGTTTCCTGACGTGTCCCACAGTGTCCTTCTCATCACCCTGCTCAGCTTTTACTGTGCGTCAACCCGCATCCTTCCTCTCGACATGTTCTGGACAAACAAAGCCGTCGCTCCCTGAGCTGTGCATGTATGTTCTCACGCAGCGGCCTCCAACAACACAGGCCTGCAGAGAGGAGCCCTCAAACTCAGGAGTCCTCAAACGACTTTCAAGGAAAAACAAAAAAACAGACGAGCAGAGAAAAGTTTTCAAATTAACATGTAGGAATGAAAATGATGTGGAAAAATAACACAACTTGAAAATTCGATTCATGAAAGTCTACTGAAACATAACTGAAGAGACTGAACTTGAGCACAAAGTCCTTTGAAGAAATCAAATATTAAAACGTGTCAAAGTTATGATTTTGTTAGAGAAGTTCTGCTCATGTTAGAGGTGGCTGGTCAAATCCAGTGGGACATATGAGTTAATATAACTCAACTAAAAACTAAAAAAAGAAGCTTGAAATATTTGAGATCTACAATATCAATTCACCAAAAATAACCTTTCCAATATTTCTTTTGATAGATTAATAATAGATAATGTTTTGGCCAGTTGAGGCTTTAGTCATCTGGGGATTTATAAAGAAAATATTTTTGTATCATGCAAAGAACATTGACTCTGAAACCAGCCAGACTTTTCCTCAACATTACATCAACATCTTACTCACACATACACAATAAACATCCTATGACTACACACACACACATTATGTCTGTGATGACAAACCCATTGAGGGCATTTTCCCTAAAAGGGTATTTTTTAAAACTGCATTTCCTTGTGCAGCGGGCAACACGTTCCTCCTCCCCTTTTATCAGCAACAGGAAGTGTAAACACAATGCCTTCTGGGAAATGCCGTTGGGTTTGTTAATGAAGGGTCATCATTAGTAAGTGGACCCGCCCTTCCTGGTATTCAGCTGCCGACTGCACGTCTGTCTCACTTTGTTTCTTCTGTGACTTTCGGCCTCTTTCGTTCTTTCAGTCATTTCTTCTTAAACGTCTCCACTTCCCTCCAGTCGAACCTCTCAAGGTGAAAAACTGCATCTTGTTTTTTCACAGTCTATTCCTGTCTCCTGTCTATCATTCCTCCTTTTTCCTTTTCTCACCTTTTCTTCTTCACCTTTCTTCCCTTTTCATCCCTGTCACTCTCTCCGCCTCACCTTAAAAGCACATTTAGCACCTTATAAAATGGCGCTGGGGATGAACACACCAACGGAGACAGACTTTTAGCTGCAGTTGAACTGCAATTTATGTGTGAACCCTATAATGTTAAATCAGTAGACAGCAAACAGACTGATGTGTGGAAAGTGACAGGTGCATTCATTGTGATCAAGAAGATGTAAATAAAGTTTCGATTTTTGTTCATCCGGTTGTCATTTTTATTTTGTGCCTGTAGACGTTCGTCTTATGATAATTACCTTTTTAATTTTCCTCTCAGCTTCACGCGCCGTGCATACAAATCTCACTTCAGGATTATACAAAGTTATTTATGGCGTGGTTTATCAAAGGCATCTTTCAGACGTATAAAGAATAAATAACATCCAGGAATATCTGTAATTACATCTGTACATTGTCCGCGGGCGAGGGAGGGTGAGCGAGTGTGACGGAGGAGCAGAGATACAGTTGTCATTCTGCGGGATGTTTTGTGACTGGCAGACAGGTCTGACCTAGTTTCACTCAACCAAAGGCTAAAGCATAGAAACGAGTCAACAAGACTTCATAATCCCGCCGCTTGCTCAAGGGTCGGCGAAGTTCAGGCACAAGTCTGGTTGTGCCGTTTCTGGGTTTTAAAGACGGAAAAGTCGGCTCAATCCCCCGTGATGAAATCTGAGGAGGGACGAGTCCGTCCTTCGTCCATCTGTAATTATCTGTGTCATTTATCTTGTCTGGAACACTGTGGTCGACTTTTAGAAAAATGAGGAGGTGTAATATCTAATGTATTTCTTCCTCTTTCTTCTTTAAATTAATGAAGGGTTCATTTGCAAAACCAGATAAAAAACACCAGTTTTCATTGACGTTCCCTGGGGTGTACTAAAAAAATGACTTCGGAAAATAAATAAAAGCCGAGATATCTGGTTTTGCAAATGAAACCTTCACATGACATTCAAATACGGGTGACTCAGCGGTTCACGTCATCACGCTCACATCATCATCTCCTAAACCGAATCCTCACCAGTGGCTATACTCAGCACCAGAATAATGAGAATGTGAGTGTGGAGGAAGAATTTAGCCCGATCCAGACCTCTGATTCACTGCCACCATCTCCAATTATAGCCAGTCTGAAAATAACCAAATCAATCAGTGGGTTGTAGATGGAAATAAAAGATTGTCATCTTTGAGTACCAGATACATGACAGCAAACATATGTTGATTGATGCATCTAGGAACGTTGTTTTAAGTCAACTTATAGAGACAACAGCTCTAAAATTAACACGTTTCTTTGACTGACATTGAAAATGTCAACTGCTGCAAGTGTCGATCTAAATTGTTGTCAATGGGATTAACATGAGAAATTGAAATACGGATGGTTTGTCACTTGATGGTTCAACACTTTGGTCCAAAAAATCTCAACAATCGGCCCAGTTGCCCCGATGTATTGTGGCTGTGCATATTCACTGTTTTTACAAGCCCTCCATTTTGCTGGCCTCTCGTTCAGCTGGTCTCTCCTGCAGGTGTTTGCAGTCAGGGAGGGTCATTAAGTTAATGTGGTGGCACCTGTGTCGACCTCCTCTGAGGCTTTAAGTACCAGCCTGCTCTCATTGTCTCGTTGTTCTCTGCTCTGGCTTTCACCCTGCTTGGTTGTGTTCTGTTTGTCTTTACCTTAAGCTCCTTTC
Source organism: Centropyge bicolor (assembly GCA_037975185.1). Lineage (NCBI taxonomy): Eukaryota > Metazoa > Chordata > Actinopteri > Pomacanthidae > Centropyge > Centropyge bicolor. The sequence continues at coordinate 5,179,869 of JBBMOC010000028.1, forward strand.
TTAGTTATTTAAAATGAACTTATTCTTAGTTACAACTCATCTGTGTTCCCTTGTTCTTTGTTGGGTTCTGACAAAATGGGGACTCGTCCACAGAGGATGTTTCCTAAAGACCCCTTAACTTACAATATCTCTGTCAACATGCTGAGGCTACAATATGTAGTTGGACAAGAACTATCAAAATCCACTGACAATCCTCTTGAGCGCCGTCATGCTCCTCAGAGGATCAACCTTTTCCATTCTTTAGAATATGATGATTTAACCCTGTGAAGCCTGAACCATGAAATAATTGACAGAAAATTCAAATTCTTTGAAGCTGGAGTCCTTGTGAACAACAAACATTTTCAGATATCAATTTCCCTATATGAATTTCAATTAGTATCATATTTGACACATCGTCATTTGAGACTCAAAGTTTCATTTAACTTCATCCATCAAAAACATATCACAACTAAAATATGTAACAAATTGGTCATTCTAGTTCCAAACATGAACATATTCATATTTTTATTCCACTATTTATTATTGCTACTACTCTGTATAAGCTACTATCTGCTATCATGCAGCAATGAGAAATCCACAAACAGAGCTGGCAGGTGGAAGAGGAACACTTCATTTATTTTGGCTCATTTCTTAGTTCACAACCTTTTTTTATTTTCATCACTGATGATGTAGGAGCCTCCAAAACTCATGTATCATATATGATATGTTCAGTGATATGGGGTTAAGGAGATAACTCATGAAACCATTTCTGTTGCACCACCTTTAAATGAACATTTCTATTTGCACACAAGATGGACCAAATCGGCCGCCATGACATTTTCTAACATTCTCCAGAGGAAGAGCTTGTTTAGCTGTGGCGACTGTGCAGAGCCATCCAGAGGGTAAGACCCTGAGCACGAGAGGAGCTGCAGCCTCAAAGTCTCGCTACATGAAAATTAGTCTCAAAACTGTCTCTGACACAGTTTAGCGAACTTTATTCCACTTTCACAACCCTAAAACTAAGAGTTTGCTTGTTTGTGTAACTGTGGCACAGGAAGTGATTCCACAGCCTCCAATCTGTGGTGATGGGCTGCTGAACACTGTAGCGTGTGTCTGTCGTCGAGATTAAAACAGGTTTAATCACAGAGCAGCTTCTAACAATCTGTCTGCCAGCAAGTCACACCAGGAACCGCGACGACTCACACACACACACACACACACACACACACACACACACACACACACACACACACTAACACACACACACACACACACACACACACTGTCATCTCACAGACTGTATTCATGCTCTGATTTCTGCTTCATTCTATTTTCTTTCACAATCAGACGAATGAATGATGTCAGCCAGTTTCACAACCGACACTAATGACCAACACTCATCTGAAAGTAATTTAAAGCCGAGCGTGTTATCCACATCGGGTTTGGCTCAGCTGTCGGCCTCTGTCTCTGCTGAAGGCGAAATTTACAACTACACCCCCAAATATTGAAAATGTTGCCTATAATGAACATAACAGATGATCTGAACGTGAAATTTTTATAAAATTCATGCAGAAAAGCATCTTCTTCAACCAACACATCACATCAGTAGGTGGTTTGTTTTGTTTTTGGAGAAATGAAAATGGTTGAAATGGTGCAAACTTTGCACCATTTGAAAGCCTCGCAGTCTCCACATTGACCTGAGGTGGAGCTGTGGGCATGTCAGGACAGCTTTCAACTGCTTTCAACAGTTAAATTTCAGAACATTGATTCCTGTTTTAATTGATAATTTTAACTTCAACATACACGTTTCATTTTTTAAATATGTGGCCATGGATGATCGGATGTCACTATTGTTCAATTACCTGGGGATGGGATGGGAAAAAAATGATTTAAAAATATTGATAAACTAAATCAAAACTTGAAATACAAGTGTGTTACGTTCTATAAAATACAGAATACAGGTCAGTCACTGAAAATAAAACCTAACTGGGTCTTTCAGTTGTAATCAGAGTCTTCGGCTGAGCTAACATTGCCACAGCTGGACAGCTTGTCAACCACTCTGACATATATCTGAATGAATGAATGGCTCTAATCATGAATCTTGTGTGTGCGTGCGTGTGTGTGTGTGTGTGTGTGTGGGAGGTTTGAAGTCTCCCAGATGGCACCCAAAGGATTTTCCCTGATAGTTCCCTCTCCAGGAATTAGACCACTGGGTTTAGTTGCATCAACGGCTTTCGACGTAACAACCAAATCAAATCACCTCTGTCACTCTGGGCCATGGATCCAAATCCACACAGCAAATCCATCGCTACAGAGTAACCATACTCACATGAACAGGGTGGACAAAATAATAGAAACACTTGACTGTGTGAGAGAATCCAGGACAACCATATCATGAATTACAGCGTCAGAAATGATCTAAATAACATCTCAAACTGTGTTTTTGCAAAAAAAATTTCTTGATAAATAAAAGCTGTTTTATTGAGATTTAATTGTTAGACGCTACTTTGTCCAACCTTCTTGTACTATTTGGCGTAAACAGATGAGCAGGGAAGTCTTCAGCTGACAAAATGACACCACTCAACCGACGAGATCTTGCCTGACTTTGGAAATATTAAATGCTCGTCAATACTTTATAGACACACCAACTTGACATGGTGTTGACAGTTGCAGGGAAAAAAAAATGTTTTTCAATGCTGAACTCTTCAAAATGAACAGCTGAAGACCCCCTAGTGGATTCAGCCTGCTTTTAATTTCTTCCCCCCTCTGTCCACAGATCATCCCATATCGTCTTAATGGTCGCAGCCGTCTGTCTTTGGGAATGACAGTCCAGCCTCTGGGGGAGGGGGGGGGGGAGACGGCGCTCAATTACAGCATTCAAATCTACCCCGAGCTGTCCGAGATCATTGGCATAACATATGTGAACAGTGACGGTGGTCGACAGCCCGTCCTCAAAGGGGTTATCACCGTCATTTCGAGTTATTTCTGCACCTTCTTCCAGACAGTTTGACCGGTATTCATGAGCCTTTCACCCTGGAGTGACTGGGAAAGTAGCCTGGAGCCTTTTCAAAGGATCTGGGTTACATTTGCTGGCTCTGCTGCTGTACACTGCTTTTTCAATCACAAGGAAATGTAGATTCACACACACACACACAGTCGAGCTCTGGATGCTATCTTCCTCAGTTCAGCACCTACTCACACACTTGCATTGAAACACCTGTGTGGTCGGTGTTTCACTTTCAATCCTCTCGACCTCAAGATGGAAGAATAATAGAAGAGGAACTCACCAGACAGAAGGTCCGAGTCAAGTAGAATCTTAACCGAAGCCCAAATCCTTCAAGTCGCTCTCTCGCTCATTCAAACCAGGGTTTATGCTTTATTAATGTGGCAGTTTGTGGTAGGTGGTCGTTCGCTCAGCAGGGAAAAACCACCTCCTGATTCCACGTCTCCTCGTCGCTCTCGCTTCTTTTTGTCTGCTGTTTTTTTTTACTGACGTTGAAAGAGAGCAGCAGGTGTTGTACAGGCAGGGATTTCTCTCTCGGCTCACCAGGTTTCTGTACAAATCCTTTTCTGGACTGTGGATCAGATAATGAGTCTGTGAAGTATGGGTATCCCAGAGTTTGATTTCCAGTATAAATGATGAATAAAAACCAGGTTCTTTCTCAAACAGGTCAAAAGTTTTTAACCCAGAAATATCTTTATCGCCCTGTTTTCCCTCCTCAGGTTGTTTTTCCTCAGGAGTCCAACAGGTTTTCCAGTCTCTCTTGCTCTTTTTCTTCCCGTCGCCTCTGATGTGGTTTTCTCATCCAGCGGTCAAAAGTGTTGAACCACAGCTGTCCGTCCACAGTCCCCTCTCGCACAGGTCACTGCCCACTTCCTCTTCCTGTTATTGTGGTCGGTCTTCTTCGCTGGTGCTCCCGGCTACCGCTGGTTTTTCCTGTCCTGGAGGGGAGAACGGAGAGGTACGGAGAGAGGTGTGGGACTGGTGGAACGACAGAAAAAGAGAGAGGCAGAGAAGCAGAGGAGAGGGGGGGGGAGCACATATGTCAAAACAGCTCAAAGATGCTGGGAGAGGCGCAGAAAGCAGCCGGCTCATGTTCATGAAGCAGATGGAGTGAGTGTGTGTGAGAGGGAAGAAGGGAGGGAGGGTGATGGGGAGTAAGGTGAGAGAGGCGTTACTTCTCAGTCCTTCTGAGAGGGAGAGAGAGAGAGAGGGAGACGGAGAGTGGGGGGAGAGATTTATTATTCATGTGTGTGAGATAAGGATTAAGTTAAACAGGTTATTGGAGATAATCCTCAGAGATTTCCCCACATGAGGCTAGTAAATATTTCAGACTTCGGAGGGTGAGTGTGTGTGTGAGCGTATCTGACAGAGAGATCTTGTCTAAGCCAGTAAATGAGATGAGTCGGACGCCCCTGCACGCACACACACACACACACACACACACACACACACACACACTCCTCTTCTCTTCTGGGGGGAGTCGTTCCTCAGTAATTTGGCGAATTGGACAGGAAAGCCCGGCTGTGTGTTTTTACATGAAACCCCTCCTGTGGCAACAGCAGCCCCGTCTTTCATTCCCCTGTCCATCCCTCCCTCCCTGTCTTTCTTCTCTCTCTCTCTCTCTCTCTTCGCTCGCTCTCTTGCTGTTTGCAGTTTCACTTCCACTCTACATACAATATTTTTATTACAGCTGGGAACAGAGCCGCCGAACATCAGCACGACAAAAGTCAACATTTGCTTTGAATCCTGCTCTCTTGTTGCAGTGTGGCTGTGTGTGTACTGAGGTGTGATTGGTCACATCGTGTTATACAAAATGTACTTTTTAGAACAAGTTCAACAAACTGAATGAGAAAAGGTTGTGTGGTTTTCATAGAAATAATTCATCTGATCTTTTACTGATCAGAATCTCTGTGCTTGAGGAACATTTGATAAAACCACTTAATTAAAGGATCCTTGTGGAGTTTTTGACCACTAGGGGCGCTATGGAGCCATGTTTTTTTTGTTTGTTTACACCAGAATGCATATGCCTGAGCTCACACGTGGGCGGCGTGTTTCACATCCTGCCTCTGGTTTCACGCTATTTCACTGACTGACGGTTAGCAGCGGTAACATACCAACAAAGGTAGCAGCGCGCCAATCAAGCCATGAAGAAGAAAACAGCTGTGTGTACACAAAGCAGGATTTAAACATTTGCAAATATGTTATGAGGAAGAAACTCAACACGTGTGAGACCTCGAGGGTTTAGAGTATGAATTTTGGTAAATAACACTAAATGTAAATATAATTTTTGAATTTACATCATGGTTAGAAGAAACCAATGTTTGCAGGAAACAAGGAAGTCACATGTTTTGTTTACATAAACACCCACCATGACCTCCTCACTACTGTCATATTAAGATCGACATCAACATGTGCGAGGGCAGCTGCAGCAAAAACAAATGCAGGCTCGTCTTGCAAAAATCTCGAACCTGGTTCAACGTTTGCTGCGACACAATGTGACATCACCCAGAAATGCACTACGCCGGCCAATCACATACTTGCAAGCAGAAATTCATGGTGGATTATTTTTTAAGATGAACACTGTATTTCTACTAGAGGTTAAATTCATCGATGTATGATCATTTTTCAGTTCAAATCCTGTCTATTATAAACTGCCTTCACATTTTAGAGACTCTTCCACTTGTCTTCTCAGCTCTCTTAGCTTTAGCATTACTTTCTTTTTTATCTTCCTTTGGATATTTTTTTTACTCCCCCCTCCCCCCCTTTTTCTCTTTTGCTTCCCCTGGTGAACTACACTTTTCTGAGTGTCATCTTGTTTTTGACAGAGAACTAGCATTTAACTTCAGGGAAAATCTTTCAGTCTCTTCACTCCATCTGAAAGTGTGTGTGCACATATGTGTGTGTGTGTGTGTGAGTGCATGTGTGTGTGTGAAACTGTCATTTTAGACAGATAAGGGAGAGACTAGTGACTTTGATGGCAGTTGAACACCAGAGAGAAAGAAAAAGCCTGAAGGACGGCGACTGAAAATGTGTTTTTTAAAATCTATCATCCAACATTATTCTAATCAGTATTTACTCCACTATAATTAATCCTCTGTGGTTTATGCTTCTGTATTTCATATTATGTGTAATACATATTTTACATGTTTCTTTCTGAGTATTATTCATTTTTGAAATCATTCCTTTAAATCAAATTTTTATCGAGTTGACTCGGGCAGAGGCGCTGATGTATGTATGCATGTTCGGAGAGAAAAGGAGGAAGAGAGGACGTAACAAAGAGAGACAGTTTGTCCTCATGTCAGCTGTCTGTTTCCTCTCAGAAAACCAGGAGACGTGTACAGGAGTGATCGTTGTCCCGCAAACAAACAAAACAAAACGTCACAAATATGATGGAAACTCTCTTGTTTACACATATCATTTCCTCTCCCCCTCTGTGTCTCTCTGTCATTCTGTCTTTTCAAAAAATCCTCATGCTCTTGGCCTACTTTCCTAAAAAACACTTTGCCACTAAAAATTGCATCCTGGCTCCGCTCATGACATGTAAGGAAGCGGGTGATGTTCCCCCACCGCTGGTTTGACTGGAAGAATACCAGTGGGAGCCCCACATCAAGGACCGGAGGACTGAGCGAGAGACGCAGGGAGAAGAAGAACGAGAGAGAGAGGCAAATGTCTAAAATGACAGATCTTTTTTAACAGTGCTATATCTGCCTAAAGGGGCCGCTTTCATCATTAACACCTACAATGCTTTTGCCATAAGCACAGTCAGATGGTAGACACCGTATAACATCGAGTACCCAAAGCTCCGATGCAAACACCAACAAGGTGGGTCATGTCGGGGTGAAGTCAAAGTCCTTTTCCACAAGGTGATTTATATGTATGAATATGATTGCATTCTGATTTTAATCAAAATATTACGCCATATTTTCCCACTTATCAAAAAAGTGGTTGTAAATTTCCTTCATGCATTTGAGCAACGTGTCTTTCTAGAAACTATTCCAGCTACTCGGCACAGTCCAGAGTCTCCAGTGTGAACAATGGTGATAGTAAGGATGTATGAAAATATCAGTTTTTAATACTTTGAGTACCAAAGGCCTTTTAATGCTGCTTTTGATTACTGATATTATCATAAAGTACTTTAATTGATGTGGGGTGTAACAATGCATTTATCCTGAGTTCCTTCCTATAGATTCAATATATGTTTTTATAATGAATGAAAATTATGAAAAATCACGTTGTTAGTGTAAGAAAAAAAGCAAATTATTGTTCAATTCTGTTTCATTTTAAAATAGAATTGTCAACAGGAAGTTGGAGATTTTCACACAATTTTCAGTTTATATGCAGTTTTGATTTGTTAAAGACAAAGAACAGTTATAAAATTTTAATCGTAGCACTTTACCATAAAATGTGAGTAGTTACTAACGATTGAATGAGGAATGAATCGGGAATGGCCTGATAATTTGACGACTACATAAGAGATGATGATGAGTTACTACAGAACAGATCATATGTTAATAAATCATTAGTTAATATATATCTGTGAATCGACTCATGAGATCTTCCTGATAACTCTGAGCCAGGCGCTGAGTCTCTACAGCAGATCATGATGAGATAAGGATGTGAAATCTGACCTGTCCATCAGGTGCAATCAAAGATTACACACCATCACATTTAGCAACTATTGTGAAACATTTCCTCCCTCTCAATCTTTTTATCTGACGTGAGGAATCACAAGAAAAGCGGCGGTTTCCCTGGTTTTAAAAAATCTTACTTTAGCTCCCTTTATTTAAAATCTCACAGTCTGATCTGGTAAACAGAATGATTACGGGTCTGGCGGCTGAAATCTGGTCTTTCTTGCCGCCGTTTGGCCGCTGCTTGCATCATCAGGTGCAGGATTTTGGGTGGTGAGCAGACCCTGCCTGTGAGATACGGAGAGTATTGACAAGTGCAGCGGAGTATAAAGGCATGTCATAATATAACAAAAGCATCGAGATAAGGCTGAAAAACTGCGAAGCGGTTCCTTAAATGATGAGAAGAGGCGCCTAAATCCTCCATGTGTCCTTGGTAAATCATTTGATGTGAGGCGCACTGGCAGCACGCCGCTCTACATATGAATGGGAACATGAACCGAAATGAAACCCGCACTCAAAGTTAGAAATTTAAAAATGTAATTACACAAATCAGAAGGAAGGTCGAATATTTCTCTCATTGAAAAACAAAGAGGATGAGATTGAAAACTTGGTGAGAGCGAGACAACAGTGCAGCTGTTGTGTGAGCAAAGCTGCAGCGGATGAGACAAAGTGTAGCTTCCATTTTGTTAAATAATTCTTTCCAATGTGAGCTTATGGAAATCCTGTTTCTTTCGAAAAAGTTGAATTCCTCTCGTCGAGCTGTGCGTCTCAGCCTCGATCAGCCGCCTAAATACTGCTGTCTATCATTTGCATCGACTCCGACTGTGTCGCCAATGTTGGTGATTTTAACAATCATGTTGACAACCACCAGGGCAGCAGCTCTAAACTGTGCTGTGCTCTGGATGACTATGTGCTGAGTCAGCATGTAACTGAGCCCACACACAACACGGGGCACGGTCTGGACTTCATTATCTCCAAGGGTCTCAGTGTTTCAAAGGCTGCGGTGACTGATGTTGCTCTCTCTCGAACATCCCTGTGTTTCTCTCGACGCACACACACACATTCAAACAGAGTTAATGACAAAATGCTATATCACTGAAAACACCAGTAAATTATTCATTCAGGGGTTGTTGTTTTTTTTCACACTTGGTCTCAGTCTGTGATCTAGTGGGGAAAGTGTTCACACATCCAATCAGTGATTTGCTCCGTGCACTAACCCAGTGTTAGTGTGTGTCATCTTCATAATTAGGAAAATAAAGAAGATGTTTGGTTGGTTTCTATAATCTGCGCTAATGAGAGGCCAAATCGACCGTGTGTATAACAACTGGCTTTTAAAATACTACTGGCAAAGTTTTTATGCACCACATGAGAAAACCCCCAGAAAACTCTGCTCTGAATCAGTTCCTTTAAATCAGCTCCTCAGGTTGCTGCTTCCTTTAATTAAATGATATTTGGGACCATGTATTCATATCTTTCACTGCACTGTCAGTTTTATTCTCCCTTTTCTGTCGGATTGTAATTGGCTTATTTTTCATCTTCTATTTGATTTAAACCCTTTTAAATCGTATATAAATGTGTCTTTTTTTATACTGCCTTGTTTTGGGTTTTTTTTTTTTCTAAGTGCCTTTTATACCGTTTTTGTAAAGCAGTTTGAAATCCTTGTTGTTGAAAGGCACCATATAAATGAACATGCCTTGGTTTGCCTGGCTTAGATTCTTCCAAGGTTAAATTTATATTTACAAGAAACTCGTTGGGCAAATGGGTTTGTGAGTGTTTTCACCTTGAATCGCATTTGCATTTAACATGCACTTCCTCCGAAAAAAATAAATAAACGAGTTTCTAAAATGCAAGAATCTGCTAAAAAAATCGTGCACAAACGGAGAGAAGCAGCTTTACTTTAGAAAACTCTACACCCACCTCATCTGCCTAAGAACAATGTCTCCATGCTTATTACTGCACAAGCCAATCACTAAATAAATTCAGCATGTATTTTCAGTCATGATTCATTAGTCACGCCGCAACACATTTGTTAATCGCCTCACCATCACACAAAAGGCTGTTAGAAAAGCTTTATGTAAATGTCAGTCAGTATATTTCAGCGCAGTGATCAAAATGGTTTAATGGGTTTTATAGACTGTGATGTTGCATCAGAACCGTCATTAATTTCCAGTGAGACGCTTAAGTCTTTAGTTTCACCTCATCTTTAACAGTTATATGTTGTGTCAAATTCAATGTACACACTTGAGCAGAGGTATTGACATATCCAATGATGCATGTGACCCATCACCCTGTTACATTTGTTAATTAGCTCCCATTTTTCAAGTGGTGATCCTCAATTGGTTGGCACTGATTCACACATTGTACTGAGGTTGGGGGTCAAGTTAGCATCTGCTGTCTGTCTTTCATGGGTCACAGTTTTAGAGATGGAAAATGATGAAGTGACAAAAACCTCTAGTGGCTGCAGTAATAATGATGGGAGAGAATAATGAAGTCAGGTGATGCAGTTATGGAGCAACAAAGTCTGAAGGAGGAGGTCAGGATGGTCAACAAACATTCAACTTTAATACAAGAGGCCGCTGCTCATTTCCCATTTCAAACCTTCAGTCGGTCTGAACCAAGTGTTTCTTATTGTAACCATGATGACGAAGCATCCGTGACCTTAAATTACTTTAATCAAAACCACAATGTCTCCCTCATGACTGTGCCCAAACCCAACAAAGCTTTAATCATAGCATCGTCACATCATAAAACAGATTTATTACAATCAATTATTTTAATCATTCAATCGTGATTTGTGATGGTTTTGGAACGCACGGGCAAATTACGTCATCCTGCCGATGTTGGTTAAGGAAATTCTTCTGTGTGTTGTTCTGGAGGACGAGGAAGAAAACTTCAGCTAAAGTTACACAGAGCACAGCGGAGGCACAGAAACCAGCAACAATAACCTGCATATAAAATGAAGATTTGATGACTTTTAAGATCAACAATCCACAAGTGGAAAACAGTGTCTAACAGAAGACTTTTCTCGTCCTGACAAATATCACTGAAATATCCCAGGTTTTAACATTCACGACCAAACTGTCCCGGGTTTCACCACAATCAGCATCTGTTTGCCTGTATTTCTGCTTAGTTTCCTGTTAAGCTCCAGTATATTATTTAGCTCACTTACTATTAATAATAAATTAACAATTACCTGGAGATTTAATGAAGTAAGATATGATTGCTCTCTCCAGTGGTCGCTCGTATTTATTGCATCAAAGTCTATAAATAAGACCAGAAATGAACCAGCGGTTGTAGCATTCAAAGCACTTTGCACAATGAAAATGTTGTGAAAATGGAGTCACGGCAAACAAAGAAAAACGCCTAAGTCTCCCATGACCTCGGTTAAAAAAAAATTGTCATTTCAGTTTTTACCAGCTTGAATTGTTACGACATACAGATCAGGAGAGATGGGACATTAACCCCTACCGTGTGTGTGAGTGTGTGTGTGTGTGTGTGTGTGTGTGTGTGTTGTTTAAATAGACAAAGATCCCCGAGGACAAATGATGAGGAGATGATATCTTGTGAAGTGTGCCCTTTAAAAATAGTAGGGTCGCTGTCAACATTACTCGGCTCTGGATGAGCTCTCTGTTTCTCTGTGTGTGTGCGTGTGTTGGTGTGCGCACTCCTGCATGCCACCATGATCTATGTGTGTGCTATTGTGTGTGTGTGTGCGCATGCCTTCCTCCACTGTATTTGCCTGCGTGTGTGTAGACAAGTAACAGCTATTAGGATCTGTCATCACGCATGACCGAGCCCTACACGGCATGTACGTTGGTGTGTGCGTGTGCTAATAAATGTGTGTGTCCGCACAGAGGTATGAGGTGCATTTAAGCAGAGCTCCGGTGACTGATGTACATGGTAATGTGAAATAAAGCCTCGGGGTGACACAGACAGAGAAAGATAGGGGGTCGGGGGGTAATGAAAGAGGAGGATGATGAAACAAAGAGCAGGATGAAACAAACAGTATAAGCTTCTTTTTTTAATTTACAGTGTATAAAATGTAATTTAATGCACCTCCTCTATATTTGATCTCCTCACCTTTTCGTTAGTTAGAACATTCCAACACTGTTCAATTTGTAATAGTAAATGCATTAAAAAAATTTATTTAATATTGACAAATGAAATGTTCAGGAACTCTAAAATGTTTTCCTAACCCATTATTTAGACTGAATGTCCCTTTAGTTACAACCTCTTGTTTACCACATTCACATCCACATGTGTTCATCTGCTCTGATATTGTGGTTTTCAGTCAACACTAAAGGCTTAGTACGCTCAAAACAAAGTGCTTTTTAGCTCACAGTGTCTGAGGATCCAGTAAGTAAGTTTGCATCCAGACAGATTGAAGCACTGCATTTAAAAAAAAAAAAACAGCTCCCTCGTTCATTTGAATGATGCTACAGCGTTGAGGGGTTATTTTATATAATCCAGCAGCTTGGAAAATGCTTTTTGAGAAACTTGACCTGAAAGTTAAATTGAAGGATCAGCGAAATAATTATGATCCATCCTGAAGGGAAAATGAATGCATGTGTGAAATTTCATGGCAATTCATTCAATAGTTAAAAACCACCAATGTCAACCTCATGATAGCACAAGAGGGAAAGTCAAGTCAGTGAGTGTCTGTAGAAACATCAATAGTTTAGTCTTCAGCAAAGTGGTAGACCAGCAGTTGCCGTCCATGCAGCTAGCACGGCCCAAAATCTGGTCGCAGTTTAAAAGGCAGTTTTAAGATCTGATTAGAAAGGAACACAGTGGGTGTCGAACATTCAAGAGAAATATGGAGGTACAGAAGTATGAGGGGGAGGGAGGAGCCGAAGGACGGAGGAAACTCCACACACACACACACACACACACAGATTTCATATGCAACACCCCCATTAAAATCTCGAGATAACGACCTACAAATTTCTCCCAAACGGACTCTCCACCCCGCTGCCTCGTCTTGTTTCACTCCCCCGTCTCTCCTTGTCTCTCCCACCTGTCTGTCTCTTATTGCACCTGTCTTTCATCACTCCCTCCGCTCTGTGGCCGAAACCTATCAGAGGTTGAATCAATGACGAGACGTCTGAGGGTGTCTGTGTGTGTCTTTGAGAGTGTGTGTGTGTGTGTCTGAGATCTGAGTGGGAGAAAATGTGTGTGTGTGTGTGTATGTGTGTGTGCCTTCTTTGCACATTGTGAAAAGAACTCTATGTGTTTTCCTTCCTCATTATGGAGAGATTTTGTGATTGTGTGGTTTAATGTGCTCTGCCTCACTCTCATCTAAGTATTTCATATATCAAAAAATGTGGGAAAAAAAAAAACACATTTACAAGTGTGTGTATGTGTGCATGTGTTTGTGTGTGTGTTTCCTTGAGGATGCTAACTAGTGGATGCTAAATAATGCAGCGTTCTGCCGAATGCCTCTCCTCCCCAACAACATCCCCATTAGTGATTCGGGGTTTGAAAATGTTAATGCTTTTAACACAGTCACTCCTCATTCACATCAAACCGGAGAAAATAGCAGGACTGGAGAGACTCGCACATACAGTAGACACAAATGTGGACAGAGGCAGAACCAGACAGACAGACATGTTCCAAACCACAGTACATATACAGGGAGACACGGACATGCAAAGATACTCAGAGGAACATGGGAACTGACACATACGTGCCAACATATGAGAGAGGGAGGGAGGTTTAGAGGAACGGCGCTTCTGATCTTCTCCTTTGTTATTATTCAATAGTCTTCACTGTCTGATCAAATGCTCTCTCTGCTGTTTGCTACCACGTTTCTGCCGCGTCATTTTTGAGTATCTGTAAAATAAAGAGCATTTCCTGGTAAAATAAATGTTAAGAATAATCATATAGACAACTGATGCTGGCTATGAAAAAGGTCAGAGGAGCTGCACATGTGACCTGGATGGCCTTTGGGTTGAGGCTCGAAGAAACAATTCCCTGAGCTGAGTTAGTCCGCTGTCGGCGGAGGGAGGAAGGAAACGAGCATGTGCTTCCTCTGATATACGTAAAGTCATCAGTCACTTCTCATCAGCTGCTACTGTGGAGTTTTCCCAAGAGGGCGTCGTGTGAGAGGAGGTCCGAGATCCCAGCGACCTGTACTAGGCAGCGGAACAGTAACAAGGATGTGATCCCTCACTGGCTTCCCACCCTCACAGTACCATGAATGTATATGTGTATGTAGAATTTGATTTGAAACATGTTAGCCTTGCTGCTAATTTGTCCCAGTCGCCAACAGTGGTGTGAATTATCACACCATGAAGGGTTAATATTAGCCTAGAAGAGCTATTTTTCTGTGTCTGTCGGTCAGACAGGATGGTCCAGGGTCACTAATGCACATGTAAATGGCTGCATATTGGCTTCATTTCCATTGGGCCACACAATTCAGAAGCAAAGCAAACCAGCACTTGCAACATCTTACAGCAGCAGCAGCGAGCAACGCAGCCCAACACTTTGTTTACAGGCAAAGCGAGTGATGCTCGACTTCTGAAATGAGGCAATAGAAAACCAACTCACATTGCAGCACAGAGCATTAAAATGCAGAACCGTGAAACTGGCATTCGTTTTATTCTCCCTTGTTTGTTTTGGGCAGCGCTCAGCAAACAAGGTGAAAAGAATGAGCTCTCGATTTTTAAATTTGAAAAAAAAGAAAAAAGAAAAAAGTGACAGAGAAAGACTTTATCTTTTCAAATGACTGAATTCAAATGAACTCGCAGTGCAACAGAAAATGTGTTCAGTTTAAAATGCCTGAGGCGGAAAGGGAGAAATAAACATGCTCTGCACGCTTCCTTTTGTTATTCCTCCCTTTCTTTTGCTATGAAAATGGAGCATCTTTACAGGGATTCTGCATCTGTGTGACATTTCAGATTTATAGAGAAAACAATATAGAGAAGGTACGTTTCATTGTTTATAATCGAGTATTTTATTATCTAACAACCACACTTTTTTTTAAACATACCGATTCTTATTTCTTATTCATTTTTCCTCTCTTTAATAATTTGTCTACAGGCGCAGGAATATGGCGGTTTCGGCTATCCAGGAACCGAGCTGTCGGGATCGCCGCGCGTCGATCTGGATTAGAGCGTCTGCCAAATGTCTTACAAGGTATAAAAATGTAAATGATTTCATTTTCAAGGTCACCATACTGGCAGATTTCCTTTGACACCGAGTCATGCAGCTGTGATAGGGAGAACATCAAGGTTAAACTGTTTTGATGTTTTCAGTAGGTGATCTCCCTCTCTCCCTCTCTCTGATGATGCAACCTCTCCTCACTCCTTGCCAAATGGTGCTAACTAGTGCCCAGACTCTAGGACCGTCTCCCGGGTGCCTTTTTCTTGTTTTCTCTTCTTTATTGGTGTATTTTTTTTCCTCCCCCCCCCCCACTCTGCATGCGATTCAAATGCCCTCCCTAGAAGCACGAGGAGCGCTGAGCGGGCCAAACAAATCTGACTGAGTTGTTTATCACAAGCGCTTGAATGTCAACTTGGCAAAACCTGCAGCTATAGCTGTTGTGTGGAGAGGAATGAGAGTAATTACACAGACTGACAGACATAAACACACACAAAAAGCTTGCAAGAGATGCAACAGTGCAATCAGAGACACAAACACACACACACACACACGCTGTTTTTTCATGAAAAATAGACCGAGGCAATGCTTTCATGTCGTCTCTCACTTCAACGTATGATGATGCCATTAACTGTCTTTCTCTCTCCACCTCTCTCTCTCTCTACTTTATCTTTCTTTACCTCACCCCTGCGATCCCTCGTTTCCTCTCACCCTTCTTCCTTCCCTCTCTCCCCACCTATTCCTCTCTTTCCACCTCTCTCCCTTTGCCCCTTTTCCATCTTTTTCTCACTCTCTGGTTCAATGATTGGAGACTTCAAATTGCCACTGAATTTCATCATAAAGCCCCACTCTGCTCCTACTGCCCTTGTTGCCTCCTGCCAAACACACATAGATATGCGAGCACACACGCGAGCCCATGCGAACATGCCACCACAACCTATTATTCTGGGTAACTATCAACAAATCCATGTCAAAAACAATTAGAGAAAAAGGGGGCTCGGGAAGAAAAGGCGACAGAAAGAAAATTGGAAGTTCCTTGTTTGCAAAGAGCGGAAAAATATTTATTGAAGCGTCTGATGCACACAAATCAACAAAAGCACACAGAGCAGAGGAGGGAGATAAGAATGGCTGGAACATAACATGCAAATAGGCAGGCAATGTGTTTCGAGCTCAGCGCTCTCCCTCTGGCTGCAGCTAACCACTTTTCACACAAACACGCACACACACACACACACACAAACCGAATTGACATGCAGGTACAATCGCTAAATGCTCTCATTTCGGAATAGTGTTTTCAAAATATCACCCCCGTGCATTTTCGTTTCACCCGCCTCGTGCAAGTGTTCAAAAAACCCGTCCTCGCTTTGACTAATTCTAACACAACTTTGATTCATCTGTTTGCCAAATCTGATCAACTGGCAGGTCGTTCTGGTGGAAAATCCTCTGGGACACAGGAGGAGATGAGTGTTATGCCTCCAAAAGTGGGTTATTTAAACAAGAGGAGCTGAGATAGTGTGAGCAGTAATATCTGCTCCGGCTGAATGAGTCACACTCTGAGTTTCTGTTTTTACACAGACGACAATCTGGACGTCTTGGTCAAACCGATTCTGGGTCTCCACGAGGGACAATATTCACCTCGCTTCATGAATATTTAATAACTCAGTGGAATGAAAATGCAAAAATGTTTTCCCTTCGTCAGCATTTTTAATTTCATAGACAATTTTAAAGGTGGGATTGTCACACTCTGACCCAGATATACATCACATCATCAAGACTATTATCCAACTAGTTGCACAAATATTTCTGAGATGAACTAGTAATTTATAAATAGTAAATGAGCCAATATGGTACATTAGTCAAATATTATTATTTTTGAGGTTGCAATTAGAGAATTTGTATTTTCATGATTTTATTCTTTGAAAAATAAAACATCAGTCACATGATTATAGTCTGGCTGGATGTGCACATAGTCTCTAATATGTAATATCTTACATGAAAATGGGATGTTTTGACCCACTAGTAGCACAAAGGTTCATCCTCTAGGGAGCACAAATATGCTCAGTAATTTCATGCCAGTCTGGCCTTTGACCTTTAACATTTACTGTGCAGATGAAGGCCAGTTTGTTGGCCTTGAGGGAGGTGCAGGTAATCTCTAAAACATCAGGTGTTCTCTTTTGGGGATTATGAACATCCAGAGCAGGATTCATAAAAACCTGGTGTGACAGAGACTGACAGACCGACATCTCCATCCCTGCCACAAAAAGCAACTTGAAAGCTCAGCTGAAAGCTTTGCTCGTTGAAATTTCTCTTTGATATTACAAGTGAGGTCACTTCATTGTTGCTTTGTGTACAAAAGGAAATTGGTCACGGCGCTGACACAGACCTGAACATTGTGTTGTGGCATTTACCATCACACGCTGGTCAGCTGGCCGCCCGCTATCTTTAACACATGACGTTTGATTTCCATTCAAGGAACATCAAACGTCACTTCCATAAAAGGATTTCCACCTTAGAAAACCAGGGTAATAGTAGTGTGTGTGTGTGTGTGTGTGTGTGTGTGTTTGAGCGTGTGTGTGTGTGTGAGTGAGTGAGTGAGAGAGAGAGACAGTCAACTGAGAAAAGAAAAAGACTTAATCTCGTCTAGCCAATCCTTAATCAGGTCTTTCCAGTCCTTCCCCTGTTTTCCCTGGTAACAACCCTTCACTTCCTCCATGCGTGTATCCTCAAATCTGGCAGTGTGTTCGTGTGTGTGCAGCCATTGTCTCTTTACCTTTGCTGTTGTGAGCATAAGCGCTGTGTGTGTTTATGTGTGTGCACAATTTTGCAGTTACTTTTTTCTCATTGTGTTACATGACAGTTTTATTTTAGAGGAGTGATGCTAAAAATATAAAGTTCATCTGAAATATTATGTAAAATCTGCATTTTGAGTGCAGACTTCACATTTTGTCTTAAGAGTCAAGCTGAAGTCATTTGGGTTCATCCTCTGGGGAACTTGAATCTGCTCATAAGCTTTCCAATATTTGTTGCGTACAACTGTGAATTTTGGCCTCGTAGTGGAAACGTTAGAGGACGTCTTAAAACATTAGGGTTCATCCTCTGTGGATCACCAATATCTGCAGCTTTAATATGTGGAAATCTGACTGTTAATTGTAAATATATCTTTCTCTGGAATGAAGTGAACTGACTGCCACTGTGATTCCAAAAATAAAAATAAACTTAGTTCTGAGCAACAAATATTAATTTAAAACTTGAGTAGAGTTGAACTTCACAGTTGTTTCTATGAGAATGAAAAAACTGGAGTGAAGAGCTGTATCTGCATCATTGTTACAGTGAGGTTTAAATGGCTGCTGCCCAGCTGTGGACTGGTCAGAAGTTTCCATGGGCTCAACAGGAAGGCCGAGGTTACAGGGTTTCACAGCGGTGTGTGTGTGAGTGTGTGATACATGCTGCTACTGTTTCAATGGGAGGAAGTCGGTGCGACCCTGCACAGTGGACGAGTTCCTCGGCTCACAGCTGCGATGAAAGGAAAAAGTTCCCCAAAAGTCACCGGTCCAAATTTTTGGCATTTCAACCTGCTGATGTCACTTAGTTGAGTTGACATTTGCTCAGTCTTACTGTCCTGTCGGCCACTGTGTGTGAGTCATGAGAGAAGAAGGAGCGAGTGATTCACTCACTGGATTCTAGGTAACAAGAATGTAGCTTCCTTTGATTACAACACAACCGAGCTGAGTAAGCTCCAAACTGACACAGACCACACAGGAAACAAAAACACAACAAATGATTTTGTCAAAAAACTCAGTGACTCAAAGTCAACGATGGAGGTTAATGACAGAAAAGGAAAAAACAAATATACCAACAAAGAACAGATGAAACTAACCCTAACCCTAACCCCTATGAGAGCAGTGCCGGCGAAAGGCATAGGCCATAAATGCACTCATCTAGAGCGCCACCTTCTGGTGGGCACTAAAGAAAAAGCATGCGATAAAAGAAGTTCCAAAGATCGGTCGACTGAAAATATATTTAATTTATTTCAAAATTAAACATTAATGACATCAGACTGTGATTGTGTTGGGGATTGTGTTAGGGATCCCCAGGGGATGAACCCTAATGACTTCATTCAATTCATTTTGTCTTTGGTGAATTGACTTGTCTGTCAGTATCTGGAGTTTTGGAGCGGGCTTGTCCGAAGTGTTTGGAGTCTCCACATATGGTGAATTAATTGTCAGTCATTTCATTGTTTGTTGGGTCACTCTGGTCCTGACTGACAGCACCAGTGCTTGTGCTATACATCTACCATATATTATTAGAACGACGTCTATGCTGCAGACGGTGTGAGTGCATCTTGAATCGCGTGTATTTCATGTTTAAACTGTCTTCGCGTGCAGGAGATGCAGGACACTGCTTTGTCTGTCCTTCCCTTCTGTATGTGCAGTATTTAGCATTTGCAGCTTTCCTATATTTGGAGCACAGTTCCCTCATTTATCTGCTCTCATGATTCCAAATGTGGACATCACTTCTGTTAATGTTTGTGGATTCACTATAACAAACAGTGTAAGGGCTGCCTGGACTGTGCATATTATATCTCCAATTAAATAAAATATTAATGAAGTATTATTAGTACAAATTTAGAATTGAATTACCAAGATGTGATTCAGTTGTATAATTATTTGATGATTAAATAAAAATTACCATAGAAGTGATAAAAATGCCCCTAAACCATAAATTGAGTTTAAAAATGTCGTCTGAATAAAAAGCTAATTTCTTATCTCCCTCTCTCTCTCTCTCTCTCTCTCTCTCTCTCTCTCTCTCCTTGTCCTTCAGTACCCTTGTGACATGCATCCCCCCTCTTCCCTCTCTCTCACTTTCTCTCTCGACATGGTTTCCCATCACAAGCAGTTTCTCTTCTTTCTTCAGTGAACTTGATGACTATGACCAGAAATGACTCCCAAAAAAATCGCCCCTATAGAACAGAACAAAATAGACTTTAATTCAACATTGTATAAGGGAATACAACACAGGACAAGACTTTAATGGATTAATCCAAAATCCATTACGTGAATGGTTGTTTTTCTAATGAGATCTCTCTCGGTATCTTTTCGTGTTCAGGTTATCCTGTAATGTGATTCAGTGTCTCGAGTGAAAGCCAGAGGAGCACAGACGGGATCCATCCATGCACGACTGACAGGTCGACCGACAGGATTAAAGAGACACTCGATTCTGAAGCTCCTTTCACTTTGACACTGCAAAATCTCTTAAGAACACGTCTGATCTGTCTGAAGTCAGCTGCATGTTTCTCTCTTAATCCGGCTTTTTTTCCTTTCTCGTCTTTTGTTAAATTTTGCATCTATTATAATTTTTTGTTATTTCAGCGACCACATTGATCTAGACCAAGCGGCAACCTCCGGCCCTGAAAAATGAAGCCAATGCGGAAGTGCAAAAAAGCTGAAGTTCCTCGAATAACCACTAGAGCAGGTTGCAGAAGGGAGTCAATTACATCTGAGCCGATTTGAGCCCCATGTTAAAATGTCCTATTTTATGACAGAAAAAAAACATATTTACAGCCTGGTTCAAAACATGGCTCTAGTCTCATAAGCTGTTTTTCTACTCCATGACAACTCTGGGGGGGCGAATTTTTTTATAAGGCGTTCGTTTAAAATATACAGCATACATCATTATGCACAATTCATAGCTGTCAATCTAAGTGGCGCCACTTTGATTGACAGCTATGAACTGACGGTCTAAAGGGCGTCACCCCGGCTAATTCTAGTCACTGAGTTTGGGAAAGAGATCGTCGTGGGGTTAGCCGGCTAGCAACGCTATTTAGCATTTAACCTAGCTGGTTAGCCGTAGCTAGTTTGATTATTTCGAATAAAGCGGCTTTTTTCAGCGGCTTTTTTTCAGCCAATAGCGTTCATTCGACCCGCCTCAGCTCCGCCCTCGCTCCACCTCTTTGTCCATATTTGGAGTAGCCGGAGGTAGGCTACCAAGATGGCTACGCACTACGATTTGCTTCATTTTTGCTCTTCAGAAACCTATGGGTGACATCACGGACACTACGTCCATATTTTATACAGTCTATGATCTAGACTGAAAACTAATATTGAGTCAACTGCCATGAAATTTTCCACTGAAATTCATGCTCCCAAGAGGATGAATCCTGCTGACTTTTGCCATCCTGACTTTCCCTCTGGTGCGACTCTGAAGTGGACATTGTTGGTCGTATTATATATAACAACTTTGTCTCCTGATGTTTCATCTAATGCCGCCTTATGTTTCACTTGTCGAACACAGGTAATCAACATTTGAGCTGCAATTGAGTCACAGCTTCCTGGCACACCTAAATGGAACAGAGCCATCATTAATATTATTGGTTACACCTGTGTTACGCCTTTTCCTGCTGTCACAAACCGACATCCACGTTTTTTGTTTTCACTCGGTCACATTTTCCTGATGAGCCTCTCTCGGCACACGCTTCCTGAGCGTCCCTGCCTGGTGGAGGCTGCAGGCAGACTTCTCTCTGTCTGATTGTGTGACAAATTCACCTCAGCTGTAATAATTTACTTTTTCATTTTTCTTCTTGGCTTTCCCTTCCTTCACATACTTCGCTCAGCTCGGCTCTCAGTGAATCATTCTGCTGCAGAAGTATGTAAGTTTTAATGCGGTTCACCAGAACAAATAAATTAACGGCGGACACACCCCGCACATATGAGTGTCTGGGTGTGTTCCACTCCTCTGCTCTCTGTCCTCTCCTGGTATTCAGCGCTGAGACTCCATTACGTGGGATTTCTCTCCCAAAACAGATTCACTGAGAGGGGAGAGGAGCGATGCAGCTTTCAGGCCTAACTTTTACATGCTGCAAATCCTCTTTCTCCTCCCCTCCCCATTTACTCAAATCCTCACCTCTATCTCCTTTTTTCTCTCTCCCCACAGTTAATACGTGTTACTTTATGGAGGCTTTGCATTTGTGCCATCGTGACAAACCCACTGGGGAACAAAAAAAAAAAAAAAACGTAAAAATATAAACAAGCTGGAAAAGCAGAGAGCAGTGTGAGTTGTGGCTGTGGTTAAAGTTCAGTTAGCTTGCTGTGTTTTTAGTCAGTAGGCGAGTTTGCAGGCTCTAAACTAAAGTGACTGAATGAATAAATAAAGTTGGAAATTCTTCTACAATAATGAAATAATCAATTTTTTTTTCCTGGTGTGCAACAAAGACTATTTTAACTCTGAAATAAAAAAAATGATATCTTATGAAATGCCCCAGTTGCACAGAGTTCAAAAGTCCACAAAGTTTCGGGAAGAGTGAGCAATCCTTCCTCCTCCTCCTCCTCCTCCTCACAACATCTGCGCGTGTTCAAAAAACAGCAGCACAACAAGCCAAGAGCAGCCATCGCAGACAGAAGAGCTCTCTTGTTACGAGCGCGGCCCCCGAGCGCCGCCTGAGCCGGCACGACTCGCTCTGTGTCCGCAGGGTGCGTCCAGATGGACGTGTGAGGGGTGAAAGGCTGTCTCTCATGTTCATGTGTGCTCGTCCTGATTTACTGGATTCCTCAAGACGAAGATCAGAAGTTCATATAAAATGTGCTGCAGATGCAAAGATAAAGAGAAGTCTTGTTTTACAAAGACGTCATATGTCTTCGATGCATTTATAGTTATGATTTGAACCTTATAAATCTCTTCATATCTCAACTTTAGTCATGATATATTTGGAAATAAAGTTATTGCTGCATTCAAATGATTCATATGAATTAGGCCAAAATGACAATATAGAAATAATGGAATTATAAACAAGGCGCCTAAAATCCTTGTCCAGATTTTATCACCAGATTTATTCGTAAATTCTTTGCTTATTTTCTTTTACCATTATTTCTAGTTGTAACATTTTCTCTTCCCTTTTTGTTCTTGTTTTGACGTTGGGTGGGCTTAGTGGGTCCCAAAGGGCATTTAACAAGTGATTGGCACAGGTCAAAGGTCACCTCTGAACCACTCAGCCTACTCATGTTTCACTTTCCCAAAAGAAAAGGGAAACAGGGAGAATCAAATACCATGTGTGGGCAAACTCTGAATGTTTGATTTTGTCTTCTTCTGTTTGCTGTTTTATGAATCACTGTTTCAGTAAAAGCTGTTCTGGAGTATTTGAGGTCATCAAGCTTCTTAGTCACTTAGTGCAAGTGAAGCAACCATGTGTCCTATAAAATGTGCTTGTACACCACTATTTCTTTTTGAAAATGTAATGTTGTGTTTATGAGTGCTACTTTGTTGTATAAGATAAGATAAGCCTTTATTCGTCCCACAGTGGGGAAGTTCACAATGATATATATATCATGAGTATATGAACCGGATTTTAATGAAACAAGGTTGTAATGAGAACAAATGATTTAATGACGGTGAACTGGATTGTAACAGTCGAGACTAAAATTTCGCTATTCAGTGGATTGTGATGAAATTTTGGCAAACATTCATGGTGCCCAGAGGATAAACCTTAATGACTCTGGTGATCATTTCATGTGTCTTTCTCTCTTATTTAGCAGCATCATTAGTTCAAAATTTCAGTTTGTTCAATACTTTGGATAATGACTTGTGAACTCATGACATTCTTTGTACTGAGTGCTAATTAGCAGATGTTAGAAACATGCTCAACTATGATGACGAACATGGTGAACATTACACCTGCTGAATGTCAGCATGTTAGCATTTAGCCCAAAGCGAAAAAAGAGCTTCGAGCACAATTGCAGACTTCTGCTTTTTTGCCCTCATGTTTACAGTTTTCACCCTTTTTGGCCTTGAAGTGACTCAAGAAGTGTCCTTTTTCTTCTGCTTCCAAAAAGTAGTTCTGGAGTTTGTTTTTTCTCGTCCATATCTCTGCTCTTCTTCCAGGCCTGTGCAGAGTGTCACAGTCCCCAGTCAGCACACCCGTGAAAAGGTCAGGAAAAGCCTGAAGGCAGAAGACGATGACGTCCAGTCATAAACAGAGGAGACGGCGGGGGGGTCTGACATCGGCTTTACCCCAGGTGACAACAGCATCTGGAGTGTGTGTGTGTATTAATCTGAGCAGGGTGTGTGTTTAAAGTGCAGTGGGATGATCCGCCCTCGTATCCACCAGGAGGGGGGAGGAGAGGAGGGGGTGGGTTTAAGCTTGTTATTAGGAACACCAGTCAGATCCTCTGGAAAGGGACGGGAAATCCCTCTCTGCCTCTCCGTCTGTCTCTCCATCTCTCTCTCTGGATTTGGCATCTGTACTCCCCCTCGCCCCCGATCTGTCTTCCTCCACCCCCCCGACTATTGTAGCTAAGCAGCGGTTCCCAGAAAGCAACAGAAAATTGATTGTGATAGGGTTAAGCCAGTACTAATGTCCACACAAAAAAAACCCTCCCCATCCAAAGGAATGAGATTATAATAAAGTGCTGCACGAGCCTTAAGACCCGCTCTCTGTTTTTCATCATCTATAGACAAGGGATTCATAAAACTGAGAGAGATTTTAGGGTTAAAGGACAAGTCTGGCTTTTATCTTTGTTTTACCCTACAAATAACATCATATGCATATTCAATACAACTTGCTCAATTTTATCAAGATAACTCATTTGTGTGCATGTTAGTCCGACACCCTATAGCCACATATAGTACTAGAGCACCAGCCTTTCAGACCAAAGCAAGTGATCACAGAAACAGTTATGTCGCCACCATAGACTGTATAAAATATGGACGTAGTGTCCGTGACATCACCCATAGGTTTCTGAAGAGCAAAAATGAAGCAAATCGTAGTGCGTAGCCATCTTGGTAGCCTACCTCCGGTTACTCCAAATATGGACAAAGAGGTGGAGCGAGGGCGGAGCTGAGGCGGGTCGAATGACGCTATTGGCTGAAAAAAAGCCGCTGAAAAAAGCCGCTTTATTCGAAATAATCAAACTAGCTACGGCTAACCAGCTAGGTTAAATGCTAAATAGCGTTGCTAGCCGGCTAACCCCACGACGATCTCTTTCCCAAACTCAGTGACTAGAATTAGCCGGGGTGTCGCCCTTTAGACCGTCAGTTCATAGCTGTCAATCAAAGTGGCGCCACTTAGATTGACAGCTATGAATTGTGCATAATGATGTATGCTGTATATTTTAAACGAACGCCTTATAAAAAAATTCGCCCCCCCCCCCAGAGTTGTCATGGAGTAGAACAGCTTATGAGACTAGAGCCATGTTTTGAACCAGGCTGTAAATATGTTTTTTTTCTGTCGTAAAATCGGACATTTTAACATGGGGGTCAGATGTAATTGACTCCCTTCTGCAGCCTGCTCTAGCGGTTATTCGAGGAACTGCAGCTTTTTTGCACTTCCGCATTGGCTTCATTTTTCAGTGCCGGAGGTTGCCGCTTGGTCGCCACCAGACTCCATTAGCAAAAACAGGCATTTTACCTTGCAGATCATCATAAACCATGTTGGTTTAAGCTCAACAGAAACAAAATATCTTCCATCCATCACCACCTCTGGTTTGGCTAAAGTCAACATTCAAACAGCAGCTGATGGTCTTGAGTGGGAAACTGTTCTGTGCAGCAGGGCGATGCTGAAAAACAGCCTGCATGCCGCTTGGTCAAATAAATAAAGGTTAGCGACAAATAAAGCCGAGCTACCAGAGCGAGGAGAAGCACCGAGGCCAAAAGGCAACGTCTGCTCAGCATGCAAAAGCCCGACGCCGAGTTCACCTGGGCCTGCTCGCTATTTCTGGCAAAGCGGCTCACAACAGAGGCGGAAGGATTGGATTTCAGCGCAGTGTCTCCGGGCTTGTGGCTCTGGGCTAAAGGCTAATCGGACACAGGAGACGACCGGCGAGGCATGATGAGAAGGTAGGCAGGAAAAAAAAAAAAAAAAGTGAGACAGAGCAGGAGGCAAGGATTTCTGAAGCACTGGGGCACTGTCTAACACACACACACACACACACACACACACACACACAGCCAGAGGGATGAGACTTTAGTCAGTGGCCGGGGGCAGCAGGCGTATTTGATGCGTGATTAACAAATTAATCTGCAGTCCTACTCAATATGGATTAATGAGCTATAAATAGCCCTCATTAATCTTCCATAGAAATAATGACATTAGCATCATTAAGAGGATCTGGATAGTTAGCATCATTTGGGTTTTTCTAGACCACTGCCCACTTTGTGTGTGTGTGTGTGTTTATGTGTGGGAAAAGTTTCGCAGATGAAAGCTTTGCCAAGAACGGCTTTAATACTTGAGAGGTTCAAGTCAAGTAAAGATGGTCAAGGCTGAGGGTTTGTTTCATGTAGACAGGTAGATGAAAACACTGACTGCCGTGATTAGAAGTTCAAAAGTACTTAATGTTAACCAAATAATTAAAAAGAAAGGGGAAAAAAACAACGTTTTAATGTAGCATCAAAATGAGTGAAGTCAGTCTCTAACTGCTGGTTCAATGTCAGTTTTAATGATCTTTCATGGATCATTTCAAACCTGCCGACAAATGAATCTGTTTAATGTCTGGTATGAAAAAATGATACAAGCATCATTTGCTTTAACAAGCAATTTCAAGCAAATTGTCCAGTGTCAGTAAATGTTTGTGTGTTTTTGTGGAGACTAATTTGAGTTTTGCTTTTTTTTTTTACCTTGAGACAATCTTTATGGAAACTGAGGATATTTAATTGGGTCCTTGCGTCTTTAAAGGGTTTATGGTGAGAGCTTAAAGGGTAATTCTGGTGTTTTTAAACATTCTTACATATTTTGAGGTCTAAATGACTAAAATGGACAAAAAGTAGACGACCTCATCCAGCAGCCACGAAACAGGCTGCATCTCACTCCAAAGTATGTCAACTAAAAGTGCTTGTTGTTTTTGTTATTCACAGTGTCTGACAACATTATGGAAAGGGTCCCGACACAGACAGACCCTTTTATTAAAGATCCCTGTTGTTTAACCAGAAACAGCCGTCGTATCGTTCTCTTCCACCAGACTCCATTGACAAAAATCATCATTTTAGTTTGCAGAACATGGGAGTTACTCATTGGTTTGTTTGTTTGTTTGAGGTCCTTTTTCTGAATTAATTAAACTGCTCTTTTTACCCGACCTGTTCAGCCTCTGTGACCTGTTCATGCCAGATTCATTACAAGACAAAATCCCTGAAGGTTTGTGTGCAGCACCTCTGTTTGGTTTTCTGTTCAGGTTACAACCAGGTTCTCCTCATCATGTTTTGGTTCAGATGTAATACCCAGCCTGCTGATTGTAGACCTTTTTCCAACACATGCTTACACATGAGTTAATCCAGACTTTTGTCACCATCCAGTGAAAACCACGTATCTCCATGTTTTCATGCGTTTAGATCCTTACATGCCGCCTCCTGCGATTTTAGAAAGTCAACAGATTGTATCACTGATTTATTTACATTTTAGAGATGAATGGTTTTCACTGGACGGCCGCAGATTATTTGTTCAGCTGGAGTAAATAATTGCCGTGAGTGACAGAAATCGTTCTTTAAATGAACAGTGCAGCAAACATAATGAGCATCCAGTCCCAAGAGCCACATCTTGGTCCCCTCCCCCGACTCAGGGGGGGAAAAAATAGCTGTGGTGTTTCTTTCCATCTTTGCTGGATTTCTTTCTGTAAGAGTTGAACACATCTGTGCAAAAGCTGTGCAAAAAGGCTCTGCTCTTTGATTTCGAGTGACTGACACTTAAACCTGATGTCTGTCACTGTTCTTTCAGATGACTCGATTTTAAAATAGCTATGAAGCTCCAGTGTAGCTGCGCTGCATAAACCTTAATATAACCTTACATCATTTGCTTTCGGCCAGTTGTCTGTGGGAAGAGATGCACGCCACCATAAATAAGAAAATGGACCCGGTAATGCAAAGCACATCGTAGAAGCAGCGAGGAGGAGACGGAGGGATGACATGAAAGAGAGGGAAATAAGAAGTGAAACAGAGGAGCACTTAAACACACACACATCAGTGTTCTGTACAGTATATGGGCATGACAACTACATGAGAAACACATTCTCCCACACCCAAGCACACACACTTTCACTTTCTGCTCTCATGTTTCCAGTAAACATCACACACACGCGCGCGCGCGCGCACACACACACACACACACACACACACACACACACACACACACACACACACACACACACACACACACACACACACTGTTGTTCCAGCTGTGCTGAACAGAGCCAGTCGAACTATAATGTAAGGAAAAATACACACACACACACACACACACACACACACACACACACACACACACACTGCTGAAAGGCAAAGCAGGCACGGCATCTATTTGCTCTAAAATACAGGGGAATGCATCTGCAGGACATTAACATTAATATTCGTGTGCATTCATACTTCTTCAAAAGCCCCAAACCAGAACTAAGAGAAGACTTGACAAAGTGTCTGATGTTATCAAGATGTAAAATTATATTGCCAACGTGCAAAAACAAACACAGCAGGATGCAGAAAACGCAGAGTACATTTTAGATTGTTTGTTACTGAATTATTCTTTTAGAACTTCTCCGACATAATGCAGCATGTTTAGTGAATGAAAAGAAGCTGACTTACCTCTCTGATCAACCTGCAGCCACTGTATCACCCACAGCTTTCGAGTGGGTTCTGTTTTGTGCAGACTGGACCTGAAATACTCATACACTATTAAAGTGTGTGTGCATGTGTGTTTAAGGTCTGATGTTAATAGGTCTCATTATGAACAACCTCTAATCAGTAAAAATAGCAATGTAGGTCAGTGTTTAGTCTGCACACACATGCATGTAGTACGACACACACACACACACACACACACATTCTTTATGTTTCACATGATCATTAAATTTCAAGGCACATGTGTGTGTGTGTGATTACATGGTGCTGGGGTCTCCGAGGCCACTTAAGCCCTATGGTTATAGAGGGCCTCCACACACACACACACACACACACACAGGCTTGGAGTGAGGTCATTGGAGAAAGAGTGACAGCTTCAGGAAATGAAACACACCTCAGATTACAGTTAAACAACATTAACTAACATTTAAAACATGTGGCTTCGCACGACTCGCTCTCTCCGTCGGAGCCGCGCGCTCCTTGATTGAAACCTTTCCTTCGTCTGTCGGCCGTTTTAAACACAAACATGAGAGCGTGAAAATGTCACTCGAGGAACAGGCAGAGCTTTTCTTTCCAGGTTGAATTCCACCCTTGTTTCTCCTTTCTCTCCTTTCTTTATTTGTGCCGATCTTGTAGCTTCTCCCCTCCTTCGCTTTCTTCCTGTCTGCGTCTGCACACACTCAGAATAGTAAGTGATATCAAGGCTTATTTTCCTGCCTTCAGAAGAAGCCATCTGCTGCTATTTAATATTAAAATCTAGTTCCAGAGTTAAGTAAACCATCACAGTAAACAGGCGAGTTTCTGCTGAGTGTTTTCATATCAACACATGCATCAAGTTACTCTTTGCTCGCTGTCAATCACCCGGCATCACAAGAGCAGTTTTTCCACCAGGAAATCATCTTTAAAAATATTATGTTGCCTCAAAAACTTTGCTCTTGCATCCGTGCAGAGCTTCAGATGAAAGGTGACTCTAAAGGAGCGACTGCACAGCGAAGAGCCTTTATGAGCGAGCAGTGTTTATCTGATGAATCAGGCATGTGGTTATGTTAGTGGCATGTTCCTCACAAACCCTCATATGTTATTAGAGCATCTTTGAAATGGCTCTGATCGTGTCTGTGTGTTGTTATGAGCCCTTACAGCTCAGTGCTTCCAGGTTTGGTTTGTGGGCGTTGGACACACATTTATCTCAGTGTCTCTTTTTTGACACTACGACTTTCCACTTTGAACTCAAACTCCTTGATCTGTGGAGGAACTCAAAGGGTTTCAAATTATACTCATAGAATCTTTTTAAAAAATCATCCTGCTCATAGATTGTAAACAGTCGCCTATTGTTTTTGTATTTCTCTTCATTTTTGGTTTCTTTTCTCAACCACTTTTTAAAAATCCAGAAATTGGTTTATTTACCATTTTATATCTCAGAACTGTTTTTGATGAGAAACACTTTCAAAATGAGTTGGCAAGACAACCCTCATCCTACTGCTCCTGTCAGCAGATGTTGTCTCTCCAAAATCTACGTTTTTCTGCAGCAGCTGTGCGGCTTAATCAAGTCACACATTACATATCAAACAATGAGAGAGGGGTCTGAAAAAAAAAAAAATTAAAGATCTGAATCTGGCAAAATAGTCATCAGTAAGTGTAAACTAATGGTACACAGATTGGAAAAATGAATGTTTATTTTACTGAGTAGAGGAACAATTCGGTCACTGCCTTTAATAAAAGTATGCTCCATCCAAAAATATGTCTTCTGAGCATGAAACACTCTGCAGTTTTAGTTGACAGTGCTTATAATGACAGGCTTTCGTGATGGAGAAAGTACCAAAACCACTCAGCATAATCCACTCATCCAGTCATCCATATCCTCAATTTGTTCTAAACAGTCATATAGTTGCCAGAATTTGGCTAAATACGCAGCTTTCATCTCGGTTTACACGCACGACCCCGGAGCTCGGCCGCTGATTGCACTGTAAACCAGACACAGGCAGATGTAAATGGGCCATACTGACTCTAAACGACACCAAGATCCTTCTTTGAAACAAGCAAAATAATCGCTGTCTGGACCACAAAACTCATCGTAAATCATCGCTGGAGTAACTGACTCGCTGACACTGTAGTAACATTATAGTAACATGACGCTGGCAGAAAATCATCAGGTAACAGCTGACAGGCAAAATGGATCTGAAGTGTTTTTGGAATGAAGCCCTTCAGCTTCGGTGGAAGATTTCCAACACAGACTCCGGGCTCGAATCCAACATGTTTGTCTTTTTTTTTTGGTCCCTAATTTGTACATGAACATTTATATCCTGCTAAGTGAGAGCTCGCACGTGCAGCTTGGACGGACTTACAATCTCATTACTTTGAAAGAAAAACTGAATATGAACACTTACACACAGACCTCACTCTCTCTCTCTCACACACACACACACACACACACACAAATAAAAACAAACCTTTCCTGCACCTGCCTGGATGAGTTGCTAAATCCTTATCTATCTGAATGCACCTTAAGAGGCTGAGTCCATTATATTCCCTTATATAGTAGGAGAGAGCAGGAGAATATGAGAGTCTGAAACCTTTAAATGTTCAAGCCTCTCAGAGTAAAGAGCAACCTTTTCCTGAGACGTCTTGTCCTTTTTTTCAACATGTAAACTGTGTAGGACTGTGAAGGAACTGTAAGGAACATGGTCAATTAGAGAAGACTTGACAATCATGAAGGAGGGCAGTAATAAAACACTGAAGTGTGTGTGTGTGTGTGTGTGTGTGTGTGTGTGTGGACTGTGAGACTGTGAGAGGATTATCAACACACAGCTAATCTCTTTATTCCACTCAAATCTACATCGCCTCAGAACATAGTACTGTATGCCTGACGCACCTTCAGTCCTGACGGAGACGAGTAGTTCGTCTTCTTCTCTGATGATGACTGCTGAAATGTATTAGTGTGACTTTCTCCCCTTGTTGTTGATGCTTTGCTATTTTGCACTAAAGTCACAAACTCATCCACTTTATGAAAGGCAGCGCTTACAATCCTGATGCCAAAGGAGTTGGGACGCTGTGTACAAGGCAATTAAAACAGGATGTTAAACAAACTGTGATTACTGACAACAGGTTTACAAAGTGTCCCTGAGTCCATGTATTAATCATGTGTTCACAAAGTGTTGAACCTCTCTCCATCCTCGCTTGTGAACGACTGAGTCTTTCCAGGATGAACCTTTCATACCCAATCATGATCCTTTAACCTGTTACTAATGAACCTGTTTACCTGTGGAAGGATCCAAACAGGTGTTTCTGGATCAGGCCACAACTTAGTCTATGTCAAAAATGATTGGCATTCACATTCTGCTCCATGTTTTACACAGCATCCCAATGTTTTTGGAATCAGGGTTGTAGATGTACCTGATTGGTTGAGAGAAAGAGAAAGGTTGTTTGCTGTCATGTTTTAAATAAATCAACAGTAATTATTTGTTAGCAACGAGACATGAAGTGTTTAAAACAGCACATGTGACTGATCAAACCTAAAGGTGTATTCAGCTTTAAGGTGAAGCAAAATTCTGCCTCGCCTAAATTAAAGTGCACATCCAGGTGATTTCACTCTAAGTCCCTGGAATGGGTCAAGCACCAAGCTCCAAAAACTGTATCTTACATTTCCCATAATGCAACTCCACAGTGTCTTTTAACTCCTGGTGGCATCTGTGTTATTTTCTCAGACCTTAAAAGGCTCCCTCAGAGCCACAGAGGACATGTTGCACCTTGTGTCAATTAAGCTGAACCTCATATGCAAAGTCAATGCCCTTTAGCTTCATATGCAAAAAGTAGATAAGTAAAATAAACGTTTGCTTTACATTCTGTCTCAACACCAGCTGAGGAGGGTTTTTTCAGGACCAGAATGAGCTCATGTTAATTCTGCCATTGCTGATTATACAAGCCACAACCACAAGAGGCTGCTTGTCAGGAAAACACAAACATGCATTATTTAAAGTGTTTGAACAATGCAATCATTTTCTAGGGAAGACATTAAGTTTACCACTGACATTCATTTGAAATTATAAACGTGTGTCTATTATTTCTGCTTCATTTGTATTTATTTTCTTTCTCTTCGTCTGTGAAGGTTTAGCAAGCACTCAAAAACACTGAGAAGACTCATTTGGTTTCGTTCCCTGCAAAGAGCTGCCTGCAAATAGTTTTTGTTTCCTTGCCAGGAGTGTGTAATGTGAGGTGGAGAAGGGCAGGGTTTCCTGCAGCGCTGTCATTGTGCTGAGCCTTGGCAGGGTGGTGGCAAATCACAATGAACGTGGGGGGATTGTGTCATGTCACATTCTGCAAAGTCAGCCACTGAAAACTTAATGAAGTTATTTTTTTTCGTGGTTAGAGTGATTTCGTCATGTAAAAAAATGCATTCTCCTAAAAAAAATTTTGCACACACACACACACACATACAGAGAGAGAGAGAAAGAGACAGAGAGAGAGAGAGAGAGAGAGAGAGAGAGAGAGAGAGAGAGAGAGCTCTCTGTCTGCCTGCAGCCTCCAAATCAGTAAAAGTGTTCCTGTGCTTTGACACCTGAGCAACACACTGATCCTGTTTATGTGAATGAGATTAGATACACTGGGTCACAGCACCAGAGACGATTTACTGCACTGGTTTTATCAAATTAAGAAAATATGCACCATATGCACAGACGTACACAAACCACCTCACCCACTCATCAGATACAATAAAAATCTTCTCTCACAGTCTCTCTCTCTCTCTCTCTCTGTCTCTCTCTCTCTCTCTCTCTCTCTCAGAAAGTACAGATTATGTATCATGAGTCACTCTGATAATCCTGCTGTGTAATTATCAGCCTCCAGTCACATCGTCTAATCTGACACTTCACATCACAGCACATGAACATGTACGCATGCACACTCGTGAGCACTAAACTCCTCTTTTAACACGTTTTAACACCTTCCTCGACCTCTTCCTCTCACATGCCAACACACATTTATCACGCATGTATCTCTATGAGGGACTCCACATACTGAGACAAACACTGAACCCAGGTCTAAATCTAAATTCTAAATAGTAATAATAATAAATAATATTAATAAATTTGTGTTTTGTATGCAACAGCATTTATGGTTATGATTAACAGATTTTAATTAATCATTTTCCCTGTAGTTGTAAAGGGTGAACTGTCAAATGGAGAGACAGCAAATCTGTTTGTTATTCAGCAACATGAGTAATTGAAACCCTGTTTATGTCAGTATGTGTTAGGCTACATGTCACCACACAAAACACAGAGCAGAACTGAAATAATTATTCTGAGTGCATTCACATGCTCCGGCTCCACCCCTTCAAATTCATCTCTTTTTTTTTGCATTTAGTTGCATCATGGCTCAGCATGCATCAAAAAATAGACTGATAACCAGTACAACCAGCTGTGCTACATACTGGTCACTGGTGCAATGGAAACAGAACAGATGTAAGAAAATGTTTATTGTCATTGCATCCAAATTTTATCAGATGAATTTTCCCAAAACTGCACAGCAATTAAGAACTAACTCCTTTTGTGAATGCACATTTAAATGTGACCTTACACCATTTTGAAAACTCAGCAGGCCACGAAACTTTCAAATCTCAGCAGCAGCAGGATCATTTTCTGTCCTTATGCTGCCCCCTGCTGGATGAAGTGCTGTCATGACAATCAGTGGATTGATGCTCAGGGTGAATCCATGCTGTGAGTGCAGTGTTTCAAAAATAATTATTCAGGCTGTTTTCTTCATGTTTCTCACATTTACTCTACTTTATGTTTGTGTTAGTTAGTAAGTACATTTTGTAAAATTCACTTTATAACCACTTCACAGTCTGAATTAGTAAAGGCTGGGGCTCAAGATTCAGTAATAATGCTGCTTTCATTTTATCAGCCTTTAGTCATGAATACAGTATTAGGACACAGTCATGTGATCAATAAAAATAGAACAAGCCAATCACCTTCAGTCAGCTGATGGTCTGAGGCCACAGGACAGTTTTGGTAGTTTACCCTTGGTGTGGCAGGTCTGATTAAACAAGCGTTGCAGCTGTCCTCACTGAAAGCAGGGACGATGCTGTCGTGACGTGATGAAGACCAGAGAAAGGTCAGAGAACCACCTGATGAGTCACAGCTCTCTGTCGACAGGCTTCCCAGCTTCCTGTGGTCTGAGCCTGCAGGAGAGCTCAGATGGGGGTCATCAGGGAGAATCTGCTCACCTGGTCTGACTGGCTGCTAATCTGGTGTCAGTCTCTATCTCCACATCCTACAAGCACCTCACAGTCCACTAATGATTTAAAGAGTGATGCATACATTAAATCTTTTTAGCTCCTGTCTTTGGTTTTTAAAAATGTAATTTTGTATTTGTGCAGCAGAACATCTGTGTAACATGGAGGCTCTTGAACGATGCCCTCACACCTTCATTGTGACGAGCTAACGCAAAACACAGTGTAGCTGCACTGACAATATCTCAGCACATCATCTGTGTGTGAGTCATCATCTTCAAGAATATGAAAACTCAAACCTGAAGTGTTTTAGGGTGTATTTCATTTTTGAAAGTCAACGTTAAAAATGAGTCTATAAATAGATTTTGGGGTCATGTGGCTCCTGGTGGCCTGAGGCTCCAGGTCATGTGGTCTGAGCTAAACATCTTCGAGAGATGTACCTTTCTGTTTATTTCTCTCTGTCTGTCTGGCCCATGACCTCTAACTGTGCAGCACTGGGTCAGTGCAGGTC
This sequence comes from Centropyge bicolor, assembly GCA_037975185.1. NCBI lineage: Eukaryota > Metazoa > Chordata > Actinopteri > Pomacanthidae > Centropyge > Centropyge bicolor. The sequence continues at coordinate 5,214,899 of JBBMOC010000028.1, forward strand.
ATCACTCATGATGTCACAGCTCCTGGAAGTTCAAAGGTTGCACTCTGACCTCGCAGGAAACCTGGAAGACAGACGCTCGCTACGTCTGTCACACACACACTAACTGCTCAGTTTGAGGGCAGGCAGAGGTGATCAGACATTACCATTGAGCTTGTCTGAGACCTGGAGGCAGAAACAGTCGAGTGTGTGAACTCAGCCACAGATCAGGCCGAAAAATGGATTTCAATGCATCTTCTCATAGACTGAAGCTTCTAATCTTTTCTAAATTTAAACTGATTTTAGATTTGCTGTCTTTAATTTTGCAGAACTTTCTAACTTAGTAAAATATGGAAGAGCTTGAGAATGTTTTAGAAAGTGATGAATCTTAAAGAATAATTATTTATGTGCAGCTGTCTTCAGTGAGGGAATTTATTATTTGAGGACAGTATGCTGACAGCATTTCTATTGTCATTTATAAATAAAAACATTACACAAAAAATGTCAAACACACCCCCTGTAATGCTTCCAACTTCAAAGAATTAACAAAAACTCAGTTTGTCCGACTCAGTGACTTTTATTTTGTAGGCACTTTCAATTCACACAAAGAAAACAAAGGTGGAAAAACTAATGTATAAATCAAATCCTCTTTGTTAACATTATGTTCAGTTGTTTTTTTGTACAGAAGAAAATCATGTATGTCAACACTGCCTTACATTACTTACAAGCTTCTACAATACTTGCAAGAAAAAAAAAAATCAGGGAGGCATATGACCTCAAACCCAGTTCAAGTGGAGTCCTGCCTTCTGAAAGGCAGCCATGTCACAGAACCCAACCTCTCTGAGAGTCTGTGACTGTTTGTAAATGCACTGTGATACATGTCAGAGTAGACAGCATTCCTGTGTAGTGGAGTGCAAACAAAGGAAAAATAAGAGCATATAAATAAATCTATGCCTCCATCCTGCTGAAGTGCCCTTGAGCATGAATCCCTGTCAGATCATCTGCAGTGAACCCTGACTTCTGATCTCCTTCTGGGATCTGTGAAGAGTTGCATTATTATCATCAATATTCTTATTTAATTCCCATTATACTGGGAATGTAAAGGCTCCATGGTCACTCATCTGCTGGCTTCCTGACACAGACCACCTCAAACAAAAATGCAGATCAGAGTGACTCAAATTATTTATTCTATGTTTATAGTTATACATAAGCTGTAAATACCCTTAAAAATGAGCTTTACAGTGATTTTAGGGTACTTCAGCGTTAGCCAAAGCTGCAATCATAAAGAACTCACTTCCTGGTATATTTATCTATGTGCAGTGGACACATATTAATCTATATGTGGCTCCTCTATACTTGTATCAGCAGCATGCAACAATGTACAAGCATGAAGCAAAAGGGGGAAGGAAAGCAAGAATCATGGGGGACAAATATGTGAATATAAGCAGTTCAGCTCCATGGCGCTACATTGAGGGAATGAGAGAGGGAAAGACAGAATGTACAAATGAGATAATACAGAGAGGTTATGGTCTGTCCTTCAAGAGCTCTTGTCTTCAAAGTAGGTCTGTTCGATGCGCCTGCAGAAGGACAGCAGGTTGCTGTAGCTCTTGATCCTCTCTGCCAGCTCAGTGCTCGTCAGCCTGGTGGTCAGGATAGTGAAGAGATGACCGAACACCAGGGCATCCAGTTCTGTAGGCCTACAACACATACACACACACATACACTTAGTTTGTTACTACTGAAGTCAACAATCATTTATCATTATAGATTTTTATGTTAATCATATTTATGTGTCCCTATGCGGTAAAAGATTTTTTGTCAGAGGGGCAATTAAAGATTAGGTCAGCAATAATATTTTTAAGTAGCAAACAATCATTAGTTATATTTCAAATTCATCACAAGCAGTTAAAACCTGTACCAGTCTTGCACCATTGCATTTGAGTTTAGATGATTAGGAGGTTGTTAGAGTTTTACACCACAAGGTGGTGCTAAAGAAAAGCTGTCAGCTGCTTCTAAACACTTGTTTCCTTTTAGGATCCTATATGATCAGATACAAAGCACAGGAGTCGTATACGTACTGTTTATTAAAGAAGTATGGTTGTGTTCCCAGCCTCTGGGAGAGAGCCTGGCAGCACTGACTCACATCCTCATAAACCTAAAGCACATGAGAAGAAAAAAAGTTTGAGGTTTTTGTCCAATTAAGCCAAAACAAAAATAGTCTCTGGGATAGCGTGACAACACTTGTAAAGCATGTAAAACAGCAGGCATTCACTGACGGGTTGTTGCTAACCTGCTCCAGGTTTTTTCCGCCCCAGCCAATGGCATTCATCTTCCTCCGAATCTCCCACTGCTTCTGATAGGCAAGGATGTTACTGAGAGGCCACGAGTAAGGACTGCTGTATCTGGGGCGGGAGATCTACACAAAACGCATACGCACATATGATTATTATTAATAGTAATAATAACCACTGCAAACGTATTGTTATCATCTACAGACAAGTACACACACCTCAGCAGCTGTAGCATCATCACACCACTGAATGTACAACTGTAGAGAGGAGAGGAGACTTGAATGAGAAAATATTATAGAGAAATATTGATAACAGTTGTTGGTTACTGTGTTGACATTCATCTCTCAGCATACATCATATTTAAGCTGTGTGTGTTTTGTTATCCACAGTGAGTGTATGTATATGTGCATGTACCTCAGCAGTAAGCAGCATGTTGTTGACCAGCTCCATGTACGCTTTCATTTCAGCTCTCTGAACATCATCTAAGCCGTCACTCAGAGAATGACCCTGAACACAATAACACACAGAGAGAAAACTATGTTACTTCTCATTCTAAATCAATACAATTTTTATAACTAATAAAGAAAATAAGAAACTATCATGAGTAACATTCCTAAAAAATGACATCAATGACAACTTCAGGTGATAAAATGTTTTAATGTAGCTCTGAGCATTAAGCAAGCTGTGATAAAATCAATAACACATACCTTAGCTTTGGTAAATTGCACTATCGGCCCCAGTTCTGACACCACCTGGTTCCCCACATGGATAAAGGGAATCTTACCTACAAAGAGACAAAGAAAAACACACAGAGAGAAGCAGACCATGACAAGTTATTACGTCCCCTTTTAAAGGAGCATAATCATAAAGCCCAAACATAGTACTACCTTAGCCCATGCTAGGATTCAAGCATTGTATTCATAGCATGACAAGAGAGCAAGGGTAAATCCACCTCTGCAGCAGCATGTGTACTCACCAGAAGGTGACATGTATTCAGCATTTGCTCGGCAAACCACCTGCACTGGTAAACCACACATTCTGAGGTAGGCCTGCAGGAGAGGATAAATTAGTGCTGAAGCAATTCACTGATGAGCATCAATCAACGAAAATTAATAAAATTGAGCATGCTTTAAGTCATCTATTAAATACTATAAATTGAAAAAGAGCGGTGAGAACACACACAAACCTGAACAGCAAGAGATGAGGCACAGTCTGACAACAGAATCTGATCCTCTGTAAGAACAACACAGAAGTAATGTGACTGACCACAATGACAGCCACTAATGTACCACAGTGACAATTCCGGTTGTTTCTCCATTTCAGACAAACACTGACTTACCCTTCAGCGGCTGGTACAAGGTTGCAGTTTCTGGCCAAGGCTCAGCAGCTGTCAATGCCAAAAACAGACACACAGACCCACAGTTGTAAAAGTAAAGTTGGTTTATCAAACTATTATGCTGAGATTAACAATTAACTTTTTTCTACTCATATGCAGCACAATCATGATCAAATCAATGTCATGTTGACTAAAATCAAACTACTTGCTAATAGACACGCCCCCATTGAGGCACAGACACTACACTGTATATCCTCATGTTGAGCTTCGCTTACATTCAGACTCATTTTAGACATTAGATGTTAATTGACGTGCAAAATGACACATGTTGCACATAAAACCCCTTTAAAAATGCAGATTAACTTTTCAGCAACAGTTCGGGTGGGGTTACATCCATGCCAGACGTGTATAGAGTAATAAAAACACGATTTACGGCGATGGAGTGTCAGTAAATTTCATTGCAGTCTATTGAGCCGATGTAAAATCCAAGATGGCGCCTTGTATTCTTCTCTCCCCTAATGGAGTGCTGCTCAGTGGCCCTGCGCCGCTCATTGCTGCCACTTACGGCTGGAGGTTGTATTACAACACTCTAAGGTTCTACATTAATATTAATGCAAAACAGCTTCCGGCCACCACAAGCAGATCAGAGTGGAGCAGCACCAGCTCTCACGGTTGAGAGAGGAAGATATGATTCGTCCTCACAGTGGATGGTTGAATAACATAATTTTGCCGCACTGCATTGGAGTAAGTTGTTTTTTGTAGCTCCATACTAAGCTGTCATGGACGTGAATCCTTCTGAACTGTTCCTGCTTAAATTATCTGTCCTCTCTTTTGTATTTTTAACAATAATCCGTTAAACAACTTTATTAGCATCAAAATGCCCAAAACTGTTGCAACACTTATCTACCTGGAACACGTAGCCAGGGTGACAGTCCTGTATCTGTTAGCATAGCCAAGCTAGCATTTGCTAAAGTACAGACAAAGGTGGACAAGGGCAAACATCTTTAATGTTGTAGTTGAACTGTCCTGCTAGGTCAAACAGCATTTGCCACTATTATGTTTTAATTACTGTTAGGAAAAGGCTACCTGGGTGTAAACGTTAGCTGGTGTTAGCTGGCTAAAGCTAGCTTTACAGAGAATAATAGAAGCTCTGGGTAAAGGGAACACATTACCTGCCATCTGCGACACGAAAGCCTCTGCCGCAAGAGACATTGTGATGCTGAAATATCCTTGTGGCTAAATATTAATTATAAAGCGAGATGAGGTCAATTCCACTACATGCAAGTTTAAGGGCAAGTGCTTGTTCTGCAGTCACCGACTGGTCCGTCTGCGCTTAATGTCCCGAGGAGAAAATGTGATTCCGCGTTAGTTCCGGTTTACGCCTGAGCTGGAGACATCTGTCCGCATCTGCGCGTGGAATAGCTTTGTTATAATACATTTATCTATGTGTGTGTCTGTGTAGTGCGGCTTTTTCTACAGTCTGTGATGTAACGACAGTGTATACAGGTGGACAAAATAACAGGAACAAGGTACAATACCACAGCGACTTTTAGGCTTTATATGGTCATGTTTTGAATGAGATTTGGCACAGTCTCAACAACTGATCACCATAAGCTTTGCAAACTGCTGTGTATATTAATGATTTGTTTGCACAATGATGCATATGTGTTGTTTTGTTATCACTCCCTTATACCACTTGTAATTAAATCCATAAATCTAATTACACACATTATTAATCAGGAGACTCTATAACTACTCAAATAATATTTCCATCCAGGTTGTTTTCCTGACCCAACCCCGAAAGATGGAGCCTTTTTTTAATGCTCTTTGTTTATTTCTCTTTCAGGCTACAGTACTGGGTGCAACCAGCCGGGGGCGCTCCTGCTTCACCACAGTCAGACTGCAGAAAGGCAGGTCGGTGTGATCAACAGTAGCCAACATGCATAACGCCCACCAAGCACAAACACAACACAACACACATCTCGCGCATTACAAAACAGGATGTTTACAATACAAATAATACAAACCACAACATAAAATGAATGCAATAAAGCCTTCATTGCGTTTTGCAATTTATTGTTCAGTTAGGTTTAAAAAAATTCCATGTTGCCAATGAGCATGTGTGGATTTTTTTAACCGTTTCTGTAAAAACCATCACATAATATAATCAACCAAATATATGCACAACATGTTATCCGAGTGATACTTGTTTATTGTTTTTTTTACTGCTTTCCCACAGCAGAGAAAAACAAGTAAAATAGCCCTCAGCTCTTTCTGTCCACTGTCTCAAATTGCAGACATTTGGAAGCTTTTCGTTTGCGAGTGAATATCTGAACCTCTGTTGTCCTGACCGCTCAGCTCTGTGGTGGATCTGCACCATATGATAGATATTCCATGTTGCTCGTGTCAGCTCCTTTCCTGCACATTTAACCCCGTCTCGACCGGAAGCCTCCAATTAATGCCTCTCATTTCCCTTACGTCCCACCACACATGCACAGATTTGTTTCACCTAAAGTAACCCCCATGTTGTTCCTGTGTAAACAATGTGTAAAGAATGCATTTAAGTCATAAGATCCTCTGGCTGGATAGGAATATTTTTCCTCACAAAGAGATGCTGATAACTGAAGTGTGATGCAGGCTACAATGTATATCTGCTGTGTATGAATTTACAAACATCCCAGGTTATATTAAAATTTTAGATATTTTTTAAAAAGATTTTACATTCCACCAACTTAAAAAATATACAGTTCTTGTTTTAAATATTTGCAGCAACTTCTGTGTAAAAAAAACTCTGCCTCCCACACGGGATCCTTAAAGCCACTACATCTCTGTCTTGGCTGACGACAGAAGAGATTAAACCGTTTATCCCCGGAATAGTTCGGTGCACACTTTAAATCCTCCCACGGGAAGAAAATCCCCATATTTTAAAAAGCTTCTCAGTGGAAACGTCACGGACTGGATCTTTGTCTTGGCTCAACTCAAGTGGCTCCGAACTCCCTTAAATTATGATTTAACAGAGACTGTGTATGTTCGCAGAGAATCTCTCAATAGAAGGTTTTTGTTTTTGTTTTTTTAAAGGCATGCCTTTTTAAATATGTGTGAAATTCTTCAGATCTTGACATTTTGAGATTAAAGGGATATTTTTTTATGCACAGTGGTTTCATTCTTTGTTTGAGGCCATGTCATGTTTGAAGTCATTTATACGTCACTTCCGTTAATCCTCAAGCGCCATTTCGTCACCCTTGAACATACACATATGGTGTGTGTGTGTGTGTGTGTGTGTGTGTGTGTGTGTGAGTGTGAGAGAGAGAGGGAGGAAGAGACGAGAAAAATATTCACACTTTTGCAAATTGAAACGTTTTTTTTTATTTTTATCATCTGAGTATTTTATCAAAACATTTCCACATATAAAATTCTTACACAGAGAGTTTTTCTCTTTTTTTTCCAAAGATGAACACATATTAAAAAAGAACAGCGATGTTGTTTGCTACAAAGAATAAAATATGCTTCTAAATAATACAAATAAAAAATAAGTACTGGCGAAGGCTATAATAGAAATCAATAGCATATTACACTGGAATCAAAGAGAGAACAAATTCTTTGAAAATGCAAAGCTGTTATGCTGCTTCAGAGATTATTAATTTAATTTTTTTTTATTTTAACCTCTCAAACGTTTCAGAAAGTTGTTTTTGTGAAAACCCTGTAACCCTGAGAAAATATGTTGGATTTACACTCAGCATCAAAAACCTCCTGCCTTAAATTTGGCTGGTTTTTTTTCGTTCTTTCTTTTAAATTATCCCCTGTGAGTACAAATGTATGACTTTCCCCCAGAATTATTGAAAAGCTTATTCACCCTTTGGAGATAAAAAAAAAAAAAATCTGCTCGATATGGCTGCTTGTCCTACTAAATATGCATTGTTTTTGGAAGCTCCTCTATGTACAAAATAAATGCGAATACATCATTTATCCAACCATCTCAGCCGCTTTCTGTTCTTCTTTAAGCGCCAGTTTGTGGAAACAACATTTTGGTAATGTGCATATTCATAAGTTAGGCTATTTCATCTTTTAGGTAGCTATTATAAAACCCTGTATTATGTTTACCCTGTAGAAATAAAACCCTGTTTTCTCCAAAAGACGCAACCTCCCTTGGTTCAGGGAGAGTTTGGCTGTAGCCAATAGGCACCATGCTTATGCGCCTTTTTAATATCTGATGTCTAACTTCGACACATCTCCCTTATGTCAGCAGGGAGGTGTCAGACCATCTACAAACATGAAGATAACTAAATGGAAGACTCAAAAAGACATTCATTAATTAATTAAATATACTAAAATTGGATGCAACCTCTACAAAACAGAACCCTTCAAAGTAAAAGTTGAATATAAGGCAGGATTTATAAAAGCCTTATTTAGGTTTCATTTTAAAGAATTGTTTCAGGACTGCAGTCACCCTGGATCCACTGAACATCAGTCAAACATGGCGGCTCCTGCTCCCACCTTCTCACACACCCATCACCGCCTTCACGTTACTGTCGCTGCTGCTGTTGTTATTATTGCTGTCTGTCGCCTTCTTGTTTTTGCTCCTTCCTTTGGTGTTGGGCAGCTTGTTGTCCTTCTTCCAGCGCATGCGCCGGTTCTGGAACCACACCTTTACCTGCCGCTCGGACAGGCAGAGCGCGTGGGCCACCTCCACGCGGCGGCGGCGCGTGAGGTAGCGGCTGAAGTGGAACTCCTTCTCCAGCTCCAGGACCTGCTGGCGCGTGTAGGCCGTCCGGAGCCGCTTCGGTTCCGGACCCATGTGGTTCGGATTGACTGTAAAAAAAAAAAAAAAAAAAAAAAAAAAAGTGAGGATTGAAGCGAGAATATTTTTATTTTACTACATTTGCTTTCCTATAAATATTTGATTCCAAATTACTAATATTAGTAAGCTGTTATTTTTATAATGGTACATAAAAACAGCTCTTGCACTAAATTAAGGTAAATAAAATTGAATTAGCCTGGAAGTTTTACATTTTAAAAACTCTCTTGAACATTATTGCTCTTATTATCATGTGGTGATTTTTATTGTTTATGTCCATTCATGGTTGACTGGGAAAAGATCCAAGAAGAGACTTTTACTTTTAACTTGCAGCTTTTTGTGTTACACACACACTCACACACACGCACGCACACACACACGCCCATATAGGCTGTGGCAGGGCCATAAAACTTTATAGGGGCTGTAATTCTGTCTGACTCTCACTAAGACCATAAATAACTCAACAACAAAAAAACGCTCACAAATGGACAAAACACAAGAAAGAAAGAAAGAAAGAAAGAAAAGAAGAGTGAGAGAGCTGTAAACATTGGATTGAGGCTGAAACAGAGATGATGAGATGAGATGGTGTGAAGCAGAGATAAGAGGAAAATCTCACCATGAGCGACGTGCACCTTCTTCATCCACGGGTAGACAACAATGGGCGGCTTGTCCTTGCCCTGGCAGGCCGCTTTCTTCTGCACCTGAGCGGGCTTTGCGCAGGTCATCCAGGCCTGGCACTGCAGGTCACCCCCGGGGAACCTCTCCTTGGCGGGGGCCTCTCTGTAGCCGGGGTAGGACGCAGCCTGGTCCTCTCCATCCTGCCGGTGGTGTCCCTGCACAGAGTGTTGATAGCCGGTTTGTTGTGGTGTGTAAGGAGGCGGAGGGGGCTGATAGCCTCCTGCATAACTGCCACTGTCCTGGGGGTTGTTGTAATACCCCCCTTGGTCACTAAAATTACTGTAATCTTCTTCACAAGGCGGGAACTGCGGCTCAGCATATTTACAGCTCACCACGTAGGACTCCATGATTGATTTATAGCGAGGCTGGTAGGAGAATACTAATTTTTCTTTCTCTCCCCTCTCTCTGTCTCTTTCTCCCCCTCTGGCATCAAGCCATCCTGCGGCTGTCAAATAGACGGACGGCCGCGCGGGCCACGTGACCCTGCGGCCAGCCAATGAGAGGCGGCACTGCGGGTTGTTTATGTCACACGTAATGGGATAATTTGGAGGAAGAAAGGCGTTCATTATAGGGACTGATGAAGTTCTGCAAAATGGTCAAGCATGGACGGAAAAATAACCTTAAGAAGCATAAAGACCTCTGACATGTGGAGTGTAATTATCACTGAGGAATTAATACACTTAATTAGGCCTTTATGCAATGTTTTAACTATCTATCTATCTATCTATCTATCTATCTGTCTATCTATCTATCTATCTATCTATCTATCTATCTATCTATCTATCTGTCTAATGAATAAATAAATAAAAGTCCATTATAGGACGAATGCAGTTTTTCAAATTAGGCAAAAATTGATGTTTGTGGACTTAAAAAAATAACACAGAATCACATAGATCTCTGATATGTGGAGTCTAATTATCACTCAAGTGAATTTGTTTTAGTAATATTTATCTATCTACCTGTCTATCAATCTATGGAAGGAATGAGAGTTCCTTTTAGGACTAATGAAGTTTTGCAAGATGGTCAAGAATAGATGTTTGTGGACTGAAAAATAAGAATCATATAGACCTGTGTGGAGTCTAATTTTCACAACGAAATCAATTTTAGTCAGCCTATATGTAATATTTTATTGAATCTATTCATCTATCTATCTAAGGGGGGGAAAGGGTTATTGGACGAATGAAGTTTTGCAAAATGGTCAAGAATAGATGTGTGAACTGAAAAATAACCTTAAAAATCATATAACCTTTTCCATGTGGAGTCTAATTATCTCTATCTATCTATCTATCTATCTATCTATCTATCTATCTATCTATCTATCTATCTATCTATCCTGGTTCTATCCTATCTATGCTCTTTGTGCCCACCCCCCTCCCTCCTCACATAGCACCTATTGAAAACCCACAGACTGTAGATTTATGACTTTTAGCTGAATGACTTTTAGTCCCACACAGATGGCCTGAGCTGAAAAATTAATCTGGCCCATATTGAGGGACTGCTGGGCCATATTTGGCCTTGTGGCGAGTCAAAGGCTGGACAACAAAACATGGCCGGTCAGAAAGGGCTCCTATAAAAGAATGAGATAAAAGGATCCCAGACAGTGACTAGTAGTTGGCTTTGTTAGGCTGGGGGTCAGCCTGAGGTGTCCCTGTTCACCACCACCAAGCCGCTTGGCTTTTAAAGCAGGGGAGAAGAAGAAATGCATTGCTCGTCTTAAAAAATGATGCTGAAGCAAAGTGAACGAGGAAAAAATGCGACAGGGCTGAATAATGAAAGCTGGATTTAAAATCTACAAAAGAGATAAGTGAGAATATGCAAAAAAAAAATTCAGCCCTCACACGAAGACACATAATGAGGATGCTTTTATTCCAGGGGCGCCTCATGCGTGAATATTTTGCCTTTCATTAAAACGAACTTGTCCAAAGTGCAATTTAACAAATGCCAGGGTCTAAAAAAAAAAAAAAATCTCTGCAGTGAGAAATGGACCATAAATCTGTGTCCAGGATTTCATGAGGGTTTCTTCCGTGCCTGCAGCTGCTCTCTAAGGATTCTCGAGGTCTGATGCTCAGCCAAAACCTCTTAATATGTCCTGCCATGTACTATTACTTCTGCCTAATATAGCCTGTAATAATACTCTAATAAAGAGAAGGAGGAGAGAATGTTTTTGCTTGGCTGGGGCATTAAAGGAGCTCATGCAGAGGGTGTAATGGGTTTAAAGATCCTGGCATGGCTGACAGAGTGCAAGTGAACTACTACTTCTATGGGCTTAATCTGTCTGATTTAATGAGTCGTTTGTTCAGAACAGCTCATAATGAATGACTTCAAATGGCTGATAGGCTACCAGACAGGTGATAAAGTGGCGAAATCTCTCTTTTTTTTAAGTCAGGTTTAACCATTTTCACTTTGTTTCATAGGCAATAGTGGACTTGTTAGTTTTAATATGAAAACAAAATGTGGCTGTGAATGAGTCCCTTGCCTCTATATCTTCCACTGAGATGCCATTGAGAAAAGCACTTAAACCATATTTTGTGATGGGAAGTGTTCGGGTACACTGTTGTATTCTAAAAAACATCTTCATTGTTTTTCCCCCACAGGACGATTTTCAGTTATTCAAAGTATCAATTTCAAACATTTAACATCATATTTAAAGGAGCTGCTGCTGCGAATAAGTGCTTTAAAATATCACAGCCCTTTGTGAACAGAGTGGGCTGCAGATCTTTGTCAGGTTCGCTCATCAGGACCCAGATCGAGCTGCTGCCTTGTTGTCCGTGTCAAAGCTTTGTGCTGCAAAAACATTGCTGTTTCTTAATCAAGACTCAGCTGAGAGTACTTTAACGTTGCCAGGGAATTAGATCCAGTGGCGTAATCACATCGCACACAGTGTAACTCAGCATGTGCAAACCATCCTGCTCAATTTGGGGATCAATTTGGAAGCAACTAGCAAAGAATGACCAAACTTTCCCATTGGAGCTGCTGGGTGCTCGACACACCACAGCTGCTATAGGAAAGTATGGCCTGAATTGTAGAAAAGAGAGTAAGAGAAAGCAAAAGCACTGTTAACACTCTTCAGTTTTTCATTCCCTTCTCCTGGATTTTGACAGATGGTTAGTCATCGCCCATAGACTCCCCTAGAACCCAATCTGTGACTGAGGCAGCTCCACACACATTCGGTTCTACAGGGTATATATAGGCGAAGGGTTCACTTCACGGCTCGCTGCTGATGGCTTCTTCTCGGTGTTGACAGTGATTTACACTCACATGTTCTCACACACATTTTTATTCCGTCGTGACTGGAAGTAAAGTAAACCACCACTCAACCAATCCCTCCGTTTTTTTAAACGACGTGCATGTTTCTATTGTTAAACACGCCGTGTATCAGTGTCCTTGTATAATGTATCGAAACCATTAACGGTGATGTAGCGTGAAGCTTTTTGGCATCAATAACTCATTAAGGCACACAACATTAATTCTAATAGATAAGTGTAATTACTGTAAGCAAGGCCATCATCGAGAGGAGACTGGCAGCGTTAACGGCTCAGTGTGGACGAGGGGGATATTGGGCTGGGAAATCTGCGTGAAGTTTGTGTTGTGGCACAGTGGGGAGAGTGATTTACAGAAGAAAATAGCAGGAGGCCTGGCTGCTCTTCCTCCTGAGGCTAAAGTGGAGCTAACACGTGAAACACCAGTGAACAAATTTATGATGGACACCAGAACGTCAGCACATAAGTGGTGTGAAACAAGTCGGTCATGTATTGATGTTTGCACAGCTCTCCATCATAATCCATCATCCAGCTCTGCATTGCATGAGCGTTTGTAATTAGCACACAGTGACCTTGGTGGTAACAGCATCTTCACTAAAGTACATATGCTTGTCTTGGTTTGGAAAGAGTGCCATGAGTTTAAATAGAATTGTCAAAAGTGTGAAATCACAAACATGATTTGCTTCCATAGAGGAGAAACCAAGCGGCAACCTCCGCCGCTGAAAAATGAAGCCAATGCGGAAGTGCAGAAAAGCTGCAGTTCCTCGAATAACCACTAGAGCAGGCTGCAGAAGTGAGTCAATTACATTTGAGCCCCATGTTAAAATGTCCGATTTTACGACAGAAAAAAACATATTTACAGCCTGGTTCAAAACATGGCTCTAGTCTCATAAGCTGTTTTTCTACTCCATGACAACTCTGGGGCGGGGCGAATTTTTTTTATAAGGCGTTCGTTTAAAATATACAGCATACATCATTATGCACAATTCATAGCTGTCAATCTGAGTGGAGCCACTTTGATTGACA
>JBBMOC010000028.1:5238260-5251482 GCA_037975185.1 Centropyge bicolor
TCCTGTTACATGAAGCTAAATGTTTTCTAGAACATGAGCCAAACGGCCCACTTTTCTAACTTCATATCTTTTGTTTGTCTGGTTGTAGCAATAATACTTTTAATATAAAAGCAATACAATTACTAAAAGCTGTTTATTATTCAAATCCACAAAACTGCCAATAGGTTTTGATCTTAATGTCACATATATTTCTTACCTCTGGCAGAACTTATGAACATACTAAAGTTGTTTCTCTGCAGCTTCCTGCTTCATCATCTTCATGAACAGAATGAAATAACTCACTCACGTATCTCCACCTCTCACAGTCTGTCTGTCTGCAGGGGAAGATGGCTGCCATAACAAAAGCTGCACTAGCTCAAGGTCTTCATCATTTCATTTCATTCAAATCGAAATAACTGTTGCCAGACTTAAATGAGTGGCACAAATCTTACAAGTATCTTTTAATGGCTACACACCCACAGGAATTTTAAAACTGCTCTCACAGTTAGAGAGTTATAGTTGTTTTATTCAACACCTTGAATATTGCAGGATGGTCTAATTCAAATAATCACTCATTTTATACTGCATTATACTCTTTATACTGTGTGTTATTATTTCAGACTTCAGGTAGTTGATGTGCTGACAAGTTAGATTTAAAAATGGTCTTTTCCATCTTCCTCCTGGAAACGAAAGTAGCTGCTATAAAATGTTCACATTCTGACTCATTTTCTTGACAATGACAAACATCTGATCTGAGGTGGTTAAATGCCATTATCCAGCTGTGCATTTCCACCATTATAGCTGAAAGGACTCTGCTAGAAAAAGATTTGAAAAACACAAAAGATGCAGGTGTTAAACTGCTTGTCGTCTCTTCCCTGAAGCTGCCACACTTTTCTCTCTGAATCCTGCTTTTGTCACATTTGGCAAACACCACTGTCCATTTAAATACAACAGTCTGAAAATGCAGATACTGCCTGGCTGGTTATGACCACTGTTTCTGAGTGATGTCATTGACTGATATTTTCAAGAATTGCATATCGCAAAATGCACAGTGTCACTGAGTAGAAACAGGGCTGTTTCCTGCAAAGTTTAGATTTCCGAGTTGATGCTTTTAACAGGACAGCAGCTGTATTTTATCCCATGATGAATGCACAGATAGGCTGAATGTCATGGAGTATAAATACTGTAAATGGATAACTGCATTAGGGAAAAGCTGCAGAATTATACATAAACTTCTACTTCACTACATTTACAGCTAGAGCTAACAGCTAGAGTCACGACATCACAAATTAAGACTTTAACATACAAAACACACAAAGAGCTTATAAAATATGATGCTTTGTTTTTTAAATGAACCAGCTGAAATAATGAAACCGTTAATTGATTTGTTTATTGCTAGACAATTAATTGGCGACTATTTTGTTAAATATTAGTTGTTTTTTCTGTTAAAACATTTTACGGTACCAGTTTCTATAATGCAAGTATTTGCTGCATTTTCCTTTTAGTCATCTTACAATTTTGAGAATATTTTAATAGTTTTAAAGTTTGCACTGTTGGTTAGACAAAACAAACATTTTGCCTCTGTGTCATTGTGACGACATTTCTCACTATTTCCGGAATCTTTACAAACCGAAGGATCAATCGAAGAATGGAGAAAATAATCGGCGGATGAATCCAGAATGAAAATAATCATTAGTTGCCATCCTGTACAAAAAAGTTCAAAATGAGTTCCACCTCAACTACAACAGTAAAATCCTGCTTTTAAATGGATGTATGAGGAATAATAATCTAATGACAGAAAACATGACAGGACAGTCACAGACATTTTTCTGTATTGACTTTTTTTTTACTTTTAATACTTTAAGTACATTTACAAGTTACTTACAAGTAACATTTTCCTTGTGGCAGAGTATTTTTTTTTTTACAGTGTAGTATCGGTAGTTTTACTTAAGCAAAGAATCTGAATACGTCCTCCATCACTGTCCATGAGTGTCACTCTTCAGTCAGCTAACAGTTTTTGAGCACCACACCTCCACCTAGCGGACAGAGTTAGTAACTACACCTACAGTATGAGTGGCAGTGTCGACTCTTGTTGATGTTTTCAAATATAAAACCAGTTCACATCTTTAAATGCCCTGGTCCAAAGACACCACTTTGAGAGGACAAATTATCACAGTCAGTTTATTGACAAAAATAGATTTCTAATAACTTATTACTTTTATTCCACATTATTTATTTTGTCCCTGTCAACACTTGCATCACGACCTTAAAGAAAAGCAGCTTATTCATATTATTATCTGTTTATTATCAGCAGAATTTATCCTAATACAACATATGCTACTATATTGGTACTAAAATATGCCGCAGTCCTTTTTGTCTAAATAACCGTTTTGCATGTAAGTGGCCTCTGTGTTACTGCACCGCTGTGAATTATTTTTATGTGATTGCAGACATTGTTGTGGGAACAACATTTAATCGGCGGCGATAATTTGAACATTACTTTCCGTCCAATTTAATTTCTGTAGCACAGTAATTATTCCCTTTGTTGTAGTTGACTGTTAATGCGGTTGGTTTTATTTCACGACACCCTCTAGTTACATCCTATAGGTTTAATCCAATTTTATAAACCTGTTTCTCTTTGTTGTTGTTGCACTGAATTTTTTGCAAAACTATTTTTTTATTTTAATATTTTGGCTTTGTTGCATCATGCTGCTGCACACTGATTTGTGCAGTAAAATTTGTATTTTTATTTTGTTATGATGGAATGATAGAACTAATTTAGCTCTATATTTTCTCCGCTTTAATTTACTTTACTCATAATAAAATAAAAAGTCAATATTTAGAAATAACCCACATAACCCACAGAAAATGTGACGGGAATTTTTTTTCCTACCCCTTTTTCATTTAAAGCAAGAAAACAGAAATAGATTTTAAGCATCTGCTTTTCATCACAGCAAACAGTGTTATCGGTGTTTGAAGCTGCAGGCCTGGAGTTTTGCCTTCAGCTGCACCGAACTGTTCATTAGTGCACGAGCTGAAATCAGACAAAAACAAAATCCAGACTCCAACACTAGTCAGCCATAAAGGCCTTTGTTGCGTGTTTTTTACTCTGTGCACAAGGAGGTTTCCTGTGTTTTGTGCTCTGCAGAGATGTGATGGAGCTCGTCTGGTCTCATCTGCAGACAATGACTTTAACATTTAGAAGGACAGTTGAGGCTCCGAGGCAGGAAAGGAGCCTCCAATAAAACCATATAGTCACGATGACTGTCTGGGCTAAATTACTTTATGGTACCTGTGTGTGTGTGTGTGTGTCTGTGTGTCTGTGTGTGTGTGTGTGTGTGTGTGTGTGTGTGTGTGTGTGTGTGTGTGTGTGTGTGTGTCCGTGTGTGTGTGTGCGTCCTGAATGTGGGGAAAGTCACGTTTATTCTCCAAATGCATGCTGTTGGTTTATGACCCTGCAGTAGGATGAGCTCTGAGAGGATTATATGGCCGCAATAAACGAGGGAAGCTACGAGGCTCCGCACTGACTTTGACAAAACAAGGAGGCAGAAATGCGTCTCCGTGGACTCAAACTCCGGCTTCATACCTGAGAGCAGTGAAACACCTTGACGTTGCAATAATGTAATCCTCATAAAAAAACACAATAAATCGCATTATTGGAGTGTAATCCAGTGAGAAGTCAAATATGAGATACTGTTTTCGTGTTTTTCTCCTGCAGGATCACACCATAATAATACAAGATAATATTGTGAGAATAAGATTAGTTTTATTACTATGAGCAGTGATTTTAGTGGAGCAATATTTTGTGTTTATCTATTTCACACAAAAATATAAATAATACAACTTTAATTATATAATAACAAAGATAATAAAATATATTATTGGTATTGATACTGACAATAAAAAATATAGTACTACTGTAGTAGTAGTTGTACTAGTAGTAGTAGTTTTTTATTATCATTATTATTTCTGTAATTATGTCCATGTAATGTTATAAAACCGTACTAAAAAGGCAACTACAACTATAAAGTAGCAGTAGTAGGAGTAGTAGTAGTGGAAATATCAAGTAAACCCTATCTAAAATCCTTTTTAAAAAGGTGTGGATAATGATCAATAAATGACAAAATATGAACTGAAAAATCGAATAAAAACAACAGGGGAAGTCCAGAATTAACAATGACGTCATCCATCTTTTATTTCAATGAAAAAAAAAAAATCCCCAGATGAGCAGATGAATGTCTCCCTTCATCCCATCAAACACTGACTAACATAGCCTGTTTCCAGTTCCAGAGAGTGTTCTTTCTGAATCCATCTCATGCTTGTGGAAAAAAAAACCCTAAAATGCCTTTAATATCCCCATAATGTTCCAATAATATGTCACTGTGGTTTTCTGGTACATTCTGAAATGAAACTTGGGTTGTGCGTTGATTCTCCGTCGTCTTTGTCTTGACTGCTTATTCTCACAGGAGGTAACATGAAAACAGAAAGAGAACGGCTGTCACACCATAGCTTAGCCATGACTGGTGTGTGTGTGTGTGTGTGTGTGTGTGTGTGGGTGTGTGTGTGTGTGTGTGTGTGCGTGTGCGTGCAGAGGAACACAGGCACGGCCATATCTGCATCTTAGTCCCACAGTAACAACAGATATACAGAGTTAACAATGACAACAACAGCAACAACAACAATAACAACAAATAGGCCTTCAGGCTACATGCACAGCTTATAAAAACAAAACAAGGAGGCTTTTTCTGCTAAGGAACAAAATGTTAAAAGTCCCTTCTGGATGTAACATCAGGGGAGACTGGGGTCGGTTGTAACACAGAGAATTGATCCAATCAGGAACCAGATAAAAAACCACATGACTATCTGTTTACAGGCCTCTCTGACATCACCTGGACACATCTGGAATATTTCATAAATCACTAAGAAGTGTTTTGATATTACAGGATTTTTTTTATTGTTTTTATTTATATGGTCTGCAACTGTAATAGTGTGTTAAGTTGTGCATAGATGTAACACATATGTCAACCTGTTGCAACTCTCCTCAGGTTGTCCAGCTATTCTGACCTCCTATTTTCATCCCAGAAAGGAAAGACGAGAGTAGACTGAAGTCATCCTCGATGGTGACAAGAGGTCTTTAAATGTAGTATTGGATCTGTAGTGAATATGGCAGAGCATCTTTTGTGGTATCCAGCTTGTTGTTGCCATCTTGCAGAAAGAAACTACCCATCTTAAAAACTTCATTAAGTGGTGAAATAACACACTGCAGTAGAGTGATGTTTCAGTTTAAAAGGTAACTTGTGTTTTTGACTCTTCTTCTGCTCTGAACACACTTTTTCTTGCAAAGCAACACAAGTGAATTTATCACATTTGAGACAGATTTACATGAAAATTCACATCAGGCACATGTGACTTACAATGATGCATTTTCATATATTTTACATGTGCAATTGAGAACTGGACTTGAAATTACAGTATTTTGAAAAAAAAAAAAAGAATATGAACAGATTTCACCTTAAAATTCGAGCTGACGAATGGATCCATAAACTTCCACCAGTTTCAGATGGACTCACCGCTTCCTCTCTGTTATTTTATCTGGTTCGGGCAGTTTATTCTAAGTGTCTGGTTTGTGTTTCTTCAGGCTTCTCTTCCACAAGTAGTTTACTTTAATTTCAAATAAACACTCGGCTGGTTTTCAGGCTGTGACAGACAGGTGCTCAGACAGAGGATAACTCCAGGGATTTATCTCTGATGGTTGTAGTGCAGCTTCGCCCCGGCGCACTGAAAGCAGCTTTTATGGGGACAATAGTTCTTGCATTAAATCATAAAACGCAGTTTGCAATTTGGCAGAAAGCGCGGACAGTTTATGTGAAGTCAAGTATGTGTCAAGTAGTTTCACTTTCGGACATGTGAGATATACAACTTTATCAAAACCAGATGTGTTTTAAAATGAGCAAAGTCTTTGATATCAGGGAGTATGTTTTTGGATTCCATTTATGGATCTCCCTGTGAATGTTAACATTTTTTTCTGAGCTTTATTTACAACTACCCCGGGTTACATGTTGGCTGTCTTCATTTGGTTTCATGCAGATGGAAGGATTCTACAACAGAGTTCACATGATTTAACATGTAAAGGCCAAAAGACGTTGATGGGAATGTTTTCTTGTCTGAACAGTGTTACAACACATCCTGGTCTCCCCTGCAGAGCTGCAGTCGTCCAAGGCGGCCATGTTGGCCTCGCAGTCCTTGCTTAGTCTGAGGTGAAAGATCATCTTGGAGCACTGCGTTTCTTTTATGAGCTCTAGCCTCACCTCCTCCACACCTTTTCCTCCAGGAAAAAAAAAACAACTCTTCCTCCAAATCCATCATTCGTTCATACTCCTCCTCTCCCTGGTCATCAGCTTCTTCATCTTCATCCGTCTGTTCTGGAACCAGATTTTGACCTGTCTCTCTGTCAAATTTAAGAGTCCTGCCACCTCCAGGCGCCGGTCCCTGGTCAGGTACATGTTATAGAGGAACTCCTTCTCCAGCTCCAGGGTCTGGTGTTTGGTGTATGGACACCTTTTCTTCCGGGTGGACTTGGCGTGGATCCAACTCGCTGATGGATTTTCTGCAGAGGGAGACACAGGGTTGCATAGGATTTTTACTTCAACCACACACCAGTATACTCACTCTCTCTCTCTCTCTCTCTCTCTTTCTCTCTCTCTCTCTCTCTGTGTGTGTGTGTGTGTGTGTGTGTGTGTGTGTGTGCTGTGAGGAGTTCAAAGACTGACATAAAAAATCAAGGAAAATATTCTCAGGAACACATTTTATGAGCCTGCAACTTTTGGCTCATTAGAAAGAGAAACAGCAGAGCATGCTCAAAACACAGCTCCATAAATAAAGACACCAGAAGAAGAAGACACCTTATTGGTCCTTTTTACCAAGGCTAAAATAGTTGCTGAGGTTTATTGGCATTTGGGTTGTTTATGCCCTCAGCTTCCTTCATTTCAGTGATTTAACATAATGTGACATTATGTTAAATTGTGTTCGTGGTTTCTGGTGTAGCTATGGACCTTTTAAGATGAAAATGTTTTTGGGAGGACAGCAAGCAGCCATAAATACAGCAGAGTGTATCCAATAAAGAGCTTAAATCTCCGTCTGAGTGCAGGCTGCGTTGACAAAGAGCCAAACCGAGCCTCGTTTTTAAAATTATTAAACTGCAGTTGGGGAGAGATATCTGAAACTTTGACTGATATGAAAATGCTTTATTGGCCACTTTAAAAAACGTAAAGCAGCCAAAGAGGGTTGTGAAGTTATAGTTAGACAGACAGCCAGCAAGAGAGCAATAAGCAGTTTGGCTTTGGTTGGTCATCGTAGACTGGCACCACACAGAGGACTCCTTCACTCACTCTGCTTCAATTTCTGAATTATTTATTTGGTGTAACTCGACTGACGGTTGGCAAACATCCACTTTAGTCTGTCATCTGACAATAGGTACAACTCTTAGGTGGATCACAGCCATTTGAAGTATTTTAAAACTTATATCTGACACTGAGAAGTTTGTTCTGTTGCACACATTTAAAGAATAAAGAAAGAATCGACATTTTGAGAAAATTACAGGGGAAAAATAAATAATGCAAAGAGTATTGTTATTATTATTATTATGGGCTCAGTTATATTGTTTTACTTCTTCTTTGTGTCATTTCTGTTTATAATTATTCAATTTTTTAAAAACACTTTTGTGCATCTTAAAGTTAAACCAGATATAATTATAAAGCTCATTTGTGTCTGTTTGAGAGAAGCTGCATTACGTTACCTCTGTGCAAACTATTAACAGCAAAAGGCCTCTAATGTATCAAGGTTTTTAAGGTTGAACACGCTCATACAAAATATTGGATTTAAGCTATTTTTTGCAAAATAAGTTTCAGAGCATCAATTGCAAGAAACTTAACTCATGAGTGTTTTTTTCCTGCAGACAAATCCAGGTCTACCTGTGTTTCCCTCTGGTGACAAATTGCTGGCCTGAATAACACCAATAGCACCTTAATTATTTTAATGGACAATAACGTTTTATATTTTACTGTTTACAAGACATTTATAGGGCTATAAAAGTCACACACACTTACTTAGGCCACGTTCTCTGTCTCTCTCACACGCACACTCACACACACACACACCTGTGTATGCACATGCTAATAAACCTCCCTGACTCTGCATTATCTGTCTTTACCCGGGTCAGGCTGTGTTTTTCTCTCCTCATCCTCCTTCTTGGGCTCCGGCTTCCTGCCCGGCTCCTCCGCGCTGCCCAGCCGCTCCAGCACCACCTCGCTCGGGCTGGCGAAGCTCGACTCCTCGGGGCTGTCGTGGGACGGAGGTGAGCTCTCGGGCTTCACCGCCTCGAACCTCGGGCTCGGATCGGAGAGGTCACCCTGAGGCGGCACGCAGCTCGGGAAGGACTCCGAGGTGGGGGTGACCCCCTCCCAGGAGCGGACGAACCTGCCCTCGGAGGCCGCGGAGGGCGCGAGGTGCTCGGCGTGGCTCTGCGTCTGCGGGCCGTAGTAGGGGTGGTGGTGGCCGAGGAGGGGGTGTGGGTGGAAGAGGCCGGGGATGGAGGCGCCGGGGGCGGACTGCAGCTGCGGGGAGGAGGATGACGAGGAAGGAGAGGTGTTGGTCCAAGGAGAGAAGCCGTTCAAGGCGGTTTGTTTGTTGGAAAAATGTGAGAAATCCGGAATGTGTGCGCCCTCCTCTTCCTCCGCTCCCCGGGCCGGCTTGGCGCAGGCGGCCGTCGCACCCTGCAAGCCTCCCGGGATGAAGTGTGCCCCGTACGGCTCCTCGGTCTGGAGCCCCATCATGGAATAATAATTCGTTAGCGACATGTTTATTTTATTATTTCAATAAAAAGACACTTAAGTGCGACTGTAAAACGTTAGATGGGCTGGTATAGTGGCTTCATCCTCCCCTCAAATGGTAGTAATTTTTTTTCCAGCCTTTACCTCCTTCTCGGCCGCTCATTGGTCACGCCGCTGGTCACGTGGTTGGACTGTATTTACCCAGCATAGGAAATAAATCAGATGATTCTTTTGTGCTCAGAAATGTGATAGTAGGTCCGCTGTGCTGCTGCCAGATGGGCCTGGATGTTGCACACAGGGGTTTAAAACTCAGAGCCTGAAACATGGCTTTTACAAGCTGGATGTAAAAAAAAAAGAAAAAGTAGCAGGGAGTCGTTTACAAGCTTGTTTTAAGAGAGAGAGAGTGTGTGTGTGTGTGTGAGGAGAGATGGGCTTCGGCCTGTCTTTGTCTGTCTTGTCTTTCAATGAAAGTGTCAGTATTTATTTATTTATTTATTTATTTATTTATTATAGAAATGAGAAAACTCATCATGTGAACTTTGTTGCTTTTGCTCATATTGAAAAAAGCTGCTCCCAAAATGTCTGTGTAACTGTTCTGAATTGGATTTGACTCAGTGCTTCTGCTGCTCTGTTGTCTAATTGATTATCTATTTATTTCTTTATTGACTTACTCACTGACATATTTTACTTATTAAATCAGCTAATAAATCATATGATGTTGCCTGCATTTAAATGAATGTTATGTTTTTATAAAACTGCAGGGGTTGTTTTGTCTTTAGATCTTTTCTTGTTTGTCTCTGTCCAGTGAAAACCAAGTGTCTCCAGTTTTGGTGAGTTTAAATTTTTTCAGAAAAAGTGAAGGTCAAACTGTGTCTTGAACTAATCAAACCAGTTAAATCTTAATGGGATTCTGTGAAAAATGTCTGAGCACAGAGGCGAAAACAGGGCTGCTTTTCATAGCATCTGACAACTTTTGGTTTCAGCAAACAGGACACTCAACCATAAACTGAAGACTATAAACGCTTAAACACATTTTTCTTAAAGCACATTATCAAGTTACCATAAACTCTGTCAACTGGTCTCAGTAATAAAAGTTTTTATGAAAAATCACACGAATCAGCTTTTATAATTTAATTGATTTGGACCCTTGAGGGATCAGGCCAGATGGATGTTATTGCAGTAAGTTCCTCCAGGTGGCAGTGTCATCATGACTGTCCTGGTCCAGAGGTGGAGGTGGTGGGGGGTCAAACTCAACCTTCTGTTGCAAATTCTGTTGTGTAAAACTCATGCAGACTGAAATAGGAATTTCAATGAGTAATGGAAATATAAGCTGATGTCAACTGATGACTTTACTTACATTACTATCTCTATTACAGTTACAGTCGCGCTTACTTTCACTAGTGAAACTGGCTAATTTAAGGTTATAAGATAAGTACCAACATAGAATAAATTATTTATTTACTTTGTTATTGACATATAATGTAGTTGTAAGCAGACATTTAGTCAGTGTTAATTCATGTTTAATATTAGCCAACAATTACATCTTCTTCTATGAAGAATATGTTATATACAATAGTGTTTTATTATATCATCATTCATTTTTATACATCAGACTCACCTTATAAAAGTGTCTCCACCTGGAGTTGTAGCTGTTGATAAATACATCAACAAACATTCACATCTGCCTACAAGGAATTGTAGTATTATGAACTGTTTGTTAAATGTTTATTTGCTGCTTATAAAGGCTTAATGTGGGCTTATAATAAAATGGTGCATTTCACGCTTCTAAATATTTATCTCATCAATACTCCAGTTATTGCAAGTACTCTAACAACTGCTGTCACTGTTACTAATTACTGCACTAATATTACTACTACTAATGCAAATCTTAATCATTTTCTCTTTCTAACAATAATATAGCTGCTACAGTGTACTTGTACTGCTGGAACTGCTACTGCTGCAAATATTAGTACTACTGCTACTAATACTTCCTCTTCATGTACTCCTACTATTACTGCTATTTGAACTACAACATACCTCTGGTACAGCTTCTGGTTCTATTACTAGGGCTACTTCCTAAAAATACTGTGACTATATTATTATTTTCTGTAACACTGTAATTAAATTAATTAATTAAAAAAAAACAGGAATCCGAATATATCAGTTTGAAAATTACCCAGCAATTATCCAGCAGTCTTGTTGCCCAGTTTATTGTGGGTCATTAGGTTGAATGCCTTTAGATCCGAACAGAAACACAATCCTTCCTTTCATCTCCTTCTTTTTACATCTCACACAAATACACACTCGCGCACAGTCCCACTCACACACAGACTGAGAGAGAGCGTGAGACAAAGACAGGGAGACACAGCAGACTGTCTCTATTGCCCCAATAAAAGCCACTGGGGTGAGGAAATGGTGGTGGTGACGGTGCGCTGTGCTGCGGTTCAAGGTTCATCTGCAGCCTTGGACTCACTGAGGTTGTTCAAAGTCTGGGTCAGAAAGAAATACAAGATAGAGATTTAACTACTTTTATTTATTTATTTTAATAGTTTGACACTTTCACTCTTCACTTGTGGATGTTGCATTTTATATCAAAGTGCAATTACCTTCTTAACATCCTGCTTTTTTTAGTTTCTGTGTTCACAATTTAGGCATCATCCAGCTGAAGGTAGAGCCTTCTCCATTGGGCGTCTTTGTTGCAGAAGTGTCCACATGTGACATTTACTCCACAACAGAAAATGTTTGAGAACCACTGCATCAAAGTAAGATTTCCACACCACCATAACCCCATAAATAATAAACAACAATTAGTTCCTCTTATGAAGATATTGTATAAAGTTGTCGCATAGATTGTGCACATATTGAAATATAATGTACGAATATATTGAAATCCAGACTGTGCATTATTGCTATAAATCCAAGGACACACACAGGCATGAAATAATCGATTCACTTATAATAGTATGCAATATTTAATTACATTTAATACCTTTAATATGTTGTTCTTATAGTCAGTCTTTTTCCTTAAAACAGAAACAAACATCAAATGTCACAAATATAATAAATCCTATAGATTGTCATCGCTCGTCTAAAATGATTATTAGGCCTAAATAGTTGGTTACATTTGATCTTATGAGGTATAAATATTGTTGTTAAATTCACATGAACAGCAACAGGATTTGTGATTCACAAAATCTTGACATCACTACTAACAGACTAACTAACAGTTGTCAGTTACAAAACCTTGCAATCAGACTCATTTACACACACACACACACACACACACACACACACACACACACACACACACACACACACCATTAGATTGTCAGCAGTGCAAGTCAACATTTAAAAAATAAAAATGTAATTACATGCTCTTACAGATGAGAATATGAAGAGGATGTGATGTTTCCCTGTATTTGGTTTTATGATATGAACGAGGAATCTACGTCAGTCGTTCCTCATGAGGACACGGAGGCTTGAGGCAGAGGGACATGACAGCGGGAGGTGGAGTTCAAATGAGGTGAGAGCAGCGTTCAGACAGCTTTCTGGACGAGAGGCAGAAGATTCACACAGAGAAGTTGCTGTTTGTGACTGATCAGGATGTTTTGGAAGAAAAGCAGCTGCGACTCGAGTTCCTCTGAGGGCAGGAAGGAATTTATTTATGTACTTATCTTTTTCTATATTTGTGCCATGGTCTGCAGGGTGCCACACAATTTGTGCATGACGTCCAAAGACAGACTGTCTCTTATGTCTCTCTCTCTCTCCCTGATCTGTTGATCAGAACAGGTTGTATCCTGTGTAGAACTCCAGTCTCTCTCTCTTCAGTTTCTTCTCCTTCATTCTTCTGTTTTGGAACCAGATTTTCACCTGTCTGAACCAGCAAAGAACACAAACATGCTTTTGAGACAGGGTTGATTTCAGGTCAAGTTTTTCTTTAGACGGAACATTCGAGGTGAAAGTTGCAGCATTATGGTTATGCATTTTTACTTCAGTTAATTCTACAACCAAATAAATATGGTTATGGCGAATTTTAAAAACATGAAAGATCTGGTTATAAAAACAAACTACCAAGTGTATGAATGATGAATGAAACCTTTTTATTTCAGGCATGTGAAAACAACCAAAAAACAAAACAAAACAAAACAAGCAGCATATCTATATTGCAAGACAATTAGTCAAGCAAAGTAAGAGCTGTGTTTCAGTGTTTCCTCAATTCGCACATATTTACATGCCTGAAAAGGAGTAGGAAGAAGTATACACTTATTTAATCCTACCCCTTCTCTATATTTCAAACATTGAACATTATTTAATTATGCCTTTCCTCACCCTGTGTACCCTATATAACAGTTTGTGTCTAAATTACCTATATACATATTTATATACAAGTATACACACACTCATACATATTCACA
>JBBMOC010000028.1:5251582-5334268 GCA_037975185.1 Centropyge bicolor
TATATATATATATATATATATATATATATATATATATATATATATACTCACACACACATATGTATACACATATACACAAAGACCCATATATACCNATATATATACTCACACACACATATGTATACACATATACACAAAGACCCATATATACCATCACATTCGACAGAAATTACACAGTCTTTTACACTTCTTTCTATAAAAACCCCTCCTCATCCCTGTACCTTTTAAAGATTAAGTCTTTATACTGCTTCTTAAACTGGTTTATGTTTGGACATTGCTTCAGTTTCATGTTTCATGTTTCATGTTCATGAAGTTTCAAAGGCAAGTGTATTTTATTCCTGGAGGGTGGAAGAGTGTAAAGAGTATGAAGGGAATGTCTTACTAGTTTTTACCCCTGGACAATAATTGGTAATTGCAACCAACAATAGTTATCAATTAATCTGATGGATATTTTTGTGGATTTATCAATTAATAGCTGAAAGTTGTGAAAACCTTCTATCAAAATCTTTAAATGTCTCATCATTGGCCAAAATGTCTTCAATCTTAAAAGGAAAAAGCAGAAGATGAATCTTGAAATCCACAATAAAGAATCAGAGAATTACTAAACAACTAAACTAACTAAGATCTCAGAACTTGTTAAATTCTTTTCTGTAAGAAAACAAATTGTCCAACTCACTGATGTGAATTCCATTAATTTTACAATGAAAATAAGACGAATAAAGCTGCATAAACAACATTTTGAAAAGCATGCAGGTTGACCTTTAATGGTCAAAAAACTACCATTTAATATACATGCTAATCTTAACGCCGTAGGTCCAACAGCACAACCAGACACCAGTATGTTAATTACTACACAGTGTGGAGTATTTAATGAAAAGTTGCTCATGAAAGTGTTTCACAGCAGCAGCCTGAAGATTAGACTGAACAGCACCTGGTGAGTGGAGTAACCATCACCCTCACCCTCATTTACCCCCATCTCACCCCTCCTCACTGTGCTCCTGTGTCCCAGTCAGCAGCTTATTTTACTGCTCCTTCACACATGAGCCAGTGAATCAGAACCAGGGTCCAGTCCTGCAGGGCCTAATTATTGTACACTGCAATATATAACTTTTATCTTAAATTAATTAAAGTAGTATTGCAGTACCGTTCTGTCAGGCGCAGGAGGCGGGACAGCTGCATGCGTCGCTCCTTGTTGATGTAAATGTTGAAGAGGAACTCTCTCTCCAGCTCTCTGATCTGCTGCTTGGAATAAGGGCAGCGCTTCTTCCTCCTCGCACAGGCCTCAGCTGGAGACAGAGGGGGAAACATTCAGCGGGATCATGGACACTTTGCAGACAGATAAATAGGATGTTAGTAGTGTAATATAACACTACTGTGATCCAAGAGATAAATCCAGTGAAATAAGTCGATGACAGAGTTTATTGCTCCTCACATCTTGCCAGGTCCACATCATTGGGGTGAGGATGAGGATGGTCAGACTTTCTCTTCTTATCAAACTGAGCAACAATTTTTAAACTGACTAACAGAAATCGAACTCATGTGAATCAGTTTAAGTTGAATTTAATTGGGATTATTTTTAATTTTTGACTTAAGGCGAATGTCAAGGTCTGAGTCAGAACAGGGAAACCAAGACATTAAGACGACCTTCATTCATACTGTGAGGCCTAATTAATGCTCTCATCACAAAATGTTCACATGATTTATTTGCATTTGTTTATTTGCAATCAGTAAGTTATAGCCACTTTTTTTAGACCTACATGCATCATCAGCACTGTGTGACTGTTTGTCATTTCAACAGTCAACCAACATCAGCTGGACATCAAACTAAAACTGTCAACAAATGGAGAGAAAATGAACACGAATTAACTTTATTGTGTAAACTGATAAATAATCACATTTAGCAGCCCTGTTTAGCAATGTTAACTCTTTGCATAAATTCAGATTTAGGCATCATCCACATGGCTCTAATGAAAACTACAATTTGTAAAATCACTGTGTATATTCAATTAGACAGATATTTTATTGATATACTGGAGCCATGTTCAGTCTTATATCCCAATACACTTTATTTTGAAACCTGGGATAACAAAATATATTAGGCTGATTAAGACAGAGAAGCAGGATACACAACCAATGAACAAAGATATAAATACAAGATTGGACCATTAGATTGGTGTATTTCTAGCCTGGCTATTTTTGGGCCAAAGCTGGGTCCTGATATGTTTGTTGTCAATTTCAATGGAGCCGAAATCGAGGCCTTTTCTATTTCAAACCACAGACAGAGGATATTGTATCTGGATATTATAGAGATGATAAAACCGAGATATGTAATATTTATTTTTTAAACATGCAGAAAATCAAATCCGGTTCAGCTCTGGCTACAAATCTCTCTCTCTGGGATTTTTAAAGTTTCTGTGTCTTTTATAAATTACACTATTTAGGTCAATATTGTCAAATTTAATTGACAGTTTGCTGTTGTTTAACTCCCACTTACTTTGGCCACAGTCTCCTCCGGAGCCGCTGGATCCCGGCGCCTCCTCCTCCTCCTCCTGCCCGGCCCGGGGTGACTCCGGCCCGGGCCTCGCCTCGCCGCTCTCCCCGCTCCCACAGCGCGTCCACTCGGCTCGGTTCACCTCCGTCTCCCGGTGGAGTTTCGGATCCACTCCTTCATCTGAATAGAGCCGGTGGAAAGCCCGGGGCAGGACTCTGCTCCGGCCCCCCGGGGGGAGCAGCTGCGGGTCCCGGCTGAAGGTCGAGTGTCTGCCGGGGAACAAACCTGAAGCTGCTGCACCGAAGAGGAGACTCTGCCCGGGCTGAGAGCCGGGATGAACGGCCTCTCTGAAGCAGGGGGTCGGCGGGGAGCTAAGGGGACCCTGGGCCTGGTGGAGGATCCAGTTCCAGGGGGGAGGAGGGTCCTGGTGTCCAGACTGGAAGCTCTCCGGTGAGAAGGTGATGGAGCCGAAAGAAGGCTTTGATGGATGGGTGCAGCTTGGTAAATACATGGATGGTTAAAATGCTTAAAAATCTGAACAGGGTTTGGTTTGGAGAAATAAAACCTAAAAAATATGCACGAGGAAATTTGTTCATTATTTTCTCTACATGAGGCAAAAATGCCCTGAATTGTAATTTATATAAACACAATTCTGCATCATCTAAAGTTAAATAAAACCCTATGTGTGATGTCAGTAATAAGCTGAGCTCCACATGTCTTCATGAGCCTTTAAGATCACAGTGGAACCTCCTCTGAGTGTCCTTTAAAAAGAGCAAAACCTTCTGTAGCCTTTGACCTTGAGCCTGCAACAAACCCAGTCTGCTGAGGACAATCATCCAAACCTATAATAAACTGACTGGAGCTGCACGTTTCTGCAGTCAGGCCATTTCAGATCTGAGCTTCAGCCAGCTTCAAACACACACGCACACACACACACACACACACAAACACAAACACACACACACACACAATAGTACTGTAGTGAAGCCTTTATTGCGTTCAGTCATAAATACATTGGCAGGAGGTGAAAGTGAACTCAAACATCAGGGTTTTAAATGACTACTGTAATAAAAATCTGTTTTTCCGAGCACAAAGAGAAACATTCCTCTTTTGCATATTCAACATCTATACACATGTGCAGGTCATGAGACTCCTTGGATGTTTTTCACTTGTGCTGCCAACATGTCTCTGACTTTTCCTAGAACGAGCAGGACCACAAACAGGAGGCTGGACGTCGAAGGTTAGATGGAGGAAAATGTGATTAAAATTCAGAAAGAGGCTTTTCAAAGGTTTTTGTCCTCTGTCATCATCCATAAAGGAAAATAGCTGAGATGAGAGAAGGAAGTTGCTTGATGTCTGTTTTGCTTCTTTTTTTTTCCTGAAATATTTTTAGTGATTGACTTTTAAGTATCTTTTACTTCTCATCTATCATCAATTTTATCTACAGAATCAAGCCATTATTTTATTATTAAACAAATGGTGTCAAATTTTTTGTAAAATCTGATGTGAGTAAAATTATTTTTTCCCTTTACTTACATGATTTTAAGACTCAATTCCTAATTACATTTTCTTGACAACTGTGTTTTACAACAGTATTGAATATGTTTAGAGGTCTATTTCCGTAACAAAACCTTTAAAATACTCTTGCTGCATTTTATTCTTACCTTTGTGGAAAAATATTGCAAAGTTGCTTTAAAAACTTAAAAACTTTCAAAAATTTAAAATTCAATTATCAGCTCAGTATCTTACAAACCATTTTATCTTTTAACCCCAAAAGTCTTTTTTGCTTATGCTCAATTAGTTTGTAAATTTATGTATCATCATTATGACCAACTAGTTTATTTTTTTTAATCTTCCTCTTAATGAAACTTCACTATAACGTTTCAACCCTGTTTCTTCAGACTGTTATTCCACATAAGTCTGATTAATTAAAATGTATAACAAGAAATATCAGTATATCATCAATATAGTCTCTGCTAGATTACCAATGTTATTAGTGCATATATTAACCTATAATAACAGTGGTGTAGTAGTAGAAGTATTCATTGTAGTAGCAGTAGTAGTGATAGTTCATAGTCATGCGTAGCAGATAAGAACATGCTGCCTCTTTGCTTCACTCTCCATAGATAAATAAATTAAAAGGCTGCTCAGAGTACTGGTAATTGTGTTAGTGGGCAGACGTCCTCAGGTTACATCTCGGCCATGTCCTCATGAAGTGTAGCAGCTCTGTGAGAGGAAGACCTTGTTGTGTAGGGGAATGTCCACATTTAGCGCTTCATAAATACACTTGTCAAATCAAAAGACATTTTCTGTTTCATGCTTTCACTCATCATGAGGAAGCTGAAACACATCTGCGTGTTGTTCCGATGAAAAAGGTCAGTGACACTTTGTGCTCGGAGTTTATTCTCGTTGTATGTTGAGAATTTAGTGTTTTCACTTCTGAGACTCTGCTGATTAGATGAAAGTGTTACAGGATGTAGATGCATATGATGCATCAGACGTCACTGCAATTTCAGGATTTATTAATAAAGAAAGATTTAAACTAACAATCCAGGCTGCAAACAAGACGACCAGCGACATCACAATTATGAATATTAACTGGTTTTGTGCAGGGTGGAGCTGCTCTTTCTCTCCATCTTGTTTAGCCTGTGGACACAATGAGCTTCGGTTCATTACTTCATTAGACTCTGGAGAGAGAAGACGTGATAACTGAGACAGACAGAGGGTGAAGAGCGCCACCAGAGGGTTCGTTTACTGGATGACTACCTTCCTGTTTGAGGCCTTGTGTGTAGCAGATGTAAATCAGGGCCTGGAGTGTGTTTTTAATGGAAGAGGAGCAGAAAACACTGTTGTCATAAAATCCAATGCAAACTGTCTGCATGTGTGTTAGCTTTGCATGATGGTTAAATTCAGTAGTATAATGCTCTTAGTCCACGTCACAGTGGGAAAAGCACAGGTGTAAATAAATAATAAAATGGTGCTTTAATTTAATTCAGCTGCCTCAGTTGCAGGCTCCTGCTATTGCTCATGTTGTCACCGAGGAAAGGAGCCATCACTGACACTATGAGAAGTCTGCTGTGAAAAATACAACAGCTCTTCTTTGCTAAACAGTGTGTTGGATGTCTCCTCATCATATGACCGAACCAGCAGCAGATTCTTCTTTGGGTGGTTTCGTTTCTGGTTACATCTCATAAATTTTGACTGATCTGACTTATTAATGCGAGACCAGAGTGAAGTCGATGAACAAACCAGATGGAGACCTAAAATGTGAATCATCTATATTTGGGTCATCGCATGTCTGTCACCTGCACGTGAATTTTCACTTTGGCCAAAGACACTACATGCAATAAAGTTGTTTTATCTGCAGATTGAAGAGACTGAGCTGCACACATCACAGGCACATGGAAATCTTTAAAGGAGCTGAAACAGGCAGAAACCCCGGAGGCCTCCAGCAATATAAATACCTCAGTGGTGTGCAGGGATTTTCCCATTTATTGCATAATAAATATTTATGCCTAATTAAAAGACTTTGGTTATTTAATGCTCAGAACCAGGACATGTGAAAGAAACATATCAGAGCTCTGTCCTGATGGGAAAGTCATCTGCAGCCACTCCTTCTCCTGTTTCTGATCTGATTATATTCTGATCATATATAACCAGGCATTCATGACACAGGTTTAATTAAAGGACCATATCACTGTAACTCTAATGTTTAACATCCCAGAACACACATGATGGTGTCCAGCAACAGCTATTTGTTGTTTGACAGTCACACAGTGTGTCCTGTGCTTGTGTGTGTGTGTGTGTGTGTGTATTGCGTTTTAAATGCAAGAGCAAAATTAAAGTTTGTTTACTTTAAATTTCCTGGTTTATTTATTCTAAGCAATTATTCTGGTGTGTTGTGTTTTTATCTGGTGTCATAGTGTGTTTGGTTGCACGATGTGAGGGGGACAAATGCAATGAACGAACGAATGTTAAACGTAAAATCGCGTGGGCCGTTTCCTGATTCTTCTTGCATTTCAGTGTTGATCTAAATCGATATGAAGTGAATGTCTCTCTTCAGGTTGAGACCATTTGAAACATCGAAATAACGGAGGGATGAAGGTCCTCTTTTTATCTGAACTAGATAGAATTTTATGAATAAATATATATAAATATGTATAATATTTTAGTCCGGAAATAAGGCAATTTTAAAATTATTTCTCTCATTTATTATTATTATTATGGTTATTAGTGGTAGTAGTTTATGGGAGAGAGTTCATTGAAATCTCATTATTCACGTTATTTTCGTGTGAAGTCCTCAAATTCATCGTTTTTCTATTCAAAGATGAAAAGCACATTTTAATTATTAAATGAACATCCAACACACATCACTGCGCTCTGTCCTGTAAATATACGTGATGTGTTAAATTGTGTAAATAAGTTAAGAAATCAGGTCTTGCATGTAAAGTGTTTAGTCCGTGGTTATTTTCTTTCTTAAACCGTTGAGGAGTCGCTTCTCTTCTAACAGGCCTGGAATAAAGACAATAATATCTCCAGTGTAATTCTCAGTGTTTGAATGAATCGACCTTTTCTGAATGAGGCCTATAAGACATTATGTGCATTAAATACAGTGCATTGTGTTATATTCAGTAAAGTTAAAATGCAAGTAATAGCGTATTATTTTAATTAATATTAAATATTTAATTAATATTAAAAGAATTGACTGAAATATTAATGTGTGTCGACACGTGGTGAATTTATAGAGAAAGTTTGGCGCGTGTGACATAAAATATCATCACATTTTTCTATAGTGATTTAATGCGAACAGAGAAATAATCTTTCATCTGAATCCGTCCGAATAATGAAAGTTTACCTCGTTGTGTGGATGAAGGCCGAGCAGCAGTGAATCCAGCCTCAGAGCTGAAGCAGGTGTCTGTCATGTGGACAGACACACTCTGACTGCCAAGTCCAATAAACTGTCTCACCCCCGAACCACCGTGTCTTTGAACCGTGTGATGTCCACTCGAAATGTCCAGTCAGAAGAAGAGATGGAGGCAGCAAATGGTGGCCTGCAGGAGGCATTTCACACACACACACACACACACACACACACACACACACACACACACACACACACACACACACACACACACACAGACAGGCCACCGAGCCCAAGTATCAAACATCAGAGCATCACAGTGGCTCTAATAATATGAATGAATGTCAGATTTTTTTAATTAAGAAAAAAAGTCAGACTGCGAGGAAAAAGACACAAAAAATTACATTTAAGAAACTGCCGTCACTTTTTGTATATTAACCCCCGTGTTAAATTGATTATGTATTCTGAAAGCTTTAATCAGTCACATCATTTTTATGGACATATTTTGCCTTCACTTTCCTCACAAAATCTGCCGCAGATATTTTACACATAAAGAGAACAGTCAGAGTCTCGTGTAAAATTGTGTTCCAAAAATTAAAAGATCATTTAGTAATAAGTCGAAGCCTCATTAAAACGCACAAACGCAGTCTTTCTTGTTAGACACACTGTGAATTCACATGATGTTGTGTGTGTGTGAGTGTGTGTACTCTAAATTGTGGGGGAAAAATCCCTGCCGTTCATTTTTATTTAATATGTTTAATTTATCAAGGGTTAATGAAACGGGAATAACATCAACATCAGGGTTATTCATTAGCTTTAATGTCCATCAACAGCAAGGTCTGTCTGTGTTTGTGTGTGTGCACATTTATTTGTGTGGACAGATATTACTCATGTTGTGAGGACATAAATCTATTTTCAGAGTCACACTGTGGGGACTCTCCATCCTTATGGGGACAAAAACATATTGTGAAATTTCTGGCTGAAGACCCTGTTGTCCTGGTTCAGTTTCAAGTTAAGGCTGGATTAAGGATTGGAGTTAGGCAAGTAGTGGTCATGGTTATGGTTAAAGTTAGTCTTCAGGAAATGAATGTAAGTCAATGTAATGTCCTCTGAAGTGCTCTGTGTGTGTGAGTGAGTGTGAGGAAGAAAAGAGGGAGAGCAGAAAAAAGAGAGAGAGTTTTATTAGGCCCATAACTCTTCAGACTCCAGAGGAAGCTGTAAGCATTAAAGCTGAAGGCCGAATCCCTGCACACTGCAGCCTAATCTGAAACAGCTCAGCTGGGACTCGAGAAAATGCTGCTGAATATTATAGAGATTCCACGGCTTCACAACTGTTTCTACAATGTGATAACAGTGGGAACACTATGGGAACATGTGTTTGTGTGTTTGAGGGGCTGAGGCGCAGTTTGTCTTGGTGCGTGTCATTCAAATCCCCACACATTGTTTTTTTTTTGCAGAATGAGTCACTTTTACTACAAGGAAACTTTAAAATTATTCACTTATATTGTAAATAGATATCCATGATTCTGCTATACGTAAAGCAAATGCAGGTAGCAAATTGTAACTGTGGATGTTCAGCTGGAAAAACAATATTACATTGCAGACATGTTGCAGGTGATTGTGTCAGAATATTAACACATGGTGACATGATTAACGGCAAGATTGCCATTAACAGTTTAATTAAACGCGTGATACCATCATAGCTTAGTTACAACCCAATAAAAATATATTGTTCTCTGTCCACTCAGCTCATTTGAGTCCTACTTCGAATAATAAAAGCTCACATGAAATAGGAGAATTGCGACATCTAGTGGCACAAACTTGATTTTCATCTTAAAATTACAATAAGAAAAGCATGAGGATGGATTTAATTTGTGTTGGTTCCTTTTAGCTTTATCTTTTCTTTTTTGATGACTGGCTTTACATTATTGCACGTATTAATTGTGAATTTTCCCACTGTGGGACGAATAAGGGCTTATCTTATCTTAATATTAACACATATATTGTTTTAATATTTTGCGACAGTTAATTGCAATGTGTATTTGTACTGTATTATAAAAGTTTGTATGGCAAAATGAATACATCATTAAAATGCGTTGGCACCTGTGCTCTCCTGTGTTCCTGTGTAAATAATTAAGGAAATATGACTACTTGACTTCCAAACAATGAATAAACATATGATTTTTATACTGTTTTTGATTAATCAGTTTGTTGATTTTTTAAAAAAAATATCTCTATTTGTTTCTGAATGCAGTCTTCCGCTTAATCTTAATGCTTAAACACTCCCGACATATTAGAAAATTGAGAATAATAGTAATAACAAAAAAGACTACAACGCAAAGGACTCTGGGAAAAAAAAAATCAACGGCTACTGCGTGGTTACGTCATCACGAGTTACGTCGGTTGCGTCAGTACGTCGCGCCAACTCTTTCTTGGCAGTTAAGATGTCAGTTCAGGTAAAAGTCTGCAGTTTGCTTGTTTCTGTGCTTATATTGACCAAATGACCGACTAACAGCAACAATTAAACAACAACTGAGTTAATGTAAGTACTTATTATTTTAATGTAATTGTTAATGAAAGGCCTAATGAAGAACCTTGGCTATTGTGCAGCCTGTTAACTGTTAATGCTGGAGTAGCTCAGTTAGCGGCTAACACGGATTTTAGGCATAAATTTGATTCTTTCACAACAATTAAATATATAAATTTCTAGCTAAGCTGATTAACCACCTCTCTGTGTGGCTATATAACGCTGCTGCTGCTGCTAGCTTGCTATCTGCGGCTTGAAATACCCAGTGTTTTGATGGAGCAGCTAACGTTAGCTGTAACTCTGTTAGCTGATAACGTGGAGTGATATCAGTGTTTATTTGCCTCATGTAACACCACAATGCTACATAGGACAATAACGTATCAGCCTGCAAACAGCTACTATTTCGAAATGGGAGATCTGAAAGAAAAGCTAGTTAACATTGCAATATTACTATCAGATATATGTGTGTGTTTCATGTATATTGTTATGTATGTATATGTATTGGCTATAACTGTAGAGGTTTGCACATTTTTTCTTCAGAGATTCTTTAAGTTACATAAAGGGCCGTGAGCAAAGATTTTCTTGGGAAATCCACATAAACAATCGCAACCATTGTGTCCACTTATTCTATAGGCAGCTT
The DNA here is from genome assembly GCA_037975185.1 of Centropyge bicolor. Lineage (NCBI taxonomy): Eukaryota > Metazoa > Chordata > Actinopteri > Pomacanthidae > Centropyge > Centropyge bicolor. The sequence continues at coordinate 5,262,102 of JBBMOC010000028.1, forward strand.
GTTAAATTCTGTGATGATGTAAGCGTTATGTAAATGTAGCAGGGCTTAAATGTGATGTTGAACAGATTATATGTTTGCTTACTTTATTAACTTCCTCCTTCATAGTGAAGCAAAGGAATCAAAGAGGAGACAACTGTAATTCACAGATATGGGGGCCCTCATATCCCGATGGAAGGTAAGTTGGATGTGACAAAAGAAAGAGTTAAACAAACAACACTTCAGGTTTAAGATGGAGAAAGGAAAGTGAAATAGACGAGTTAATATTGCACCACGTCAGCAGAATGCAAGATAAAAAAAACCAACACCTCACAATTATGTGACATAGTTTTATCTTAAGGAAAGTCCTTTTAGGAAGATAAATAGCAGATAAAACTGATTTCGCTGGCTCTTCAGGGAGAAAGTAAGGACATTTGAATGATTTCCTTTCATCACAGGGGTTTAAGAGGGCTGATATACAGTCCAACATGGGACCAAGTTATGCGATTTCTCAACCAGTATCAGTTTCAAAATATAGAAGCAACATTTGCAGATAGACAAATCAATAAGACTGACCTTCTACCCTTACCAGTCAGGTATTTGAAACAGTAGCATTTAAACAATTTGGTCATATTCACTGTTTGGCCTTATCAGACTTCTCAACGTGTGTCTTAAATTCTAATGGACCTCATGATAGTTTTGTTACAGTTTATGTATTTAGTAAACGGCAGTATTTAAAAACAGTATGTGATTCTATGATTAACATGACACAAAATACCATTGAAATGAGGTGAGGTGACCCATTTCTGTGTGTGTTTTTTTAAAGAATTATTTTACTTCACATACCTTGAGCAGTTAGCCAATGTATAGCATTTTTTCTTTTATTCTAATAATGTAATAACAGTATTTGAGGCCATTTGTATGTGCCTGCCATCAACACAGTGAACCCTGGACCCGAGCTAGATGAAATTAATATTTTTAGACATGCTATTTTTAGACATACTAGAGAAGTCAAAGGCAAAGAGAGACAGAGAGGCAGCAAGAGAGACTGAGGAATAGACAGTGCAACCCTTGGTTTTTGTTGTGATTCATTTTTTCAGAGAAATGTGAAATAATATATCACATTTGCTTTGATTTACATATAGCTGAGATATTTCAGTGAACTAACATCTGACCCCTTGATAAGTCATAAGTAAGCATGTGTTTACAAGGTTGATTGCTTACTGACAGACCAATCCGTTCTGAATCTGTTGGCTGTGAGTGACACTGAGAAGTTTATTGTTCTCATGAATCTGATGATCATTTTCTGATCTTTCTCCTCAATCTAGACAAAGCCAACCACAGTTGAGCAGCTGGAGAACCTTGACAAGGTACTGACCAAATATTTTATCAGATTTTATGTACTCTCACAAGGCTTGTAATGCAGATCATTTATAGCATGTTTTTCTGAGTCACTGTGTGTATTTTAGTTTTTCATAATGAAAGTACATAGTACAATCATATTAATAGCTTAATACTAAATCATCTTTAGTATCCCAAATTAAATCAATGAGTAAGTTAAACACAACATAACGTAAAGTCTTTGCACTTTTTAAATAATTGTTAACCTCCATGTTTTCTTTGTAGGAGATTAAAGAGCTTGAGGAGTTCAGAGCCAAAAACCAACGTCTACAAAAGGTAAAGTTAATAAAACATCCAAGACATATGCAATGTTCTTGAATTGTGGTTTCTTTTCCCTCATGGATGTGTTTGTGTGTATTTGTCTGCAGCTGTGGGTCGGCCGCTTGCTTCTCTACTCGTCAGTCTTGTACCTGCTGACCTCTCTGATCGTGTACTGTCTCTACCTACCTGAACAATGGTTGGAGAGAATAGCCATGGCTCTGCCTTTCTTCATATACCCTGTGCTGTGAGTTATGTTTAATCTGGTACACACCCTAAATGTGTCATCTTAAGTTATTCTTTTCTTACCCTGTTTTTTTTATACACCATATTTTTGCATTTGTATTATTATTAGGAATAATTTATAACAAATTTGAATTGATCCCTAATTGATCTGAAGAACAACAGAGAACAGTGGGCTTCTCCTTTTCTTTCTCATCATCAGGGTGTGGTTCATCAGGAGGTTGTTGGTCTTCCTTTTTTCCAGACGCACAGAGAGAAACAGTAAGTTGTCTATCAGTCCCTCTCTGTCCATCTGTCCATCCAGCTAACACATAACACATCTTTCACAGGCTTTTGTTTATTCTAGTACTTTCACTATTGTCATACTTCACTGTCATACTTTTTTACCGTTGTGCTATCTAATACATGGAATAGTGACATATGAAACTGCATTGATTTTAAAGCCTGTCATATAGAGGTAACCTTTGTGCTCCAAACACACTGGCCTGTTACTCGGTAAAATGAGCAAACATGCCCATTTTAGTGGATTTTTCAAATTTATAACTTTTAGTTAAAACCTCAGCTGTTCCTCGTCCCTCTGTGGTGGATGAAATGTCAGAGATCAGATTACGATCTTTTGACGGAACAAGCTCTGCCACCCATGTTTATCTTTATTGGATGTCTATTGGATAGCTGGTGACGCTAAACACAGTGATCAACTTTCCTCTCTCAAATGGAAGTAAGATAACAAAATGACGCAAGGCAGAAGCGTGTTCTCTGAGGAAAGAATATGGTGAATATACCATTCCCAAATATATTTAATATGCTGTATTTCACTAGATGGAAATGAAAATGATTTAAGATAAAGTGAACCGACTAAAGTGTATTTTGCTTCTTTCTTTAGATGATAAACTAGAAGATTTAAAAGCTGCCAAAAAAAAGATTGTAAGTATCCAGTTCTTCACAAATCACACTTCATTTATGCATTTTCTACTGTCTTGTTTAAAGAGACTTCAGGTCGTATTGGAAAATTATTTTCTTAATTGTTTTTTAAATTTAATACTAATGGCGTTTTGTTGTCATTTAGTGTCAGTTTTCAAGATTTAGGTTTGCTGCTTTAAGATTTGTGTCTTAACCAAAGAAGCACAAATCAGTCTGAAGTTTAGAACAAAAGTTTGCCTGTGTTGTGTTTCCAGCTGGAGGAAGTGATGGAGACAGAAACGTACAAAAATGCCAAACTCATCCTGGAACGCTTCGATCCTGAAGCTAAAAAGAAAGCAGTGAGTGACATCGTTTTATTTATTTATTTATTTAGCTTCATTTCTGTTCAATTTTCTTTTACTGTATCCTTGTTTTGTTTAACCTTTGTTGATTTTGCCTGCTGTTTTCTTGTAGGAGCTGGAGTCGACTCCAGTGCGTCCTCAGATGACTCCCAGGCCTGGACAAGGTACGACACATCAATACATAACAGAAAAATAAAGCCTCACATTAAAAGGTTGTTGAGTTTTGCAGAGACAAGAGCTTTGCTAGTAGATTACAAGGTTTAGATGAATTAATTTCTTGCCTCTCAGTAACAAATTATGTGATGAATTCACTCCTCCATGCAGAGATTCGACAGAGAGGGGTGGCAATGAGACCCATGCCCATGGGAACCCCGGTTCCAATGGCAATGACTCCAGTGGGAGCACGGCCCCCTCCAGGTCAAGGGGGCACACCTGTGGGTAAGGGGGCAACACAAAGATACTTGTCTTTAAGGTGACATGAGAGCTTGTCAGTTGTGTTGTTCCACCAAGGAATATTGCAATTCAAGTCTCTTCTAGTCTGTCTGTGCAGATTCTCAGGCAGCCAGGTCCTGGGCGAAGTCCTAAGTTAAAGGCAACTGGAACGAAGAGCAAGTCCAGTGGCCTTTGACTTAGTTCTTTTAGACATCTATTTGTGTCTTTATCCCATGTCGCTCTCCCTACAGAACCTGTTCCTCTCTCAGCTCCAGGAGGACCACCGGAGAGATCCGCTCTGTCTGCCTCTGTCCTCCAGGGGGCAGTACCCAGGACCCACTGCTCCCCTATACCTGGTGTAGGTAGGTTGCAAAATCTTTGAGTGCCACGTGGAATAAATGCTTCACTGTATGCATGAAAAAAATAAACATCTGCTGTCGCTGCATTTAAGTTTATGCTTTACAAGACCCATGTACTTATTTAGTCAATTTCCATGTGTGTGGACTCACTTTGCAGGTATGCACCCACCAGGTCCTCCATTGGCAAGACCCATTCTACCCAAAGACAGAGGAGCGATGGACAGAGTCATTGAGTACCTCGTTGGAGATGGACCACAGAACAGGTAAACAGCCTTTTTTAGATGTAAACCCCCATATGGAAATAGTTTGTCACTTACTCTCAAACTCATTTTCATCGAACTGTTTGCAGATTCTCCACAAGAGAGTGAAGTTCAGTCATTTCAGTCACCACCTATATCACCTTATATCAGACAACCTCTCTTCTTTTTTTTGTCCTTCCTTCCTGCAGATACGCTCTGATCTGCCAACAGTGTTTTTCTCATAATGGCATGGCTCTGAAGGAAGAGTTTGAATATCTAGGTAAGAACAGAAGCCACTGCGTTTAATGAAATCTCAATTAAGAAATAACATAATGTAAGTGGAGTTTTTGATATTATGATATATAATCTTCCAATACTACAGAGCCATAGTCTTTAGATACTGTTTTTTCTCTTATTCTTTCTCTTGTTTTCTTTCTCCACCTCACCAGCGTTCCGTTGTGCGTATTGCTACTTCCTGAATCCTGCCAGGAAGACACGCCCTCAGGCTCCCAGACTTCCAGAGTTCAGCTATGAGAGGAGGCTGAGAGCAGAATCTCGTTCCCCTGGACCAGCACCCCGCTCTGGGACAGACACAGAGGAGAGTGCTCCCCCTTCTGGAGGTATTGAAAAACACACACACATAGACAAGCCGTGCGCAAGACCAACCACGACCGGGTCTCCTCAGGTCTGAATTGAGAAAACAGTGGAAGGAGTTTGTTTTGAAGGTTGAAGGAAACAAATTCTTAATTAGAATCACCACTAAAACTGCGTACGTATACGCTGTGTCTGTCCTGATTCATCTATACTGGAAGAACAGTCAGACATTTTTAACTGAATAAATGTCTGAGATGAGACGAAAAGTGAATTAGGTCTGAATCTGTGATAAGAAGTGAATTGAGAAAATTGGTTCAGACTTGAAACCAAGATTCTGAACATTTGTGATACACGTCTGAGAGAAACACACACACATACTCACACCGTTCTGTGCATCTTTATGTTACTTACTCCATGTTCTAACCACCGTGTTAAATGCTTCTTAGTACAGTGCTCTCGTTGACCTCGTTTGTTTGTGTTTGATTCTTTCACCAACTTTAATGATGTCAACTTTTATCCTGTTGTAGTTCTTAGTGAGCAATGAGCCAGCAGAGGTGAGACACCACCACTGTCAAACATCACCATCCTCTTCACTAAAGGAAGCAGCAAAGTGTTTAAAAAATTATACATTTTAAACTGAGTGATACAACTAGCATCATTTTTAGAAGTTGAAAAATTAATCCTGACAGCTTTATCTAAATACAGTCAACCATCTTTTTTGATTTCCTGGTGGTGCAACACAGAATGCTCCAACATTAAAGAGTCGTTAAAAATTGCTATGTTCAAATTAGATGCAGCACAGATAACCCTGTATTTCAGTTCCCACAACAGCTTGCATTCACCCAATTCTACATTCGCAGAAGTTTCTTAGCATGTGTCCTTTGTCAGCCCTGTGAGCTCACCAACACTGATGCATTATAGTGACCAGTGGGTTTAACAGTGTGATCTTACCTCTAGCCAAGGCTCCGGCTCCTTGGAATTTGGTGCACAGTTTCCAGATCCAGCAGAGTCCAAAGAACCCTCAGAACCGACCTCTGCAGAGTCCAGGTTCCCCTCCTCTCCCTGCACTGTCTGATCTGGCTTAATTTGAACTGATTTGATAGATTTGATTACACCAGAATGGGTCCATTTTCTTCGCTGTAGAATCCATAACATTGTAGAACGCAGACCAATGCCTATCACAAATCGCTACCTCTAATCACACTAAAACAACAATGGGTTTTAGCAGTTAATGGATGTCTGCACCAGACCTGGGTCAAATAGTGTTCATCAGTACATTTGATCCTATTTAGAGAATTAAAATTCATCCTGTAAAGTTTTTAAAATCACAGAAGGTCTTTTGAAAGTCATGTGTTTTGATTGACAACTGATCAAGTATTGTTGAACTGGACTGAATTTGGATGGATGAATCATTTACATGTGCTGCACTATTTATTTAAACAAATGGCAAACAAAGCTATTAATAGAAAAGACCCAGTTCTGGTCTTCACTGACTGCACAAAATATATTGACGAGTTTTCCTAATTGATTGATTTGCTCTCCAGTCTACTAAGTCTAAATTGTCTCTAAAAATCTGTTTTCTTTTTTTTAATTTGTGTCATCTACACAACATTAAGTCAAAAAGAGACCAGAGTTTGTGCCTGGTCAGATCACCGCAAAACAAATGCGTCAAGTATTTTGTGCATAAAGTGTCATTTTGTGTCTGGTCATTGAATCCCTGTTCGGACAAGATGTGTTTCTTTAAGGGAGCTTGGGCAGTGTGGTTCGCAGCAAGTTTAACAACTGCGACTGTTTTTTAGCCTCCATCCTGTCCGAATGGGGCTCAAGTTTTCCTTTTTGCCACAGGCTGGATATGATTATCTCTTAATGTTAAAGTTTGCAAATAATGGTGAATTTAGATTGTGAATCCTTTTTGATTTTTAGATCTGCAATGATTCACACTCACATCACATCACATTAAGAACAAAATTATTCTAAAAATGTAATTATATGATGTTGTTTTTAACGTGTGTGTCTGTGACATCAGAGCCTCTGACAGTGATGTCGATGATGAACAGAGACAGTCTTTATTGTCTTCTTGAAGCTGTGCTGTTGAATGGGAGCAGGCAGATTTTAAGGGATGTTGGTTCTCTGCTTTTCTCATCTCTTTTGCTCCGTGAACTCTTATTTAACTCATGTTAAGTCTAACAAAGGGAATGCTGCTAATTTTCTTTGATTTACTACTGATTTTAACTCCCAACAACCAATCATATGTTGTATTGCAAACTGTTCACATGATCTCAGATGTTCCCTCTTTCTCTCACCCTTCCCTCTTTTTCTGTCTCTGTCTCTTATTGCTTATGTATGTGTCTCACTTACACGTCTTCTCTACAGATGAGAAAGAGCTGGAGGAAGACAGAGAACCCACGCAGGAAGTAGAGAGTGAGAGCCAGTCAGAGGAGCCACAGCAGCAGCAGCAGCAGCAGGAGGAGGAGGTGGAGGGAGAAGAAGTGGTTCAAGAGGAGGAACAGATGGAGACAGAGCAGAGTCACAGCGCCCCCTCTGAGACACAACCTCAGCCGTCATAGTTACAGAGTCCAGAAGAGGACCGGTGACGTCTGGTCATTCTGTCCAAACAAAAGGTGTTAGTACTGGCCATGATACACAGGTGGCATTTTAAAGCAATACAGGTGGACAGGGATTGTCACCAACAAAGATATCGTTATTCTTTACAACCAAAAACTTCATCAGTCTCAATTGTTTCTGTTTGCAGCTTTTTTTTTTCATCTTTATTTTTTGTCTTAATTCAACATTTATCACCATTGAACGACCATCAGACGAAGACGAAGCACATTGAGATTATGTAGGTGATGTGCTTAGTAACTGGTGTGTAGTCTTGATGAAAAACATGATGCAGCATGAGAATGTTAATTCTTACATTCAGCACATTTAACAGTAAAATTGTCCAATGATATTGACTAAAATGATGCCACCATATCATGGCCTTAACCGTTTGATTGGTCGACTGAGAAGGTGAGGAAGCTTGATGATTGTAGTTTAAATCTTAAGGCTGTTTTTTTTGACAGAGTAGTTGGCTGCTGCTGATGCTCTGTTTGTGGTGACTGACAGATATTTTTTTCAGTATTTTGTTTTCACTATAAGGTTCTTTTAGGTTTGAAGTAGTTGGCTGCTGTATGATTTGTTAATGAAAAGGGTTATGATTTTAGGTAGAACTGCTGCTTCACAAATGGTTTGTCCTCAGATGCTGCAAAATCAAGACTCAATCTAAATTCCTTCACTCAACCTGAACTCTTTGCTAAACATCACAGTTTATTATGATGCTAATTTAAGTATAGTATATACATGGTTTGTTTTTTTTTTACTGAAATTCCATGAGAAACATTAAATTACATTGAAGAGCATCTTAAGACGAACCTGCTGTGAATCAGATCATCAGTTGTGTTTACAGTATATACAAGAATGCCATTAATGTTCAGGGTAATGCTTCATCTCCTGCTTTTAATCCCACATACACACTCTTAACCTAAACATACAACATCTTGAATGAACTTGTTATACTCACATTTAAGACTGATGCATGTCCACATTTATCCTGCTGGAATTTTTAAAGTTTTTTTTATGATGTTTTATCAGCTTGTTCCAGACAAGTGGTATCTGAGTTGAGAGAGTTCACCCAGAAAACTACAGCTAATGTTTTCCATGCTAGCTTCACTCAGATCAGCTGAAAGCAAAGGTTCTGAAACTTTTATTAATTTAATTTGAGTCATTGGTTTTATAAAGATCTCTCTTTGAGATGGGGCCTGTTAACCTAAACTAACGTAACCTAGCTTGAGGCTAACATCAATGTTGATGAACAATGCTGACAATGAATAAACTGAACCTTTAAACATTTGGCAGGTGAGTAAAAAAAATATCAGACTGAAGCTGAAACTGCCAATTTATCTCTGTGTGCTGTCGTAGTTCTTAACGGGATTATCATTTGCCAAATGCACTGTTTTATTGTATTGACTCCATTTGCACTGAGTTTCTCTTTGTATTTATTTGGCCATATTGTGTTTTAATCTGTTCAGGTATTGCTGCACTGTTTGGTTTTAAACAATTAGAGGCGTAATTTCAAAATGCCATTGTAGTATCACAACTATTTAAAAGTAGCCTTCAAGTTGCTGCCAATTAAAATGATTAATAATTATTTTATGTGCTTAGATTAATTTGAAGTGTTTTAAATGTGCACACTCACAGAAGGTACCTGGTGCCATTGTAATAATTCGATTGCTGCTGTTCTCATTAGTTTACAGTGTAGTCTGCCAGAATTAGTGAGTGTCTATGCAAATGTTAATATGTTGTCACCTGTGTTGTACAGGTGTGGTCCGAGAAACACACCCAGGCTAAGTGGGCAAAATGTTCTTGAGGGGCACGCAGACTAAACATTATATTCTGTTTCATGTGTGTATTTTAATGTGTTTAGTTTCAGATTTTCACACTAATTCTGGGTGTGTTTCTAATTAGCTGTTGACCTCCTCAAAACTAACCCAGAATCATTTGGTTTAATCAGCCTGCTGAATGTGCTCATGGCAGCAAAAGTGCTTTTGGACAAACTCTGTTGAAAGATGATGAGACTGTGTCATGAGTTTAAATCCGCCTGACTCTTTGATCACAGCTTGACATTTTGTTTTTGTCCTGTTATTTCTCTCCACCAGACAGTTGTGTAACTAAAATGGTGCATCATAGTGTCTGTGCCAGCTCTCTGACTTCTTGTTAGCTGGATGCTACCAGTGTTAGCAAACCTGCATTTTACCTGCTGGTGATGAAAATATGAAACTGTCACTTCAATATTTAAAAACTTTTCAGATCCTCAAGTTGTCTCACATACTGACACATGTAATACCTGTTTACTTTGTATTTCTAGTTTCATTATTCATCAGTTATGGATGTTTTTGCCAATGCTGGTTGTCATTAAGTGTGTGCATGGCACGCCTAATAAAATTTTTCAACAACAAAGGTTGTTCTGTTCTGGTTCTTTCATGCTGTCATTGTCTGCTTTAATTTTGGCCTGAATTAAAGGGTTAAGTGAACAAATCTTTGCTTATTGGGTGAACTTTTATTGTTAAATTGTTAAGTCGAAGCTTGTGTCTACTTGGTGTCAACAACACCCAGCTGTGACCCATGTGTGGATCATCTTGTGTCCGAACAAGAAGCTAGTGTTTTTTAACTGGGACTCCTATCAAGACTGAATAATAAGATAGTTAAGATGTAAATATATAAGTATTTATGAAATAGTAAAATATTCAAAATTTGATGATTTGATGTCAGTGAAGTCTGAGCTTTAGATAAATACCTCCATAATACAACAATAAAGAAAGAAAAAATGGGATGAAATAAATGATTGACTTTTATTTTACACTCTAGTTCACATCTACACAACTGCAAATATATATATAAAAAAACAATAAATGATCAGCACAATATGACTGTAAAACTTTATTGTTAAACCAAACACTTTTCATAAGGAATCACAGCTGCAAAATAAATCAAGTTGCCTTCAGCTGGTTGCTGATAAACACAGGCAGCAACGCCGCACCTGTGATACTTCAACATGACATGTCATGGAATATTTGACATCCATTGCTGAACAATGTTCCTTTGCTACGTCACTTTCATCCACTACGGCACAAAACACACAATTCTAATCAGCTTTAATCCCTCGTTTTCTAAATGAGACAATTGTTTGACCTCATTTATTCAAATCAACATTTTGATGTCAGATCCGGAAGAAATGACAAATCAAAGCTGTTAGAAAGCAGCACACTGACTCGGTGCAGCTACAACCCACCTGGTAGTTTTCACTGAAAAATACAGCAATTATTTTATCAATTCAAATTGATTTTAACCACAGTCCTTCAGTGTGGTTGAAAAAAAAAACCTCAAAACTAATGAGCTCTTGACAAACTGTACAACAGAGTAAAGAGGAATTTAGATGCATCAGTAACAAAGCAAACCATGAATGTTCACAATTCTCAGTCTTGACCCATAAATATAAAAGAGAAGGAGTCAAATGAGCGTCAGGCAAAAACAAAGGAAAATATCTTTCCTACACTCAAAGACTAAGAACCAGACTCAGTGTACAAAACTGGTCATTAAATTGGATTGAAATACAAAGAAATGAGTAGGTCTGTTCTGAACAAGCTGAACACATCTTCTCACCTGTGACATCCGAGTCAGACGTTCACAGGAAGCTGATGCCCTCGACTGACCTACAGTAATGAGGATTTCTATTCACTCATAATGCTAATAGAAAGTACATATGTAAATTTCCCCACTGTGGGAGGAATAAAGGTATCTCTTATCTATCTTAACTTATCATCCTTTCTCAGTTAGTCCTCGACACATAGGACACGAAACCTTTCTCTGAACCAAACCTTACACCAAGCTGCCAAAACAGGACAAAACAAATCAATTATTACTGTTATGATTTTCACATAAGAGTAATAGAATACACTCATAGAATCCACCAGAGTGAACTGCAGCAATAAAACAGTGTAAAAAAACAAAACAATTTAAAAAAAAGTTAGCGACATAGCTTCAAGTATGACCCATCTAGATCACGAGCCTTTAAGATGCCTGGATCTGCCTTCAGCTCCACAGATACACAAACTTTACAGCATAAAAAAAAAAATCAACTCAAACTGTGTCTGTGTGAGAGACGACAAACTGAACCAGTCCAACGATAAACTCTGTCCTGATGCAAACACTCCCTCATGGGTCGGGCCTCTACAGCATGTTGAGCTCGATGAGCCTCCCAGCGAAGACGGCGAGCGTCCCGATGATGCACACGGCCATGAACACGCAGAGCAGGATGTGATCCAGGACCATGGCCACGAACTTCCACTCCTCTGCCGCCTGCGTGATGAATTCACAGATTAAAAAGAGTCACTCTGGTGATGCCATCTGTCATTTTGCACTGTCTCTATTCTCCTTGACAAAGTCAGTATGATTGATTTTTGATGAGGTTTTGCTGTTTTGTATTTTAAAGTTTGCTTCAAAATTAGTTATTAATTGAACTGCTGCTGCCACAGAGGTCATGAACTTGTTTGTCTGATTCCAAAATATTTATCTTTTGCTATTTTTGACTTGTGATAGTTTATCAGTATTTCTGATTTAGACACAGAAGCTACATATGAAGGTAAAATATTTCACACATTTTCTATTTTCACAATACAACATTTTGACTGCAGCCTTGTCAAAGCTTTTGAGCCTTTTAATAAACATCTGACCNTTCTATAGTCCAGGTATCAAACAAAATGGCTGCTGAGCCTGTTGAGCGAAGGTGTAAAGTTTATGACAGTCTGTTTGGTGGTTTTCAGATTGTCTGGTCTGTTTCAGTCACAAGGACAGTGACGGATACTTTTTCTCTGAGTGGGACTTTTGGCTTGTATTTGATGACGCCGTGTGCTATGAATTAGCACGGCGGTTTACCTGACGGTGCTCTGTTAAGTGGATTTAAAAATGGCGACTGTCACAGAGACATTTCTAGAGTCGGCCAAATGGTTTGTCGTCTGCTGCATTAATTGGATGCACTGTTTTGGACCTTGTAAGGCAATTGGAACATTTTTTTTTTCAGTTTGAAGATAATAGATGTTTATTTTGAAGCAGTGTTTTTTCGCTTGAGTTTATAAAGTGCAATGTTTGAATTTCTGCCGACATTCCTGAAAAAGGAATAATCATGGAGGAACTTCTAAATATTATTTGCATGCTTGTAAACAAATGAGTATTTCTGGAACACCTGTAACATTTTAAATAATTTAAAACTGACGACAAAGAAAGCGCATCAGTCTTATTCAAATCACCTGATCAGGTAAGGCGGTCGCGCATGCGCAGAAACCTTTCAATTAATCAAACGCAACGTGTGCGGGACTCTGGCTGAAATCGGCGGAGAAGCTACAGACGCAGAAGGAGATCTCCGAAAAGTAAGAGCTGTTTTCTTCTTTACATTGTGTTTGTTTGTGTTGTGCTGCTTGTGTTTGTGGTCGCCGCACCATCACTGAGCTGCTGAGCTGGTTGTGACTCTTGTTCTATAGTCCAGGTATCAAACATCACATGGCTGCTGAGCCTGTTGAGCGAAGGTGTAAAGTTTATGACAGTCTGTTTAGTGGTTTTCAGACTGTCTTGTCTGTTTCAGTCACAAGGACAGTGACGGATACTTTTTCTCTGATGAGCGGGACTTTTGGCTTGAATTTGATGACGTCACATGCTATGAATTAAATAGATAAATCCCATACTGAACTTCAGACGTGTTGGCTGCATGGTTTCACTTCATGGTGGTTGTTTACCTGATAATGCTCTGTTAAGTGGTTTTCAAAATGGCCACTGTCACAGAGGCATGTCTACAGTTGGCCATATGATTTGTCTGCTGCTGCATTAATTGGATGCACTGTTTTGGACATTGCAAGGCGATTGGAACATTTCTATGAGTTTGAAAGATAATAGGGAATGTGGTCTTTCTTAATGGCATTTCTCAGGCTTTGAAGGGACTACATGTTTTTCTGAAGCAGTGTTTTTGCTTGAGCTTGTAAAGTGCAATGTTGGAAATTTTGCCGACATTCCTGAAAAAGGAATAATCATGGCGGAACTTCTCAAGAACTGTCGGCCATGATCATCTCTTCAGGCGGAGAAGCTACAGACGCAGAAGGAGATCTTCGAAAAGTAAGAGCTTTTTTTTTTTCCTTTGCATTGTGTTTGTGTTGCCCTGCTTGTGTTTGTGGTTGCCGCACCATCACTGAGCTGATGAACTGGTTGCCTTATTTTATAGTGTAAAAGGTTGTGAGTTGATGTCTGTATGTGACAGATTCATTGAAACATTGTTGTTCAGTGAACTGCAGATTAGATAAGAGTTAATGTTGACTATGACATGATTTGACTATTTCATAAAATTAGATCTTTTCAGTATTGACTGATCAGGTTTTCGGACCTTGTCTGGTCTTGTCTGCTTCAGTCACAGATACTTATTTGAGTGGAACTATTTGCTTGCTTTTGATGATGTCATTTGCAATAAATTAAAATAGACATGTTGGCTCCATGGTTTGACTTCATAGTTGTCTAAAACCTTATCTTTTTCTGGGACTGTCGTCCAGGTATCAACGATCACGTGGGTGCTGAGCCTGCTCCGTGAAAGTGCACCTGGACAGGTGTCAGTCTGTTGTGCTCAGGTCCTTGTCACCTCTTCCTTCTTACATGAAACGTGGCTGTATTCAAGTGCGGCTTTGTTGTTTTTGCAGCAAATTTCTATTTTTGTGTTGTAAACCGTTGTGAATTGTTGTTTCCTTGACAGATTCATAGAGGGAAACTTGCTTTGTTGAGTGATTTGTTCATCAGATAAGAGCTGTTGACTGTGACATCATTTGAGTCCTTAAAATTCCTTCATGTCTGTATTGACTGATCAGGTTTTCAGAGGTGGCTGTTTCAGTACTCAGGCTGTGTTTAGTACGAATGACTGAGTGCATAGCTTCGGGCCTTTTATGACAATTAGAACATTGCTCTCAGTTAGAAAATGCAATGAAGTGTATTTCACCCTCTTCTTCAACACATCCATTTTTACATTTTAATCCATAATCAGAGAATCAATCAATCGATAAACATTGCACCAGTAAGCAGAATCGATAACAGCGTTTGCATCAGTAACATCTTAACACTGAGTTACACTAATCACATTTTTTAAAATCTTTCTTTATGTAAAATGAAATGAATATCACTTTGTTCTTTCACCAGTACAAACTTTCCATATCTCTTACCACACTGATGAGCTGTATGAGCTGCAGACCCACAGTGACGACCACGGCCTCGCTGAAGTGGTTAACAGGTCGAACCACCTTGTTGTAACCAGTGAACAGGTCTTTCACCAGACGAGTCTCATCCACAGAGCAGAGCACTTGACCTGCAACATACAGACATACACGAGGCAGTCAGGCATTATTTTGTTGACGAATTTCATCTTCGGACAATAATGCACAGGTCACACATCAGTCAGACTGAGATGCACAGCAGAGTGAAACAGATTTGTGGAGGAATCAAACATGAAACCGTCAGACATTACCTGTAATTGATGTCAGTGAAGCGTGACTCAAGCTTGACACGAACTCTGCTTCTTATATTCACAACACATTTTATTTTGGGCTCACACTGGCTGACGTACCCAGCTGACACCCACGTCACCACTAATGCTTTCGCACCGGAAACTGAAATCACAGCTGAAGCGAGAGGGATCCGTGATTCACACACCAAACATTTCCCTGGCTTCCAACCAGCAACCTGAACCCCCTCGATGTGACAGAATGAATAGTAAGAGAGAAAGACGGGAAGAGGGAGGGAGGCTGGGATGGACAGATGCAGACAGATCAACGGCAGACAAGTGGCTGACATGCCATCTCGGTGAAAAGCCTCGTCACTGAATGGCCCGTGAGCCGTCCGCCATCAAATCCCTGTCTGAGTAAGTCCTCGGAGCGAACCTAATCTGAGTGCTAAGAGGGTGTTTGGGAAAACCGCCTCCCGGCCAATCCGCTTGACATTAAGTCTGGATCAGTCAGAGTTCAAAACAGTTAACCTGCATTTAACACCTCCTCATACAAAAGGTGTTCCCAGCCTAGTTTTTTTTAAGCCTTTACGAGACCATAAATTATGCTGTGCTTATGAGACATGTCACAAAATGGACGATAGACTAAACCAGCTTTATCTGTTGGTTTGTGATGAGCTGGAGAACCACAGTGAACCTGCTTGGGGGGATATTGACAGCTACATGTTTATAAGGTTAAAAGTGATCTTCTCTGTGGCTGTGATTGTTTACAGCAATAGGGCAATAACATGGTATCTATCACATTTAAATTGTGTGTGTGTGACACTAATTTGACCTTTTGTCTCTGGAAAAATCCCTTTACGTTATTGTGCATTTATATTATATAATCATCATTTAAAGAGACGAGATGTTGGCAGGAGTGGAAACCTCAACAATACTTTTTAGACAAAATGCAGTTTTTGAATCTACATGAGCTTAAATTCTGAGTCAGTATCAGCTGATAATATTAGCTCATCAAGGGACTGGTATCTTTTTACTATCACAGTATCCAATAAGTTTGTTTTCACTTGCAAGACAGAACTAACATGACTTTGATGCATCATTATCTACCCACGTAAATGTTGCTTTCATAGGCTATACGTGGTGCCACAAGTGGACTGTTGCATCACCTTTGTTCATGCAATGGCAGTAAACACACTCACGCAGTATTGTTCTAACATGACACAGCAGTTTAGCGTCGTGCTGCTCGCCAAGTTGTGACAGAGTTACATCCTTCGCATGTTATTTCTGGAATCTGCTGGCGATCCACACTCGGCCTGAACTGAGCAGGCAGGGATCTTCTTTCATTTAGCCAGCAGGAGCACAGGACACACACACGCACACACCAGACACACATGGGCACTTTGTTTGTTTTTGTTGCCTTGTTTTTTTTGGGATCTTTCCCAAAACCTGGAATTGGAGTGTGCCGTTCTCGTTGTACAGTGCCGGTGTTCATTTCCTTGGCTGTCAGCCTTTTGTCTGTGTGTGTCGCCGGCTTCCTGCTCCCTGTCTGTTGTCCTGCGAGCACGCTTTGATCTGGCCACGTACAAAAATAGAAGGGAGGCGGGACAGAGCAGCCACTTGGAGCTGTCAATCATTGCACAGTGAACTAATTTCCGCATGAACCAACACTGCGAAGTAAAACCGTTTTCTGCCACCTGCTAGCTGAAAGGCAACAAAAGTGTGTGTGTGTGGAGATTATATTGAGTTGTGTATTAGTCTGAGGATGTGAGCATGTGCCGTTTATTGACCATATGTCACTGTTGTCAGTCAAACATGGAGGCTAATGGATAGTATACACAATGTTTTTGTTTGCAGTTTTCTGAGTATTTTCCTACGTTTGGACTGGTCAGAAAATGTTATAATTGAGAGTTCAGCCATGACATATAGCACCTTTTCTTAGCAGCTGTATGGAAAAACAAAGTCAGTGACTTTATGGGATCACAAATATTTGCCATATTGCTCTATAGACTTCCATATGGAATCAGGCAGCCCTGATTTGCTCGTAGTGATACTGACACATATTTTACAGAACAGTGAGATTTCACATTTCCCTGGTTCAGTTTATTAATTTTAGACTGAGTAAAGAACAAGACTGGCATGAGTTTTCTTAGAAGATCATAATTTATTCAATGTTTCAAAACTAGAATAAGCTGTTTGATAAACTGACACACAAGCTCGAGCCAGTAAATATTTTTTAGAGTGGGTGTGTAGTATCTGGGAATAAAGGCCTTCAAATGATTTACTGGGCACCATTTTTATTGCTGTGAGCCACCAGTTGGACATTATCTGCATCGCTGCAGATAATGTCCAACTGGTGGCTCACAGGCTGCATCCATTCATCCTCACACACCACCTCTATGTGGCCAGCGCATCAGTTTGTCACCAGTGTGTTCCGTCAAATGTGCCAGTCGCCGAATCGCTGAATTGAAAAGTCTGTTGTGCAGACACTGAATAGTGATAAACACTGAGCATTGGATGGAAATGAATGAACCGAATCTGACTACAGCAGTTTTGAAACATGTAAACATTCACATTATTGAGACCTGATCAAAACCCTTTTAGCCATTTTGGGTTAAACTGTGTGGTTCTGTGACAGTTCATTTACTCCAACTCTGAATCCTGAACCACATTTTAGCCCTTTCAGAGCTGTTAATAAACTTAATGTGTGGCTTCTTTTGGGAAACTAATATTCTTTGGTTTTTACTTAAGTGTGCTCAGGTGTAAATTAAGTCATGTGATCAACACAGAGGATGCTGGGAAATTTCCCCGCTCTTGTTCCTTCTGACTGATTTCATTTACGGTTAATCATAAATCATGTTCCCTTTGCCAAAACCTGAATGCTTCACAGCAGGTATGAGTTGATCACGTAATATGATGTCAAGTAGATGTCAGTAATTAAAGTTTTCACATCTTCATTTGCTTTTTTGCTACAAACCAGATAAATCAATTACCATCTTCCTTTAAAAGCAGCGTCCGTAAAATGTCTGAGCATTTCATTAATGTGTATTAATTAGCAGGGATCAGTGGAGGAGGATAAGCAGATCACTTCAGGGGTAAAACATGTTTAAGAAAAAGACCAAACATAGAAATATGAATGACCTCCACACGTGTGAAGTGCTCCATGTTTGGGTGAGCCTGGCTGTTCAGACTGTCCAGCACTTGAAAAGGTCACAGGTTTAATCCCCCCAGGAGACGGTGTGTGCATGTGTCCTGTCCAAGTGTCCTCGAACAAAGATAGAAAGCCAGACCTACTCACTGATAAACATAAATCAGTCCTGAAGAGGACTTCAGCTACAGTAAATGACTTAAATGTGAAGGCAGGGAGGAATGCTAACAATGCTGAGCTGCCTTTTTTTAGGCCACCTGAAGGACAAACGCTAACACACTCATTTCCAGAAGTGCTTTACACTGAAAGTAACAGGCAGAATTTAGGTTATTGTTTGTGATTCAAAATCACTTTCCTCCTAATTATATTGTTTATACTGTGTTCGGTATCCTTTTAATATCATTGGTGTGTTCAACTGTTGAGAAGTTTGCTTTCAGACTGTATTGGATTTTTGAGATTTGCATCAATGTCATGGCACACTTTGAGTTTGATTCTGTTTTATCCATAAGCTGTTTCACAAGGTTTTTCCAGAAAATCACCATATTTATTAACACCATGAAATAACATTACATATACCATGTTAGGATTTTTTATTCATATTGCTTACTCATAGAGTGGGTTTTACCTTTTTTTTTTTCTTTTTTCTTTTCTTGGCTTCCAGGCCATGTGTCGGGACGCTGTCTCCTGTTTCTGAGCACAGCCTCTCGACACATGAGCACAGTCTCTGGAGAGCTCAGTACTTGATCCACAGAGAGCAGGAACATGCAAAGCAATTTGCTTAAATACGTATCTTCATTGTAGATTTAACTGACTAGATAAGATAAGAACTTTCATACTTTGAAATATCATGGCCATGTTGTATGTACATGATATTTCTAGGGTCACCTGTGTTTGTTTACCTTGTTTATAACTGTAGGTCTGCTTCTATATTTGTAAAAATTGTTTCTGGAACCATGTAAAAGTACATTGAGTACTGTGTACACATACTGAGCCAATGGAGGTGATTCTGGAAGAACGGCAGGGACGTTTTTTAAATAGTTGAAATCTGAGAGACTGAATTTAGGTCAGTTTTATCTGGCCAATCCCTGCCATCATTCAAAGATATTACAAACTATACTTGATTGAATATGTGATACCAACCTGCGCTGCCACAGCTACTAAAACACAACCAAGACTCACACACCCACACACACCCAGGAAGACTTACCTGCAAACCCACCGAGAATCCCCGCCAGCAGGATCTGGACCACTGAACGATTCATATCTCCACCAGACGTTTATGGAACCAGTCCTGAAATCTGCAGCATCCGTTGAATAATGTGTTGTTAGCAGGTCGCACGCTAACTTATTGACTTCGGACCCAAGCGGACATGTGCACGAACGCTGCAGCCGTCACTTTGGAGTTTATGCGAGTGGTGGGTCGGCCAGTAAGTGAGCTCTGGTTTCTCCCTTCCACCTCCCCCACCCAACAACACCCCAACCTCTCAGCACACTTCAAGGCAAAGGAGACAGCTGTGTGTGTGTGTGTGTGTGTGTGTGTGTGTGTGTGTGTGTGTGTGTNTGTGTGTGTGTGTGTGTGTGTGTGTGTGTGTGTGTGTGTGTGTGTGTGTGTGTGTGTTGAATATACACAAATCAACACTGTCATCATTTCTTGTACATGTGGAAGTTTTTCTAATGCTAATGACTCATCTCATACCAGAGAAGAGCAGAGGACAGTGAGTTACATAAAGAGAGACAGTGAATGGGAAAGACAGACAGATGGACAGTGTAGGGGACAGGACAGAGACAGACACAGGGAGACAGACAGGAGGACAGCTGAGAGCCGTCACTGGTGGAATGAAAAGCATGTCCACACATGCTCCCACTCAGTCATACACACATGCAGAGTCACGCATACACACTGTACCCTCCACCCTGCCAGCACACATGCCAGGACAGGAAGTCCACCAGGGTCTGTGTCACTCTGAACAACTGACCGGCTCCACAGCTGACGACGACAACAAAGGTTTGAGATTTCACCTCGTTTTAAGGTGCAGCTTTATTTTGTTTTGTGTATTAGTCAGGTACTAAAAGAATCATCTCTTCTTCTTCTTCTTCTCCTTCTCCTTCTCCTTCTTCTTCTCCTCCTTCTTCTTCTTCTTCTTCTTCTTCTCCTTCTTCTTCTCCTTCTTCTTCTCCTCCTTCTTCTTCTTCTCCTCCTTCTCCTTCTCCTCCTCCTTCTCCTCCTCCTTCTTCTCCTCCTCCTTCTCCTCCTCCTCCTTCTTCTTCTCCTCCTCCTTCTTCTCCTCCTCCTTCTTCTTCTTCTTCTTCTTCTCCTTCTTCTTCTTCTCCTCCTTCTTCTCCTTGTCCAGGTGGAGATCTTCAGAGGGAGATGAGGGAGGGCATGCTCGTCCTCCTGCTGCTGGAGGTGTCCATTCAGCTGCTGCTCCACCTCCATCAGAGATGCCATGAGCTTCATTTTCTCACATTTCTCTTCAGTCACTCTTGACTCAGGCAGGACTCCATCTTCTCCAGCAGGCTGCTTTTCTCCTGCTCTAAATGATGCAGACCATTTCCTGCATTTGTCTCTTTCTTCTTACAGGGAAGTTTTCTCCTGCTGCTCAGTGGACACGCTCAGTGGCCATCAGATTCTCTGCAGTCGTCAGTGCAGTTTGAAGCTCAAATGTCCAGGCTTCCATTCTTTCCTCCTTGTCCTGAACCAAATGTGGGTCAATTTAAATCCTTGGCAAACTCTGTAATAATAATCTTAATTTGTCCATCATGTTATTAATGGCTTTACAGTGCCGGAGCCAATACCCTGATATTGAGATTTCCCTGCAGTTGTGTTCACACTGAAGTAGGCCTATGATAAAATCTATAAAGGAAATCATATAACTAATAAATTCACTAATGTTTTGACATATGGATCGAAGATATTTAAAAACCCATTTACTCTTGACCAAAAAGAGTTGGCTAATTTGACTCTCGATATCAAACAAAAAAAGGTAAATGACCACATTCATTAAATCTAAATCTTAAAAAAAAAACAGACTGTACACAAACATGTTACTCTTTATTATGTGATATTTACTATTTATTATACAAACTGTGAACACTGTGCCCACACAGTGAATCAGTTGTAACAGTTCTTTACCACCAGATGGCAGTACAAGACTGAGGAAGAACAGCACAGGGCACAAGGCTTGATTGCATTGTGGCCTGCACTGGAGTGGTGGTGAGTGTGTATGTGTGTGTGTGTGTTGGTCTGTCTTTCTGTTTTTCTGTCTGTCTGGCACTCTGAGGTGTGCATCTATCTGGCAGTCTGTACATTGACCATCTCCATTTTTTCCTCCTTCCTTATACACGGAGCAACAAGCCAGACTGAATTCTGATGGGAATACGGCAGAGTGCTTTGAGATGAACAATGTGAACGTCATGTATCAGATTTTAATGGCATGCCAAAACTTCATTCCATTCTACCCTAAAATCATTATCCAAAGTTCATCTGTTTAACTTTTTTTTTTGCAGATAATCCAGTGTGCAGAGGTGCTGTCAATCAAGATTGTGAATTACCAACATGAATTACCTTTCATTTCTTAGATTAGTCTTCTTAACAGCGTCACCTCTTCCACATGATATCTCACTTGAGAATAAGACTCGATTTACTTGTTGATGAAAAGGTTCTTCAGTTGAAGAGGGAAGCTGAAACCAAACCACTAACAACAACTCATGCATTCAGAAACTGTGTATTTGATTTCTTACACTCACAGCCTGTATTTTTTCCTGAAATACTAATACTACTTGCAGAAGGACGGATATAATTTATATGTGACTGGAGGCTTATTGAACTGTATTGAATTAGAGAATCAGACATAGACGCTGTGCTCTAATTGGCAAAGACAAGATTTTAAGTTGGCGGGCGAAGAAGCTGGATGGTGTTGGTGTATCACAAGGGATTAATTTACTGCGAGAGCTCGGGTCAGAGCAAAGCTGTTCTTGTGTGGATGACATGCTCACAGCGAGTTAAAGAAAATCTGCAACTCCATTTTCACGAGTTAGGACTCTGTAAAACATTAAGAAAACACAACGTGATCACTTTAATCCTTTTTGAGATATACTCAATTGAAAACAGTACGAAGTCAATATTTAATGTATGACTTCATCAGCCTCACTTTTTTTTGTGAACGTCTGCTGATTCTGAAATTGATGGCAGCAACATGTTTGGACAGGAGCAACAAAAGACTGAGAGTTGTGGACTGATCGAAAAACACCTGTTTGGATTGAATATATTATTTAGACGTACACCACATACTGTATATTGACGGTGTGTGTACTTCCACAGCATCTTCGTGTTCTTAGGATGAACTGATGCTTTCACTTACAGGACAAATGGGAATAAGGAGATAAACTCTGTCAAACTAATTTTTGAACATTGGCTTGAGCTTCTTGTTTGACTGAAATCTTCCAAAACATACTCACATATTTCTATCTATATATTACATAAGGGTGTAAAACTGCAGGTTTTTTTCTTGTGTAAGTTGTTTAAATGGGACCACAGGGAGGATGAAGGCAGCTCTTCAGATAGCGCAAATATAAGCCTTCTCTAGTCTGAACTGAGTTATCCTTTATAAGCTCAGTTAACTGTCACAGGAAAGAAACAGCTAAATTTAATGAAGGATTTTATATATGCTGCATGCATCTTGTTTGAATGTAGAACACTAGAATCAAACTCCTATATTGTAACAAAAAAATTCAACGTCTCGAATCTGATTCTTGTCATCAGGCTACTTAAAGTTTGTTGTTGGGTTTTCTAAGCAGTTCTTAGTTATTATGTGATGGTTGCTTCTTCGTGTTGATCATGATTAACTGTTCTTACAGACAATTTCAGGACTGGAAAGAGCCCACTCACTAACTTAAACCTGCTGCTTTGAATCGGTCTGTTGTGGCGGTGGAATACATTTGCACATATGTGTTAATGTATAATTCAGAGAGGTGTTGATGTTCCCACAGCTGTTGACCGGAGCCAGGCTGGAACACCGGAGAGGAGGAGGAGGGTGTAATATTTCAGGCCGTGCAGGAAGCTCGGAGATAAACCCCGAGTGCTTTCAGATTAAAAGGGGTAGATTCCAGCAGCTGGCTGAAAGATGTCTGAAGAGCTCGCATTCCAGCGGCTGGAGTCTGAAAAGACAAAGGGAAATATGTTTAACATGTGTTGCATGAAAACAGTCACAGTTTGAGGTGCTTGATGATAAATTAAAGTGATGGCCTGTACATATATATATTGGCCAGACACTGTAGCTCCATGTGAAGTGAAATGATTATCACATGAATATGGACAGTTCATAACAGACAGAAAGCAAAGAGAGAGGAAGGGAGAGGACAGACATGTTGTAGATCTGAAACCAGAACAAGCCTGCAGGGCCAGTGTAGCCAGATTTTCTGAATTAAATCTATTTCATGGGGTTTTGTGAAAAAAGCCTTTTTTGTGAGACACCATCAGGAGAATTGAAAGTGTCCTTACCAGGCATGAAAAAAAAATCAATTTCATCCAGTTATAGCGTTTGTAAATGCGGCTTTTTGTAACAAAGGTTTCTGTGTAATAGTGATGCTGTCCTAAGAGTTATTTGCAAAGATAGGAAAATGTGTGGATATCTTCTGGAGTATTGAATGTGTAATAGTTAAATGTAGTGCAATTGAGAGCACAAAAGATGGAAGTTTTTTTTATTTTTTTTTGCACATGACAAGAGATGAAATATGTTTTGTCACATGTTCCAACCCACAGGGAGGTCGGATTACAGAGTCGGCCACCGAGCTGTGAAGCCGGGGGAGGCGAGCGGTGTCTTCCTGAGGGACACTTCAGCAGCGTGGAGAGAGACCATTGTCATCGAGAGCAGCCAGTCTGCTTTAGTGTCTTTGAGCAAAGCTTTGAATCTCTGTCTGCCCCTACATGTTTTCTAACCTCTGGACTTCTTCCTTCTCCATGCAGGAAAATATCTCGCTGTCAGAATCACTAAATTATCACATTTATCACTATAAAAATCCAGATTGAGTCGAGAAATGATTCATTCAGATCAGATGTGAGTCTGGCATCAAAGTGCTGTGTTTAACATTTGCATTTACTCTTTGGCATTAATGCTTACATATGTGTCAGAAGGCAGATGTTCTAGCTTTGAGTTGTTCTGGTTTATTTAGGTCATCCATCATATATACATCATTTTAAATAAGAAAGCCACTCACTTGTTGTTGAATCAGGATAAGAACTGGAACTTCTGGCACGACAAACCGTCTCTGGACTGTTCGAGTCCGACTGCTTTGTCAGATTAAGTCGTCAATGAACACAAGATTATATTGCCTCTGACAGCACGGTTCATTTATGGCCGGTAGCTTTAAAATTATATGCAAATAGTTAAACTCCGTTTTCAATAGATTATTCTTCTGCTACTCTTCTGCATTGCACATTAACACAGTGGACAATACGAACTATTTTCTTTGGCCAATCTTGACTTCACATCTCTGTTGATTTAGAAATTTAATTCCACGATCATGTTCATTGTGCTTGAGAAGAATATCAGGGTGAGAGGGCGAGATGGATAAGGACAGCTGTCATGTTCACCCTGAAGTATCAAACAAACAGACGTGCAAAATGCTTTTCCATGTTGTTGCTTCACTCTGAGTATTTGCAGGACTGTAATTACACGTTTTGAAACAGCCATTCAACAGCAAACATGCAAAACAATCCCTCTGTCTGACTTGGATGACGCGTGTCTTTATTTGATCCAAACATGTTGTCTGTCGTTGGATCCATTACGAACTTGAGAATGTTGTTTTCCAGGTGAGACCGCGAACAAAGGCTTTGTTCGACACATGTGTTCAGCCGTGACTCCGCAGCGTGGAGTATCGACTGCGGCACAGTTTGACATCAGGAGACAGAAGGAAGAGGGATTTAATTTATTGCCGTTTCGGGGCATCCCTGCGTCCTCCTCCCCCTCCCCTCGGTGGTGATTCTCTGAAGTGGCAAAAAGTCTGACCTGCTCTTCTGTTTCAAAGACAGTGTTGAGGAGGGAATTCAAAAGACAAATGTCCCCTTAAACACGCCCCAGGTGAGACAGGATTACTAGGTTTAAGTCCCCAAATGATCAGAGTCCTAGTATATTTCAATTAGCCTGGATTCTTGGTTGAGATGCTATATTTACTCGCAATAGGTTCCTGTAAGAGGAGACCACCGTATGTTTTTAATTTACCTACATTTTGGTCCCTGATGGACAAAAAGTAATCGGACCAGGTCCCAGGAAGCTCGGGACACGTTTACCTGGTTTGCTGATGGCAACATGAAGTTTGTTTTGCGTCTTTGTTCAGATTCAAACCATCTAATTAGAAAAGAAGCCGGGCGTGAAAACAGAACCAACGTGAACTGACAAGTGTTGTTTGGATGGATTTGTTTCTGCCCAGTGGGGAAATTAATCAGATTTTACTCTTTGAGACGTGAACTAACTTCAACTCACTTTCATTTGGTTCTATAGTTTATTTTGTCTGTTTTTTTTAACTGAGTTTAGATGCTGGTGGGTCAGGAAGTTATTAAGTTGGTTATTGAGAACATGTGAGCCCAAGCAACTTTTGAATTCAATTATATATCAGATGTGTAATTTTCTGCCTGTTGTGGAATCTTTCACAACATGACAAAAAAGTAAATAACTTAAATAATCTCCTGTATCTGTTTTAGATCACGTAAATTTCCCCACTGTGGCATGAATAAAGGTATATCTTATGTACCACATTCCAGTTTAGAGAGAATGGATCTATATAAATAAGGTGTAAAGCAGAGCCTGAAGATCATGGTGTGGAAATGAGTGTTCAGTTCGATTCCCTACGTGACAGGAGCATTAAGAGTTCGACTGTGTCTGGGACCGAGACAAAGAGACTGCATTTACTCAATTTGGGAGCAATATACCCTGGTTTAAAAACAGTTCACGAGTTCATCAAAAAGTGTTCGTCAGCCTCAATGGTTCATTTTCACCTTCATCTCTGGGTTTCATTTTAATTTCAAAGGAACAAAAAATGTGAAATTTGCCAGCGCACCTTAAAACTGACATATGAATCAGATAAAACTAATTCGGCGTAACTGATGTTCGACTTTATTTCTTATCTTTTTCTCTTCTCCTTCTCGCATTCACACTCACGAACACACACATGCGTGCACACACACACAAAATGTGTAATCCATAAGTACACAGTCATACCACAGCAGGACTTTCACTCCCATAAACTCTCACACTGGGGGTCAGTGTGTGACCTGTGTATAATGGGGTCGTGACCCCTCCAGCCACTGTGGAGAACTCATCACTGGGCTCTGAGCTAAGTACACCTGACAGCACTGGTATTCCCCCTTTCTCTCTCACACAAACACACTATCTTCACACTTGCCATTTGCACTAATCACACACACATCTCTACACACAAGTGGCATATATGGACAAACACATCGGACACATTCCCAGACCGATGTTAAAAATTGATGTATGATCACACACAAACACACTCAGAGAGACGTTGTATGGTTCGTATCCCAGCAGTCCTCTGGGGCCGAGGTATCGTGTGTGTGTGTGTATATATGTGTGTGTGTTGGTGCTTATCAGTGCTGCCCGATATGTGTGATTTGACAGAAAAGAGCAAATCAATCTCTTACGCTCCTCTAAGAGAAGATCATAGGCCTGGAAATAGAAACTTTTACAGCATCTTCCAGTAGCTGCTCATGGAAAAATTGTTGAAGGATTTTGACTCTGGAATTCATATGATAGATAGAAAGGTAGAAAGGTAGGTGGGTGTTTGTGGTTGAATCTTGTCTCGTCTTCAATCATGACAGAAACCCAAGTTTTGATGTTTGTGATAGTGAGTGAAAGAGTGCATTTCTAAAAGCTGTCTTCATTTCTTTTGTTTGGTTCTGTATTTACCTAAAATCACCTGGTCATAAAAATGAGAAACACTCCAGAAAACAATCTTCTCTAATGAAATCGATGCACTTTAAACTTTTTCAACACTTTAATCTGAAATGGTTTTCATTCATGCATTGGTTATTTTGTTCCTCTGAGTGGTGGATTGTGGTGCAACATTCATAACATTGCATTTATCTGAGGTGTTCACCACGGTGAGATTCTGAGAAATGCTGTTATTATCTCATCACTTTGATAAACTATCTGGTAGTCGGTGACATTCACTGCGAACAATCAGTGAAATAAAGATTCAAGGTTGTCAACATGTAAAATTTTTAGTATTACCACTTTGAAATCATCTCAGTAAACAACTGAAACAAAACAAAAAAAATCTCAGCTTTCAAAATATTGTCATGATTTTTTCTGCCCAAACTAGTCAGTGTTAAATTAAGTTGATGTGTCTCCATCAAAGGCAACATCCTGCATTTATCTAAAACAATCTCATATTTCATGTCTGTGGTGGAGATGCAGTTCGACTGTGGCCAGTTCAGTCAGTATGAAAACACAGACGAAAAATCTACAAGTCAAATGATGCTTTTGATTTTATATTTTTCATGTCGTCCCTTCCCTTAATGTAGCTCTCAAAGCATGGATGGAAAAGTTTCCTCTTTGATGCCACCTGTACCTTTGTCTCCCTCTGTACTGCGTGTATACATCTCCATCTTGTTCTTTGTATCTGTGGCCCTCGTCCGACCTCTTGTTTTGGCAGAAGCATTAACACGCTGTCAAAGGCGAGGTGGGAGGCGCAGAGGACAAGGAGAGAGACGTACTGTACTCAAGCCATATATGACTCAGTGTATTCTGCAATTGCTTAAACAGCAGCGCTCGTTCTTCACATTGTAAAAAGCACTTCGGTGCCAGGAGCTGAGGAATGACGAAGGTCCACTCTGCCATCTGGACACAGGGTTCAGCTCCATAAAACTCAACCGATTATAGGTGATTTCACTGGGATATGTTTAAATTCAGCATAAAAAAAAAATCTTATTTAAATACTTAAGTAAGGAGATATAGAAAAAGCTTTTATACATCAAATCATTGGTAGTGCTAACATCCTGTAAACCTGGCTCCAGTAGTTATAGAGACATTAAATCTTTTTAATTGAGGTGAGTGATGAGGGAATTTGTGGTAATTCTCCGAAAAAGCCAAACATTCATAAAAACAAAGTGCCAATGTAGGATATGGGAATTTTGAGATATACTCTATTATAATAATACTACTGTGTTTATTTAGGTGAAGCAAGAAAGATCAATTGATTCATCTTAATTTTTTTTTTTTATCTACAAGCCTGATTTGAAAAATATTTAAGATATGAAGGAGATTAATACATGGAGTCAGAAATTTTGTAAAACTGCTCATAAAAATGCTTGTATTCTGTTTTAATTTAAATTGTCCACTGGTCCAACTTTTTTTGGAATCGGGGGATAAAAATAACTTGGTGATTTTTACATCAGGAATTGTGGCCTGACTTGTTTCAGTGCAGTAACAGCACTTGCACTTCCGAATATATAGTAAAGCACTTATCTGTCTCCTTCCACCTCGGATGAAAAGGGACAGATGTGACAGCAAAACAAAAGGTGGCAGACGAGGAATGGCTGCAGAAAGATTTGCAGTGGGGAAGATTTGAGAGAGAGAGGACAGACAAGACTGAACAGAGTTGTTGTAGAAATCCTCTTGATGTCTGATATGGATGTGTTGTGATGTTCCACGTTGTAAAACCTCACCTAGACACAACGTCTCTCTGGGGCTTCACATGTCTGCTCTCCTCTGTCGGTCTGTTGATCTATTTTTGTTCATCCGCCAGCCTTCTTGTCTGTCTGTCTGTTGTGTTGCGAGGGTGAGATTTACAAAGTCACAAATCTCAGCATGTGGCCTAAGTGTTACCTGAATTATGAGCGTTGATCAATAACCTCATGAAACCGCTGACATTTTCTGTAGCGCAGTAAAAATCCTAACATGTAACTTGCGTATTGTAGAAAATGATATAACACAGATCACAATATCATCAAGTGAAGCCAAAAAGCATGAGCTGCGTTTTGACCTAAACCAGAGACGTGACACCGGAATCGTATCTGGTATATGTTGTTCGAATGAGCTGCAGATCTGGTGTTTGGAATAAACCTCCTTTAGACGTCTGTGGTGGTTTGGTTATCTGCCAACAACCGTCTTCTCGTATCTTTCCTGAGAGGCCAAATGTAGGCCAGCAACAGCCACGATGTTCGCCCTCAGTCAGTCTTATGGCCGACGCCGGCGCAGGACATGTCAGTTTGGCAAAGCATGCCTCGTCTTCTGTAAACAGCTGGAAGCTGTAGGGCTAAATACTGCGTAACCTTGAGGAGTTTGTTATGTATGTCTTCACCCCCGCAGTGAGCATAATTTAACCGATTCCCCCGGAGCACATTAGCAATGCGCGGCGGGTCAGTTCGTTTGACCCGAGCCGTCAGACGAGCAGCATGTGGCAAAGAACCAGAGGAAAAACTCTCAGAGCGAAGACAACAAACGGCCGACAAGAGTGATCTTTTCATCTGAGCACAGAAAGACCGAAAGTGCGAGGGAGAGAACAGAGACGGCAAAAAAACCAGAGTGAAGAAGAGGAAGGAGAAAGACGAGCAGAAGGACAACCATGTGATAGGCTGGGAAACGAACAAGCTCTCATCTCTGAGAAAAGATGACGTGATGGAGAGAAAAAAGGGGCGAGAGAGAGAGAGAGAGAGAGACAGATGAGATAGAATGAAGGAAACAACAATCGGACAGAAGCAGAAAGCACAGCGGCGAAGACGGCAAACAAATTTCATCTAAGCTTCAAAGAGAGAAAACAGTGACAGAAAACCAGAAGCTTCAAGAAACAGAAACAGTGAAACAACAAACTCTATTCTGTGATTCACTCCTCTGTTTTCTTCAAATGGTAAAGACAACAGACGAAGAAAACAAATATTTGATTTAAAAAAAACTGCAATATTATTCTGTCCTTGTTTCACTGACTCTATTTAAGGCGGTTAGATTTATAAAACAAATCCAGTGTAGCAGAAGATGACGGTCCATCTGAACACCACCATGTTTTATTCCTAAAATTCCCGACAAACCGACCTTTTTGTGCGAGGAGGATTTCATCTGAAAGCCACCGCTTGTGAATTCTTTTTACAAGACGTTCCAGCTGCTCGTGGCTGTCATTTCCTTTGTTGCGGGTGAAGAAAGCAATCAAGCCCCAATCACGGTTACAACGGACTTACCCAAGTCAACCCTTGTAGTGTGACTTACTGTAATGCTTGTTCCATCTGTTGCCGTCCAATGATGTCCCGGCAGTAATAGCGTTCGCCCTCCGAAGCCGCTGAAGCAATCCCCAGAAAATCCCCTTCTTCGTCATGGACTGTTTGGAAAATACCTCCCGGTGGCTCTGAGGGACGCCCTGCTGTGTCAGGAGAACTGAAATCTAAATCAACTGCAGAGGCCACTTGACATCGAGACGTAAACATATTATTGCTGGGACCTCAGCGTAATTACTAAAAGCAGGGACTGAAGCAGAAGTGTGTTTTTTCATTCTCTGTGATGCCTGTTGGGTTTTAGAGGATCAGCGGAAAACAGGAACACGGTGTTCTTCAACACAGGCAGATAGAAAATCACTTCCAACATGATTATCCAAAGAAAACTGTGCCACTAAATCTGACATCAATTTAGGCTTTTAAGCCATTGTTAACAACCGGCCTTGCTTTTACCTTGAACCTGTTATTGCCCCTCCACTGATCTGTTGTCCAAACTGTGTCGATCAGATCAGACCTTGTATCACAAACTAGAAAACACCTTTGTACCAGCGTGAATAAAGCTCTAATGTTCCTGCCTATCTTAATTATTCTAGCTTGATTTTGTTAAGCTTTTTTAGTGTCTCTTGCATGGAGATGCTAACATATATAGCCTGAAGACACAACGTGTGATTTCTAAAATTCAGGTTCGTTCCCCTTGGACGACCTTTTCCGTGCAAAGGATTTGTTGCCAGAACTTTAATAGCATCCACCTTCCAAGGCTGAATAAAACTCTGTGAATGACATTTAGCTTCTCAGAGACTGTCAGCGCAGAGAATAATAAGGAATAAACACGCTTGCTTAAAGCCTCTTATAAACGTGGAATGACTGTCTTCCAAACAAGTGTCTCATTAGGCTGCAGAGAATGTGAGCCGCAGTGAAACTCTCTAAAGGTGGGACGAGTATGCGCCAGCGATGAGGCTGGTTTTAAAGCACAAAGGTTGTCTGAAGATGGGGGCTTTATTTCTTTAAATAAAACTTTCTATTAATATGGCTCAGCTGTTCATAAAATAACCAAATGTTCTCTGGTGAAAGCTTTACTTCGTATATCATTTTTATTACAGTGTAAACACATTAAATTATGTCTTACATCTCTCACTCTATATCGCATTCACATATTTCAACAATCCTCTGCTCTTTGCATTCATCCCTGCTTATCACTTTAAACCTAATGATGAGCCTTTTGTTATGGTTTCCTCTCATTCTTCTCTCAGGCTGCCAGATCGTTCCTGTTCCGGCTGCGACGCAGCCACCTGCTGTTTCTGTTCTGGCTGGGCCACAACCACCTCCTGATCCTGTTTCGGCTGAGTTGCAGCCTCCAGACCCTCCTGAGCCTGAGCTGCAGCCTCTTACCCTCCAGAGCCTCCAGTGTCCCAGCTGCAGCCTCCTGACCCTCCAGAGCCTCCAGTGTCCCAGCTGCAGCCTCCTGACCCTCCAGAGTCTCCAGTGTCCCAGCTGCAGCCGCCAGAGTCTCCTGTACCTCCAGAGCTGCCAGAGTCTCCTTTTCTGCCAGAGCCACAGCCGCTGCCAGAGCCATGTCCAGACCCTCCAGAGCCACGGTTGCTGCCAGACCCTCCAGAGCCCGTGGGGCACCCTCCAGTCCTGCCTTCCTGTCGCCGCTGCCTTCCAGGGAAATTTTTCCCTTTGAACTTTGTTTTTTCTTTTCTTTGTTCAAAGGAAGTACTGCAGCGGGACCGGTCCTCCAGTGTCCGAGCTGCAGCCTCCAGAACCTCCCGATCCTCTAGTGCCCCATTTGCAGCCTCCAGAGTCTCCTGATCCTCCAGAGCCGCCAGAGTCTCCTGATCCTCCAGAGCCACCAGAGTCTCCTGTACATCCAGAGCCGCCAGAGTCTCCTGATCCTCCAGAGCCACCAGAGTCTCCTGTACCTCCAGAGCCATCAGTCTCCTGTACCTCCAGAGCCGCCAGAGTCTCCTGACCCTCCGGAGCCCGTGTGGCACCCTCCAGTCCTGCCTTCCTGTCGCCGCCGCCCTCCAGGGAAATTTCCACCACCAGAGTCTCCTGATCCTCCAGAACCACCAGAGTCTCCTGATCCTCCAGAGCCTCCTGATCCTCCAGAGCCGCCAGAGCCTCCTGATCCTCCAGAGCCGCCAGAGTCTCCTGTTCCTCCAGAGCCGCCAGAGTCTCCTGTTCCTCCAGAGCCGCCAGAGTCTCCTGTTCCTCCAGAGCCGCCAGAGACTTCTGTACCTCCAGAGCCATCAGTCTCCTATACCTCCAGAGCCGCCAGAGTCTCCTGACCCTCCGGAGCCCGTGCGACACCCTCCAGTCCTGCCTTCCTGTCGCTGCCGCCCTCCAGGGAAATTTCCGCCGCCAGAGTCTCCTGATCCTCCAGAGCCGCCAGAGTCTCCTGATCCTCCAGAGCCGCCAGAGTCTCCTGTACATCCAGAGCCGCCAGAGTCTCCTGTTCCTCCAGAGCCACAGCTGCTGCCAGACCCTCCAGAGCCTGTGTGGCATCCTCCAGTCCTGCCTTCCTGTTGCCGCCGCCCTCCAGGTAAATTTGTCTCTTTGAACTATGTTTTTTTTCTTTTCTTTGTTCAAAGGAAGTGCTGCAGCTGGACCGGTCCTCCAGTGTCTGAGCTGCAGCCTCCAGAACCTCCCGATCCTCTAGTGTCTTTCCAAGTCCATGTCCTGTAGTGCTTCTCCTGCCGTCCTGCCTCAGCACCCACAGCCCAGCCTCGAACCATTAAAGCTACTCCGTTTCACCTTTGCCCCATCCTTGATTTTTACTTTAAGTCTTGGAGTTTTTTGTGTTTATTAAATCCCTTTTTACCTTTCCCATGTCTGCGCCTGTCTCCTGAGTCCAGTAACCAAAATCCTTAACACCTTTCTCACAATTGCTAAAAATACATTTTATTGTGACAAATAACTGTAATCTAACACAAATCTGATTAAAACCAGTGTATTTCCTTTGTTGGGAGATATTTTTCTGAAAACATGCTCTGTTGGAAGGAGGACCACTGCAAGAGAGATATTTAGATTCAGAGTTTGCTTCCCATCTCTGTTCTGACATCTCATCTCATTTTATCTCATTGTTTTCTTTACCTTCACTGCTACACTCTCCCTCTCTCTCTCTGCTTCTCTCTCTCCATCTCTCTCTCTCCCTCTCTGTACCTTTCTGTCTCTCTGTCTTTCTTTCTGTCTCTGTCACTGTCTCTCTCTCCCCTCCTCTCTCTCCCCCTTTCTCTGTGCCTGTCTGCCTCTCTCTCTCTCTCTCTCCCCCTTCATCCTTCCTCTGTCCCAGCTCTAATCTAGCTGTCAGTCATCTTGTCAGGGTGCTTCCAAAGTCTCATTTCCTGGGCAGGAATACATTAGCAGAGGGCTGCTCTGCTATTACCTGCCGAATTACCAGGCTGTCCCTTACAATTAGTTGGGAAACAGGGGACAGCGGGCTGCAATGGACGCGTCCGTCCTGACATCTGGCACCGAGCCAGACACTCAGACCAAGGGCCTGGAAACACAGGGCTTTTCCACAATCATGCATTGTGTCTCCTTTTCACTGAGTTTTATTGGACAGGTTTTGCATCTCGATCGTGACCTGTGACTCTTGTTAACACGACATAACAAATCGGTATCTTCAAAGAGAAGAGGTTTTATTGCAGTCTGTGTCTGCAGAGCTCCCTTTCAGCCCCGCTGGCAGCTTGGTCCCTGATAGCAATGTCAGCTGGTCGATTGTCAATCAGTCTGTTCATCCGACCCTTTGGTCCAGAGGAGCTTCACACCTGCTGACCAGGCTCCTCTATAGGTGACTCCCAGTGATGTCGATGACCACCAGGGTTAGACTTATATATGACTCAGTAATTCATCAGAGCAGCATTGATCATTTATAGCATTGAACCCACATAATGTAAACTTTGATATGGGCAGGTTTTGAGTGGGCTGGTTCAGTTCTCTGCAAGATGTAAGAAAATGTGGATGGTGAAATTAAATGAATACTGTCTCTCTATAATTGAAATTGGTTTCCTGAAGATCTTAGCGCCTCACATTGTGAAGCATATTAAATCATTACACAGTGGTCAAATGCATTATGCACACCAGAGACTTGCTTCTTTCTTTTCTCTTTTGTATTTGCATAATTCATCTTAACATCATAATATGGAGGTCTTTAATTAATATTTTCAAAATAACACGAGAACCCTGATTTACAGGCTTTGGCAACATCGTTAAAATCAATCTCTCCAAACCAGGGTTGTCATTTTGTTTGAAATCAGATTGTTGTAATCTCATTACATCTGTTTTTCCCCCAACACTTGATTTCCATTCTGTCCCAGTCTTGTTCTGCCAACGATGCCTGTAACCTTTGATATCAATTTTCTTTCAGAGTTGCGTGTTGATTGGCTGTTTTCTCTGGTGTGAGGTGAGATGTTATATAAGCACTTGAGGTCTTCTTTTATGTCACCTGCATAAATTAATTTGTTGTGCTCTTCTTTTCCCCCTCACTGTGCTGTGCCTCTTTTTTAAATTATTTTTTGAATCATTTTGCATGCAAATCAACAGCTGATCTATCTGAAAATTCTGCTTTGGGATCCATTTTATTTCTTTAAAGTGCTTGTAGTACTTGACCCAGCCCTAAAGAACCAGGGGTCTTACTTTCCTAGAAAAGACCATTTTTAATAAATAGATCGAAGGCTGTACCCGTCTGATTCAATATGAAGCTTTGGCTCTTAGACTATCGGCCAATCAAAATGATCCAACATGAGTCTCCTGCTTTATGTATAAGACCCATTTTTTATTGCCTTCCTTCCACTTCACACCCAGTCAGACAAAGTGAAAGTGTCTGTCCTGCTCATAGCTCAGTTATAAAATCCCAGCACACCACACCGTGTCTCTCCTGCCGGGCTGCTGACAGCGCTGTCAGCCAGAGTCAATCACAGTGGACGGCAGGAGAGGAGGTTGTGCCATCGCACGGTTCAAAAGCGTTTTAGCCGACTTCACTGACAGTCATCAGCAGCAAACAGACTGGAGTCACGATACCTGTGTTTCTATCACCCTTCTCTGCTTTTTGAGACTCTCTATAATGTTTACATGCTGTTGCTCCTAAAACAAAAGTGCAGATTCACCTGACAAAATGTGAGTCATCGGTTTTGGGGGACAGATGTTGATGGATCATTTCTCTAACTCTTGTTGGGGACACTGCATTCAGGCAGATGCTGTTTTTTATCCAGCGTAGATTTCATTATAAAGAGGCACTCAGATTTTACGCATGTTCAATTTATTCGTCATGTTTCCAGTGGAAATGGAGTCAGCATGTGTGTTCACGTTGCTGTATATGATGTATTTTGTCAAGGCTGTTATAACATCTGTGGCTCTGAAGTCTGAGAAAATGACCCTGATGATGTCATTCAGGCCTGGGCTCGGAGAGGTCTACAAACTTCAGCATAGAGTTTAAAAGACATTTGCAGTGCATTAACCAGGGTTTGGTAATTGCATTATGGGAAATGTAGGATCCAAACTCATTTCTCAGTTTTACCTCTTTCTTTCTAATGTGTCTCTTGCAAGTGGCCCAACCTGGATGGAAGTGCACAACCAGATCCAGTATCATGCAGTGGAGATGTGTTTTACATGTCTCCAGTTACCTTGAAAGTCATTGTGTCTCTTGGCCCAGGACATGTCTTATACACATGTTGTATGATAAATGCATGCTGGAAAAATGCATCTGCCCATGTGTACATTAAACCTCACAGGTGATTAATGTTGACTAACACGATGATTCCTGGCCGTTTTGGACTCGAGCTAAAATCTGTGAGCAAGATGCAGAGAATGTCTCTGAAGGCATGGGTGTGTGTTATCGATGCATCCAGCAGCAGTCACTGTTTGCCCGAGCCTTTCCATCCCCTTCATCTGTCCTCCCTGTGGGGACGACAGCAGCAGCTCTCTGGCCTCCCTCAGTCCAAACCACAGCGAATGAGGTGTGGCTGATGTAAATTTTCCACTGTAGCATTCAGATGCAGGAAGCCAAACAGTCCCATCTTTCCCTGAAAGAACAGGAAGGCACTGATATGAAGGACAGGCCCCCATATAGAGTCATAAGAAAATGAGCTCTCCGGGGTAGCTCTCTGCAGCCTGAAGCACGTGTTTGCGAAGAAGATGTTGTTCTGCAGCGTTGCCGTCCTTTAATATCTGATTAGAATTCTTACCCAGCCTTGTTCTGTCAACATGTGACTGTTTGAAGCCGGATCAGACAAAGAGGGCAGGCTGGACATCAGACCTTTGATCTGACTGTCCTGTGTGTGCATGAGTATGTGTGTGTCAAAGCGAGTGTGTGTTTTCTGCTCCGGCTATTGCACATTGAAGAGACTCGTGTGAGAGAGAAAAAAGGACAGGTAGAAACTGGTCTTTTGATCCTAACCTTGGATGAAAAGAGTGAGTGTGTGTGTGTTTGAAGAGATGCATTGACCATCATTTTGAGAAAGATAATGACAGCTAACATTGTGATAGAATCTAGAGAAAAAGAATGTAGGGAATGAGCAGCCAGAGCTGGGAAAAACAGACATAAAGCACAATAAGACTGTTTTGTAGGAAACTATTGAATTTTGTTTTCAGGCGAGTTTGTCAATGTACAGAACAAAAAAACAAAACAAAACACATGCACAAAAAAGGGCAAGGTTGGCAAAAGCACCCATGCAAATCTGCCTGGCAAATTGGCATCATGAATCAATAATGATTGAAGGTGATCAACTCAAAGTTGTGCTTAATGGAGACAATTTGAGCTGCTCCACCGAAGCAGCTGAGGGTTTTGCTTAATGGCACTTAAAGGATAATAACCTGCATTTACTTTTTTTTTCCTGCCAGAGAAGAGATTCAAACCAGCAACCTTGTGTGACAAGGTTTCTCCAGCGAGGATTTGGAACCTGAAAGGGAAGGGGAAGTCTATTTTTGTGTCTCGGAGGCACTGAATGGAGACAACCCAGGGCCAAAAATATAAGCTTGCTCCGCGAGAGCTACAGTGGAGGTCATTTTCAGCCAGCCATATCCAATTGGCACTCTCAGTCAGTCGGAATCCATTCCCTTAACATCAGCTTTGAAATACATCATACTGCAGCGTGTACACACATACTGACTCCATTTCCACTGGAAACATCGTCGGGGTGTGTGTGTGAGTGTGTGTGTGTGTGTGTGGGGGGGGACACCATTTGTACTGGTTTTGTTGTCAGCAAGGGAAATAAGCATTTTCATCATGTTGTTGTCCCATTCCGTTTTAAAATGATATCAGGACGTCATTAAGAGCCTACCCATTCTATTCTGTTCTGTTGCGTTCAATCCCCAGACATCAGAGAGATTGATGGTACAAACATTCTCTCCCATCTCTCCCGAATCCAAATTACACTTCAGGTAAAGCAAAGGCAATGGGGTCAGCTTGTAATCTGCTCAAGCATAATCACTCTCATGCATAATAGAACGGTCCTGCGGTGTAATAATAACGCAGACATGGAGATAGCTAGTTGCTTGGGCAATCAGTTATTCGCTGCAGACATTTCCATTTGACGTTTCGGGCGTTTAACTGATGCTTTCATCCGCAGCTACTTACAGTAAGGACACAAGTTAGAAACAAATGGGAGGAACAGGCTGTTTAAAGCCGACTCGGCACCTTCGAAGCTGATCAGTAACTTTTTTTTATGCTTTTACTTTCTTCTATTTGCATGCACTTGTCCAGAGACACAGGAGTTGTGGATGA
Source organism: Centropyge bicolor (assembly GCA_037975185.1). Lineage (NCBI taxonomy): Eukaryota > Metazoa > Chordata > Actinopteri > Pomacanthidae > Centropyge > Centropyge bicolor. Next base: position 5,300,026 of record JBBMOC010000028.1, read on the forward strand.
GCCTGTCAGGGTGTTGGACTATTTTTAAAAATCGTGACAGCTCAGGATGAGTGGTCGCTTTGGATGGATAATCAAAAATATGAAAACAGGCAGGAAAGGAGCACCATTATATTCAAGTGCAAAACCAGACAGAAAATAGTTTTTTTTGCACATCCCTGAAAATCTTTGAGTGGTTTCTGATTGGAGCACCTCCACCCTGTTTTTGACTGATGGCCCCACAGGGAGCCACTGCAGTAAGAAGAAGCCAAACTCCCGCTTTGGTAAAATAAGCCAAGTTCACAGGTCGGCCTCTCTGTTGGCCTCTGATGATTGGCACGTCCAGACTTGTGGCAGAGATGTGATGAACAGCAGGGTTTCATTTAACTGGAGGCCAGACGTGCGGAGGATGAGCCTCTTGAACTTTAGCTCGTCTCACTGTACAGCCAGCTTTCATTTTTATTGTGTGACTTTGTCTGCGTGTGAATCTTTGTGCTGCTCTTAGATGTTAGCATTCTGTGTGTGTATGTGTGTGTGTGTACATGAGGTTCTGTGTGTTTGCCCGTCGCTGCAGACAGACCCTGTGCAGATACTTTCCTGTGCTGGTCAGCTACTTTGCTTGTGGTTTTACACCTATTCTTTCCTGCATGTGTGTAAATAACAGTGAATGTGTGCTGTTCGGATGCCAATCAGTTTTGTTTGTGTATGAGAGCATCTATCTGTGTGTGTGTGTGTGTGTGTGTGTGTGTGTGTGTGTGTGTGTGTGTGTGTGTACACCTCCACTGGCGCTCTTTCCCTCAGAGCCATTTCAGTCTGATAATTGCAACCCTCAGACTCAGACTGATTTCCACTTGTCTGCCCTGAATTTCAATATAGCTGCTCTTTAACGTCAAGGTCCTCCATATGACTAAGTGAGAGAGATGGAGTGAAGGGCAAAAAGAGAGGCGAGCTAAAACTTAAGAGACCATCATCTTGATTGTGTGTCTGTCCTCTCTCCGTCTCCGTCTCTCTCTCGTCAGAATAGACAGCGAAGTTGAAGTTAGTTATCGGAGCCGGCGAGCGAGTTTTTCAAAGCTTGTTGATTTGAAGGGGAAGGTTAGTTCGATCATTTTCAAAGCTCGCCTCTCAGACACATCTCACAAGCATGACAAGTGCATGTTGGAGTATATCTAACAAGCACACTGCTCACTGCTTTCCAGGAATTGCTGACAGAAACCAGTTCTTCACATTTTAGCTCCACAGCCATTTGATACTTGCTGTGGGTTCAGCCATGATATTTATTATGTGGCTCCAATCACATTATTATGATTGTTATTAACAAATGTACTGAAGATTTGAGTCCAAAAATGCTAGAAATGCCTTTAAGAGTAATGCCTTTACTTGAGTGATATATTTCAAACAATGAGCATAGCAAGTTTAGTTTATCAGTGTTTTAGTTTGACAAATGCACAATTACACGTTGGCACATTTCAGTGTTTAGATGCTGTCATTTTCCCAGACTCAGCTCCCTATGGATCTGTAGTTTATCAGGATCCTCACTGCCCAGTACTGTAACAGTCATCGAGTTAGCGCCCCCTGCAGGGACTGAGTCAGTTGTTTGACTTGTGTCCTCAGTGGTCAGCTACTCTGCTCTTTAATCAGTACATTGACACAGCTAATCAGACTCTTTTCTCGAGTCTTCCAGAGACTCCTAATTTCTGACTCTGTTGCTGCTATAAAAAACATAATTTCAACCTGTTTTCTGTCACTTAGTCGCCCTCCAGTATCCTCACCAAGGAACAAAAAAAGATGTTATTTCCAAGAACAGCTTTCAGGCACTTGAAAGACGCCATATTATTAAAGTAAAATTGACCTCTTGGGTGAGCCGAGGCGGTAATCACAGCTGAGAATAAAGCACCGTGTTTCTGAGCGACAAAGGTGAAAGATCACAAACAAGCATCAAAAGCAGCTGCTGATACAGATTGGCCAAACTTACGTTGGGCGTCTTTGTCGAATGTTTATCACGTTCAAAGCCGGCATAAATTTCCTGTTAAAGAATAGTCTCTGAACTGGGTTTTTTTTTCTTTCTTGTTTTTCTCAGCTGTGTCTTTTCATGCGGGTGTGAGAGGGAATCAAAGCTGAGTGCTCCGCTCCCAACGCACTGATCAGTGTTTTCATGGAGACCTTCTTTGATGCCGTAATGAGCCCGGTGTGGTAGGTTATTATTATCCGGAGAGGCAGCGAGAGGAGAGAAGATAGATGGAGAGACAGAGAGGGAGAGAGGGGGAGGAAGTGAAAGCAAGTCAGTGGGTGGCATGTTCGGAGCGGTTTATCTGAACTCTGGAGCAGTTAGTTTGACTCATTTGTGCAGATGAGCAAAATGCAGTTTTAATGCGGGATCATCGCTCAGAGACTGACTGAAAGTCGGTCGTGTTTCAACCAAGTTGCAAAATTAAAAAGGACAAAATAGCCCATTGTTCTTATTCAGTTATTTATTAGTGTATTCTTAAATGATAAAAGACAATAGAACAAAGGAAAAGTCCCAAACCAGTTTGTCTAAACCAGCTGGAATTGTGTTACCAAAGCTCCTCAGGGGCCAAATTTGCCTCCATGTTTTTTTAAGCTCTGGTTTGCTTTGTGTTGCCAATGTGAACAATGCAAACTTTACTATGGTTCAGACAAAGGAAAACACACTGCAGGGGTGAGAATCTTCTGCACCAGTGGATAGTGATGATCCCGGTCAGCATCAGGAGGAGAAATAGTGGACAGAAAAGAAAGATAAGAGTCGACACTTGGGAGAGATTGAGAGCGGGAGAGAGACAGAGATCGTGATTCAGAGAGAAGCAGAGGGAGGAAAAGATGGCGACTGCAACAACTGTCTCTCCAAAGCATTCCCCAGCACCTCTGTGATAAATGGCTCCACACTTGAAAAGAACTGAGCTCGGCTTCTTCAGGGTTCATGCAACAGTGGAGCCGTCGGAGGACCAGCGCTGCTACTGTTCGTGCCAAAGAGCTCTCAATTTAGCATTAACCGACTACAACAAACAATAAGTCCAGGCCGATGACATGAGCCATGCCTTCACAGAGGTCCTTCACAAATATACTTGCTTAGTGCGTCTGGTAACTTGCAGTCTGACACAAAGCCCTGCAGCGATGTGACATTTTGACTGTTTTCATCTGACATATTCAAGGATCTATCAAGGAAGAGGAACCAAGACCTCTATTTTGAAATCTCTATATGACAAAAGGATAAAAACCAAAGTGTGCTTGTTGATTTAAGGACTGATGTGATATTGCCGCTCTGTATGGAACTTAATGATCCAATGAACATTTCGGAACAAAATCTTTTCACAGCTTGACAACTTGTATAAAAGTGGTTGTGTCAGAATCAGAGGTTTTTGTGCTTTAGGTCCTTCTGCAAAATACTGAGTGTTTAAAAAAAAAAAGGGAACAACAGCATAACCTTCTTTTTATAGACTGACAAATTGATGCATTACAAGCAAATACGCAGTTTCATGCATAAGACTGTTGTAAGTCAAGAGCTACTCAGTGTGAAAGTAGTCAAAGCAAGTAGTTTGCCCTTTTTCTCGCGCTGCAAGGTTGTGGTAATTAGGGGTGTTTTTCACCAGAAAGCAGGCAGCGTTATTATTCCAATTGGAGTGCTGAAAAATCACCCAGTAGCACTTTACGTTATGCAGAGTAGGAAAAGGACAGGGTGTGAGAGAGAAGCTTATCTGAATGAAAAGCTCTTATCATGTTGTTTCCGCCTCTCTAAGTCATCGCCGCATCCCCAAGGTCAACAGCTAAATAAATGTCTTTATGGGGGATGTTTGCCAGTTTTATGCAGAAATCTTGTCCAATTATGCACTTTTTAGCTCTGTCAAGTGACATGGCGCCCTTATCCCCACCTGCCACACACACATACACACACAAACACCTCTATGTATCTCTGACTCCAAGACCTTGGCAAATGTATTTCTCATAGAGTTTATGTTTTTAGCGCATTTTACGAATCAGTTTTAAACACATAGAATACAGCACTTGCAGTATATGAGTGCCACAAAACAAGAAGGTCAGCAGTCACATTACTGATGTTATATTGTTAAGTCGCAGCTCTTCATTCCATCAGTTATGATAACGCATTACCTGGTCAGTGGGTGCCAACAGGCCGGATGGAGAGCAAGGTTTCTCCCAGTCAGATGCAGACGTTATGCAGCTCGATCGCCGTCCAAAGCCTTCAGTCTCAGCTGGGTCACCTGGAGGAGGGGGACTGATGTTGAAATGTCCGATGGCTCCAGAATCATCAACAGATGTACCTTATTGGCCTTGAGCTTGGGCTTTGTTCAGCCTCAGGATCTAAACTTCACAAGTTGGAATCATCAGTCACATTCATTAAAAATCAATGTTGAATCAGAAAGGCCAACAGCAATATTGCGCCGCTCCAGCGGGTGAGACAAGAGGGACCAAAAGCCAGGTCGGAAACCACAGAGCAGATGGACTCAACATTGGTGAAGGCACAAATGGCATAGAAGAAGGAGCTACCCCCTGGTGGAGGCTGAGCCCCCACGTGAGCACCAAGACCCAGCCCCCACTATTTACACAGAACAGAGCCACAAGCAGAGACCAAGAAGCCCGTAAGATCAAATGGCCAAAGTCGAATGAAGCAGAGGCATGGCATATATTGGATGCAGACCTGACCAAGATACTGGAGGGATCAATGCACGGAGGCGTTGGAGCCAAGCTTCACCTGATTGGGGCCATCATATACCAGACTTGCAAGGAGAGGTTTAGTGAAATTATCCCCAAACAGAGGTCCGCCCCAAGAGAGAAGGGAAGGAGAGAAAAGGCGATCATCCAGCTTTTACAAAGGCGCCGACAACTCCGCAAGAACATGAGGAAGGCAATGCAGCCAGAGAGAGGTCTGAAAACCCTGTGGGAGGAGGTCCGGCAAAGGCTATCCAGGCTTTGTAGAGCTGAACGCCTTTGCATGCGCAGCAAATGGAAGCACAAAGATCCAACCAGCTTCTTCAAGGATCCCTTCAAGCATGCCAGACAACTGCTGGAGGAGAAGAGTGGGAAGCTTGAAACCACAAGGGAGCAAATGGAACAGCATGTCAAAAGGCAGTACAGTGACCCGTTAAGGAACATCCCCTTAGGAACACCAGGGTATGTCCCTTAGCCTGCACCACCGACAGCGGAATTCAACATCACGCCCCCCCAAGCTCAGCGAAGTCAGGCAAATCATCAAGAAGGCAAGATCCTCATCAGCACCTGGCCCCAATGGAGTCCCCTACAAGCTCTACAAGACCTGCTCGAGGTGCTAGAGCCACTATGGTACTCAACAAGAACTGCCAGGAAAAAACAACTCATTCCATCAGAGTGGCAAAGAGCAGAAGCAGTCTTTATTCCAAACTTCATCAGCCAATTCAGAAACACCTCCCTGCTGAATGTGGACGGAAAGATCTTCTTGGTAATGGCCCAAAGGATGACCACCTGCCTGCTAGAGAATGGCTACATTGATGCCAACTGCCAAAAAGCAGGAGTCCCAGACTTCCCAGGGTGTGTAGAGAACGCTACAAAGATCTGGGACCAGATACAGATGGCCCAGTGGGAGAAGATCGACCTGCAAGTCGTCTGGCTTGATCTCATAAATACATATGGATCAGTCCCACACCAACTGATCAACTACTCCATGGAGATCTTCCATATGCCCTTCCTGCATCAAGAACCTGGTTACAGCCTACTTCAATGATCTGCAGATGTGCTCTGTCCTCCAAGACTTCACCAATTGGTGGCAGAAGCTACATGTAGGAATCGCTATGGGGTTCACCATTTCTCCAATCCTGTTTGTAGCAGCTTTTTGAGATAATCCTCATTGGGGCAAGACAAATGGTTGGAGGGATCAAACTACCATCTGGCCAGAGGATGCCCCAATTGAGAAGCTATATGGACGACGTCACCAGCCTCCTTCAGACAGCACCATGTACAGCTAGACTGCTGAAAAGGATGGATGAGTTGATGGTGTGGGCAAGAATGAAGATCAAGCCCGCCAAGTCACTTAGCCTATCACTCAGAAGGGGAGTAAGAGACGATTCCATCATCTTTGTTGTCAGAGGAGAGAAAATCCCTCTCCTGTCTGAACAACCCATCAAAAGCCTGGGAAGACAGTACACTGCTGAACTGTCGGACAAGCAGATGGGGAGAACTGTCACGAAGCAGCTCACGGACGGCCTAGCAAGGATCGACCAAAGCCAACTCCCTGGGAAGTACAAGGTCAGGTGCTACCAGTTCACGCTGTACAGGAGGATAATGTGGCCACTGAAAATGAGTGTGATCTCACATCCACCACAAGTGAGATGGATGGAAAGGCCAATTTATTCATCTGAAAGTGGTTGGGGCTGTCACAGTGCCTCTCTGAAGCAGGCCTCTTCAGGAAGAACACACTGCAGCTGCCACTGCAGTCCATCAGGCTGGGCTACATGCAAGGGAAGACCAGGCTGTTCCTCGAGCTAAGAGAGTCCACTGATCTGTCAGTAAGGAATGCAAGCGCCAAATTGAGACGTCCTTGTCACTGCTCCGCCACCAGGCAACGTTCCAGGATTAAAGGGGTGAAACGTTGAAGAATGGTGGTTTCTGGCTGATGACCCATGGGCACTGGAGGAGGTGCGACAGGCAGCAATGCCCAGCAGGAAATTCCACCTACCTGTACATTTACTGAACCTCACTGGACAGTTTGGGTAATGGTTTGAAAGTTTATCTTAATTTGCACATCAAATGAGGAGTTAAATTCTGTTGCTTTAAAACCTGTCCGATCCCTGTTTTTAGTGTTTCGAACCAATAGGACTAATCTGAAGTAAAATGCATGAAAGCTACATATCTCTTCAAAGCATTTAAATTGTACTTTTCAGTCACATTCATTAAGGATCAATCTTGAATCAGAAAGGCCAACAGCAACCTTGCGCCGCTCCAGCGGGTGAGACGAGAGGAACCAAAAGCCGGGTCGGAAACCACAGAGCAGATGGACTCAACATTGGTGAAGGCACAAATGGCATAGAGGAAGGAGCAACCCCCCTGGTGGAGGCTGAGCCCCCACGTGAGCACCAAGACCCAGCCCCCACTATTTACACAGAACAGAGCCACAAGCAGAGACCAAGAAGCCAGTAAGATCAAATGGCTAAAGTCGAATGAAGCAGAGGCATGGCACATATTGGATGCAGACCTGACCAAGATACTGGAGGAATCATTGCACGGAGGCGTTGGAGCCAAGCTTAACCTGATTGGGGCCATCATATACCAGACTTGCAAGGAGAGGTTTAGTGAAATTATCCCGAAACAGAAGTCCGCCCCAAGAGAGAAGGGAAGGAGAGAAAAGGCGATCATTCAGCTTGTACAAAGGCGCCGACAACTTCGCAAGAACATTGAGGAAGGCAATGCAGCCAGAGAGAGGTCTGAAAACCCTGTGGGAGGAGGTCCGGCAAAGGCTATCCAGGCTTTGTAGAGAAGAAAATCCAGAAAATCCCTCTTCTGTCTGAACAACCCATCAAAAGCCTGGGAAGACAGTACACTGTTGAACTGTCGGACAAGCAGATGGGGAGAACTGTCATGAAGCAGCTCACGGACGGCCTAGCAAGGATTGACCAAAGCCAACTCCCCGGGAAGTACAAGATCTTCTACTGACAACTGCTACCAGTTCGTGCTGTACAGGAGGATAATGAGTGAGATCTCACATCCACCACAAGTGGCATGGATGGAAAGGTCAATTCATTCATCCAATATTGGTTGGGGCTGCCACCTTGCCTCTCTGAAGCAGGCCTCTTCGGGAAGAACACACTGCAGCTGCCACTGCAATCCATCAGGCTGGGCTACATGCATGAGAAGACCAGGCTGTTCCTCGAGCTAACAGAGTCCACTGACATGTCAGTGAGGAATGCAAGCGCCAAAGTGCCTACGGGCCGAAAGTGAAACGCTCAATCCGAGGTTGAACGAGCTGTTGGTAGGCTGCAACACCAAGAGATTGTTAGCAAAGTCCAGGCAAGAAGAGCAGGGCTAGGATGGGGAGAGGCGCCACACTTCTGGCTCAAGGCCAACTGTAGGGAGAGGAAGGAGTTCGTGGTGGCAGAGGTGACGAGGATGGAGGAAGAGCGGTACAAAATCAAGGCTGCATCACAGGGTCCACAAGGAAGCTGGACAACTTGGGAGGGAGTTGCCAACAGGAACATCAGTTGCTCAGAACTGTGGAAGATCCCACAGGCGAGGCTTTGCTTCCTCATTTGCACATCCTATGATACACTCCCCTGTCCTTGCAACCTCCACCAGTGGTTCGGGAATGACGAGTGCTGCTCACTCTGCAACACCAGCAACGCAAGCCTCCAGCACATCCTGTAAGACCGCACTCTCTCAGGGGCGCTACAGATGGCGTCATGACCAGATCCTGAGAAAGCTAGCCAAGGTGCTGGAGAGGTGTCGACAGGACAACAAAAAAATCACCACCAGCAGAAAACCACATTAGCTTCATCACAAAAGGCGGGGAACGAAGATACACCAGGCCAAGAGACACACCAAGGCCCTTTTCCTCTGACCAGGAGTGGAACATGAGGGTTGACCTCGACAGGCAGTTTCAGTTCCCCAATGAGTTCACCATCACATCTCTCCTTCCCAACATTGTTGTTTGGTCCACCAAGGCAAGATTGGTGCACTTGAATGAGCTCACAACTTCACAGGAGGAGGGGATTGAGGCTGGCTTTGAGCACAAGAAGACCAAGTACGCTGAGCTGGCTGCAGAGTGCCGGAAGACTGGCTAAACCTCAATGGACAGTGTGGGTAATGGTTTGAAAGTTTATCTTAGTTTGCACATCAATTTCCCACAGTGGGGAAATTCACAACTCTCTCTCTCAGCAGTAACCCTCTTGGAGTCAGGACATCCGCTATGATATAAATGAGGAGAGTTAAATTCTGTTGCTTTAAAACCTGTCCGATCCCTGTTTATAGTGTGTTTTGAACCAATAGGACTAATCTGAAATAAAATGCATGAAAGCTACATATGTCTTCAAAGCCTTTAAATTGTACTTTTAGGGATTTAGCTAATGCTCTTATTATATTTATACACATGATAATCAGGTACGGCAACAGATGCAACAATGAGCAGTTGGTTCACTCCACAAACTGATGAGACAGATGATGAAAGATGATGCTCTCATTCATGTGAACTCGTCATGAGCACAGTACGAATCCCCCATCTCACACTTCCTCTTACTCCCCAGGATTTGTTCTCCTCATCCTCCTCATCAATCTGTCTCTCACTCTTCTCTAATGCTACAGATGTCTTCCCAAAACGAGAGCACACACACAAAAACAAACTACTTTCATACACAAAAAGAGCCACATAGCTTTCGAAGCTTAGCTAAATCCTGCCTCCATTCCCTCAACATAAACACACACCGACACACATACCTACACACTCGACCGTGCCTGTGTATACGCGCGCACATACACACACAAGCTCTCCTCCTCCCGGTAATCTCTACTTTTAGCGTCTCCTCTGTCCTATTATGTGGGGATTTTCCTTCTGATGGGAATTCCAGCAGCAGCCACACTGAAAGGCCGTCTAATTAGCCATAGATGGACGACTTCCAATACGAGTAAATGAGCAAAGATCTGCTGGTGGACAAATCATTTTAACCCTGACAAGAAAGGGGACATCTCGTCGTGCAAATCACAATCACAGGCCGCCACTCCCTCCAAGAGAGAAAGGATGTGAGCTTTGAGGCTGCATTTGCATTTGGGAGTGAAAAAAAAAATGTTTTTTTTTTTCTGTCTTTGTGCCTCAAATCTGGTCTTTTCATGGCTGTCCAAACAGGTTAGGAAGGCCAGGGAAGATTTGTGCTGATGTTTTTTTCTTTTCTGTTGCCACCACAATTCATCCGGACAAACTTGAATTCAGAAATCTAACAGATGACTTTAACACAGCTGTTCATATTGAAGGTCGTCTCCCGAGTGAAACAATGGGTAATGAAAGGCTGATTGTGTTTGTGAGCTGAACTCAGTGGGGTTTTCAAAAACACTGCTTCCTCTTTATTCACCGGTGCAAACACATGTTGTCAACCCAGTCAGTTTAGCACAAGACATGGCTTTAGTTTGAGGGGAGACCAGCCCAGGTTGACCCTGCTACTAAACAGTCATTACTGTTTCAATTTAACATTGCATGAATATAAAGCTTTTTAAATGTCATAGCTTTGATTTTTAACATGTTAAATATAGCATTGTATTATATGGCAGTTAAATTTATCAATTGTTCTTAAGATAAAACTTATAACTTTAAAGTACCTCTCTGTCTGTTTCATTCATTGGTTAATCAATGATTAGTAAGACAAAGCTTATAGTTAGGGTTGGTCCAGGCGAGCCCTGAGCCATCCCTTAGTTATGCTGCTGTAGGCCTATACTGCCGGGGGACTTCCCACAATGCACTGAGGTTCACTCACCTTCTCTCTCTCCTCCACCTGTTTCCATTCATAACCCATCAAAGCATTGTACTAATGCAACTTCTTCCCTCTGCAGGTTCATGCGCCACTGGATCTGCACAGTCCGGACCCATGTTTACAAGGCTCTGACTGACAATGTGTCTCCGTTCAATGCTGTTGTTCGCTGTTGACACGGCTGTGGATTGTATTGCTGTATTGCCCCCCCTTCTCTCTCTCTGTCTCTCTCTGTCTCTCTCTCTCTCTCTCTCTCTCTCTCTCTCTCTCTCAACCCAACCAGTCGCGGCAGATGGCTGTCCATCACTGAGCCTGGTTCTGTCCGAGGTTTCTGCCTGTTAAAAGGAAGTTTTTCCTCGCCACTGTCGCATCAAATGCTTGCTCATGATGGGAACTGTTGGGTCTCTATATGTTGTTGGGTCTCTTGATCTGCTCTGTAAGTAAAGAGAGAAAAGAGATAACTTTTGTTGTGATTTAACACTATACAAATAAAATTGAAGTGAATTGAAATTAAATGTTTAATGTCGTTTAAATGATCATGGTTTAATGTAGGATGCATCGATACCAATTTTGTCCAGGCCGAGTACAAGTAATTACATTTTGGTACCTATCGATTCCGAGTAACAATACAAGTACTTAATAATACTGTTACACTTCTAACATGCTCATCATCAGTGCTCAATCTGCAAACATGTTTAATCCTGCCTGTGGTCTATCTCCACATTTTAACAAGATTCTTTACAATAATGAGTCTTGAGAGCTTTGATTTTTTTTGTACATATGTAAAGTGCATTAAGTATAAACTTATAAAACATCCATGTCCATTCTCTGTAAATATGGAAATTGGGCAAATCTCACTAATTTGAAGAGGTTGAAAGATCTGTACATTACCAACATGAGTCTTTACTGACATTAGTGGTACAATAATTAGCAACATCAGGAAATGCACAATGACAATCGAGCTGTTGAGCAACATGAAGCTCATAGTTGCGATATTATAATTTGTATCGTCAGTGACTTCTGTACTGAACGGTGGCAGAAACACAGGATTGGAAACAAACTTCTAGATTTAAAAAAAGATATAATTTTAAAATAAGTCACTGAACAAACATTTCCCTGAACGTGAAGAATTCACTACATGACATAAGCAAAATATTTCGTTTTGGCCCCAAAGCAGCGTTAGGAGAAACACTGTTTTCTAAGGTAATGAAAATCCTTCTAGAAAAGTTGAATTAAAGCAGCATTATCAGACTGTTAGACATCAGAGTGATCCTGAAAGGGAACCAAAAGCCATTAGTGGTCCTTTGGCCCCTATCCACTTCTCTAAAGCACTGTTTAATACCCCCTCTCTCCACCTTTATCCATCCATCTTTCACTTTATTCCCCTTTCTCTCTGCCTGCCTTTACACCCCTATCTTCCTTTATGGCTCCCTCTTTCCCTCCTCTCATCCATTACTTTATCCTACATCCATCCGTCCTTTGACCTCTGTCCATACTGCCGTCCATGCATCCATGATGGAGAGTACAAACCCTTGAATCTCAGGGATTACCTCCACAGATTTCCTCTCCCCTCTCTGACTCTATTTTCCTCCCTTCATGCCTCCTTTACTCTCTATAGCTGTTTTTTTTTCTTTAAACTTTTCTCTCAACCATTTGCACTCCCTCCTTCCACCGACATCTCATTTTCTCCATCTCTCCGTCTGCCCCGCCGTCCACGCTTCGGTGAGTAATCCCTCGGCCCTAGGTGGGATCGTCGGGCTGATGGAGAAGACACAGAGCTTTTTGTTTTCTCTTAGCGAGGTAATCTACGCTGTGATGTGGAGAGTTTGTCTGTGGCTAAAACGATTGGACAGAAGGCTTTCCGAGGGGGAAAAGCACTCACGACGGACGAAAAGAAGATAATGTGAGAGAGACAAGAAGTTGTCAGTTTTTTTACAATACACTGTCAATACACTCAATGATGCTATTCATTGGTTTCAGGGGGTTCTACTTGACAAATAACTGAACAGTATATCCAGATCCATTGTTGCAAGTTGCGCCAAACAAATAAAGTATATACAGTATTTCATTGCTTCATCTTCTGTCAAATAACTGCGAGTCTCTCGTCCTTTTTGGCCCCTCCAAGCACCGGTACCATAACAGCATGAAGCATCAAAATCCAAGCAGTGACGTGCATGACCAGATTTTCTCAATGACCAAATTGATCGCCGTTATCTTTCCTAGCTATGCTCCTTACATGCTTGCTAATAAAGTTTTTGAAGGGTTGGAGTTCAAGAACATAGATTCAATTAGCAGAGTTAGCTTGAGTGCATCAGTTTTGCAGAGATGTTCATGGTAACAATCATTCATGAATTCATTCGTCTTCTCTGAGGGTAAAGCTTGAAACCTTTCCTCCTGTGCACGATCATGTTTTACCTCAGAGTGTGCAGGGATGGGAGGAGGTGATTCACACACAGGCCTGTTGTCAGTGTATTTGTGAAGGAGAGAGCCCAGGAGAGGCTGAGAATCTGTGTCTACTGCTCCACAAAGAAATAAGATTTTACCCATTTTAAATAGTAAAAACAACTAGAAAATCAATATGTGGCAGTCGGTGTTGATGAAGGGGGGGCCGTGGGGCAGGCCTCCACAAATAAATCAATGTACGGGAAGAGCTGAAATGAACATGACAAGCAGTCACCGTCTCAATGCCAATAATGCGATGGGAAGTTTGCATTTCTCTGCAGCTCAAATTAGGATTTTGATAGAAAACAATTGTGAGCGAAAGGAGATCCTTGTCTCTGCTTGCATTCAGCCTATTTGTGCATAAAGCATTAGAGTGTAAACAGACCCATGCTGCTGGTCTTCCTCTTTCCAGGCTCTCGACATTAAATACGTGTGGACGAAATCAATTGTTGAAGTGATTGAAATATACCCAGGGAAATGAAGGGAGCAGAAGTTTGATAGATGTAAACTGAAGGTTGTTTCTGCAGCCGCGTAGCTTCATCTCAAAGTTATTCGGAAACTGACTTTGGCGCATCGTTGATGGGAAATTGAAACAGCGGCTACGATTTTACACATTGACAGTCAGAAGCAAAGACCAAAGACAGCTCAGCGTGTGGTGTTTTTCATCCTGTCAGGTGTGGGTGTGTTGCATGATGACGTCTGAGTGAAGGACAGAACTGTCAATTACCTGTGACAGAGAGTGAAAGCTGTCCAAAGCAGAGACCTGAGCAACCTCCCCGTTCAAACTGACAGAAGAAATCAACCATTGCAGCTGTTGCCTGGTTGTGATAGGCCCCAGAAAAACCATTATTCTTACCAATATCCAACAGCAGCAGTGTAAAGCAGCACAACAACTAATGGGCAAACAAATTGATTGATTAGGAAACGTGGGGAGATCCTGTTAATGGATAAATGCTCTCCTTTACTTTCACTTTCCTCAGCACAATCCTGAGCACAGTCATTAAAGATACACACACAAACAGTAGCAAGGGCAAACACAGACACACAAATACACAAAACAGTGAGAACAGCAGTACACACCACAACGACACACAGATTTCTGATGGTAATTTTGCATATGTTGGCTGTGATCGATGGATGTTCTGGCTAATGGTTATAAATGCATTAGCACCAAGACCTAATCAGCGCACACACACACACACATATGCACAAGCACATACATACGTGTGAACAGACACACACACACTCCCCCTCTAACCATAATCTAGTTCAGAGTTGGGGGAGCGCCGCGCTCTTCCGATTCAATTTCCTGTTGAGTTTCATTTCATTACTAAGTCATGAACCTCCATGTTTACAGACTCACGAGATCCATCACATATGAAATAAGAGTGGAATCATTTTTCCAAAAAAAACAACCAAAAAACAGATTTTATTCTTATTAAAATTTAAGTTGTAATTCATCAACACAATGGAAAAAACAATGAATATATTTAAATGTAAAATTCATCTAAAGCCATATTTTCTCAGACTGTTGTAGAGTTTACAGGATCCTTTGCAGAAACCAACAAATGAGCAACTCATGGTTTGATGTTTTCACTCTCAGTTCTACGTGTTTCACTTCTGTGTTTGATATGATGAGAGTTCATATAAAAAGGTACATGTATGATACGTTAGTGTTGACTTACTGTAACAGTAGTTGGTTTCTATCTAAAGTTCAGTCTTGTGTTGGTTTTGAAAGTCGACATCTTCTCAATAAAATGGCGACAGTGACCATCTTAGTCTTGCCTAATAACATCTTCCATTTTGTGATTGAGAAATGTAAACTTTATATCATTTGTTTAAATTGTAAAAAATCAAACAATCATAATCAAAAATCCATACAACAATCAGTCAAGTAGAAATCAAAAACAATGCTTTTATGAGCCCTGATATGCAGTTTTCAGGGTACTCAGCTGATGTGATGTTATTTCTCTGTTTTTAAGCAGCTTTCTTGCTCATACATGATACATGATATTAACTGCAGGACTGTTGTGTGTCCGAATATTTAATATCCGAAATAACAGAGGGAGTGCGAGCAGCAGGGCATGTGTTCACAGATTGTAAGACACAAAACATGAGTATTTAGCCATAAAACACGAGTATAAATCCAGTATTTTCTAATGTGAATCAACAGGGTATTGCTGAAAATAAATATGTTTTCCTCCCCGGCCCCGTCGTCTGAGGCAGAGCTGGATTTTTAATATCAGACTTTTGTTTGCATATGTAATGCCATCTAAGCTCATTGTGGAAAGTTCAGATTAATTTCTGAGGCTAAGATGGGCCTTGAATTATAACCGGGAGCAGAGGGGAGCAGAGCGAGATAAAGAGGGAGAGAAACAAAGCAGACGCAAACAAATGAAACGACAGGCCACGGGACAGAGACGGGCTTTATCGGAGGAGTATTACTGTACCTCGTAGGCTTCCAGGCACACGACTCTGATGCCTCCTGTTATTGATAGAACAACAAGCTCAGCTCTGTGCCAAAGAGAAAAGGTCACATTATACAACTTATGGTTCAGAAGGGGAATATGTCACCACCAAAAATACGCTGAAAATGTCAGGATATGGCTCCAACTTCAGAGCTGCAGAGAGATGTTTGGACACTGGGCAAAACAATATTTGTGATAAAATAGTACAAATTGGTGATATGAATGGGAAAATATACCAAAGCAGGGGGAACATTTTCAGGGACACTCGTGATTTATAAAGTGAAATTGCTCATGAATCTGAACTGAACTGACTTCACTTGTGGCCGGCTGCTCTCTAAAGATTAGTTTAATGAATGACGCATTTGTTGCTGTGCCGAACTCTTCAGACAGAAGTCCTCCCTAAAATACAACAAGAGGGGTGAGGAGATGGAGTTATTCTAGCCCTTGATAATCCCATTTGAAGATTAAAGGACAAAAAGGTTTTCACTTGCTTTCGGACATAACAGCAATATGAGATACAGAGAAGAACATTTGAAAGCAAAATAAATTCGTCAGGCCTCTGGAGCTCATCCTCCAGACATGTTTGCATGTAAAACAATGCTCTGCTGTGATGAATATTTTGTTTAACATGCTTTTCCCACTTAAAAATTTAAAGCACATCTGCTCTTTCATCTATTATGTAATTCTGAATGCACGAATCAGACCTCGTGGCATCGAGGTTTGAGAGCCCGACTGCACCATAATCTCTGACTAGCTAGCTAGTTAGCATCTTTTGTTTGTTTATGGTGTTTGTTAGCTAATGTGGTTGTGAAACATGCAACATTATCTGCTGGGATTCTACGTTGGGTTCAGGTTGTTTTCTCCTGACTACATCGTTGCTTTTGTTGTATTTAACAAAAGTGTGTGAAGTGTGTGAAGGAGCGATATCGCAGGTCTTTCCTTCCTGCAGCTGTTAGACTGTACAACCAGCACTGCTCCCAATAGACCATATACCACCAATACTGGTTCTTTATGTAACTTCACTCACTGTGCAATACTTGACCAAGTCAATGTGCAATATTCTGTATTTAGTACTTAATATTTAATATTCTGTATTTAAGCTGTCATTTCCTACCTCAGTTTAGGCCCATTGTGTATTTTTACTGGTCATATATTTTATACTGGTCATATATTTTTATGTTGCAGATTTTATATTTCATATCCATATTCAAAAGTGTAAATAAGTAATGCGAACTTGTGTATATCTCCTTTTTTTTTTTTTTTTTTTTTTTTTTTGACTGTTATTTGTTAATATTTAACTGCTGCTATCCCCTGTGCTGCTGTAGAATGTGAATTTCCCCACTGTGGGACGAATAAAGGCTTATCTTATCTTATCTTATCTTATCTTATGTTACTCTCTGATGTATGTCGCTATGGACAAAAGCATCTACTAAATGAAACTGTAGGGTTCATATAGTCATATTATCATGTAATTACATGGCAGTGGTCTGATCGAAGTTTGCAGAGACCTATATTTTGATAACAATTTATCTTGATAGCACAACCACACTTGGCTCATTGGCAGCAGTATTTGCATACGAAGCAGTAATTGGCTTTCAAATATTTGATGCACCAAATCTAGCTTT
Organism: Centropyge bicolor; assembly: GCA_037975185.1. Lineage (NCBI taxonomy): Eukaryota > Metazoa > Chordata > Actinopteri > Pomacanthidae > Centropyge > Centropyge bicolor. The sequence goes on from JBBMOC010000028.1 coordinate 5,316,988, forward strand.
AAGGAAATGCACAGACATCAGTGGAGGAATTATCATAAAATCTCTAGAAACAAGCTTTGGTCAGATATAAGTGAATACAGTGAAGGTCAGATGGAGGTCAGTGGAGAGAATCTTTAACATCTCTCACATTTTACAACAGCTCATAAATGCTCTGAAATGATGAGGGAGTCTCCTTGTTATGAACAGTGTGATGTCAGCTGCCTGTTAAGAAACTTGTGATGGGAGTTTGTTGCAGTTTTGCAATCGTATGTGAAAATCTGGAAGATTGATTACCCACATTGCGAAGTACTGTAAACGAGTCCCAGTGTGTTGTTCTGGAAGTAAATGAAAGTGCACAGGTGTGTGTGTTGCACGCATGTGGTGTGTGTTTATGTTTAATACGGAGTTCTAATATGTTGCTGGTAGCGAGATTGAATCCCGTGCCGACGGCATTAATCATGTTTATTATAAAGCATTAAACATTAATCATGTTAGAATTACTCGCACATGGAATCAGGTTCTCATGATGCTATTTAGCAAAGTTAATTACAGTCCCTGGTATCATAAACACACAAACATAAGGTTGAACAGTGCAGGAAGGTGAAACTTCGCTCCAGGCTTGAATCTGACTCACGACCTCTGTCCGATATTCTTTGACCTCAGTGTTTTAATAGCTCACATATTTTTTAATAGTAAATTGTAAATGGTTTGGAAAGTTATTAAACATGTTCACTGAGTAAAATTAGTAATAGTACTGATGATTTACATTAATGAGCACGATTTCCTGGACATGTACGAGAATACAAAATGTTCACATTTGAGTGTCGAAAAGCTTCAGCTATATCAAATCAAAAATACACAGACTTTGAGGTTAGATACATTGAGGAGCTGCAGCTCTCTTTATCGCACTGAGACAGCTCTTTTTAAAGTGATGAATGAATCTGCTGTTTTAGCTATAGATCTTAATGCAGCTGTTGACAGTGTTAACCATTCGCTCCCGCTCATCTCAAGCAGCCGTCAGACTATGACTCAGCATCTCACATATTCTCCTGGACCGAACTTTAGGAAGTTAAGAAATTAAGTTAAGAAATGTTTCAGAAGATGGGACAGCAGGCTTTGGCGATATTAATGATCAATGAGTGATCAGTTGTTAAAGCTTATAAGATTCCAAATGTGAGTTTTTCCCTTGACTCTTAGTTAAACATTTGGCCCCACATCTGCAGCTGAAATGAATTAGGTGAAAGTGAACAAAATGATCATCTACCTCTGTCTTTTTGTATTAAATGAATTACTAAACAAATAATAAAATTACATTAATAAATGTTTTTTCTTTGAGGACACAAACTAGAAACTAAACACAAGTAAAACATATCTGTCATTCTCATATCAAAGAACACGAATGTCTTCCATTGAAATGTTTCGTCCTTTTGAAAACTAACTCTGTTTTTATTTGCATTTTCTTACATTAACTGATCTGATTAACATTAACAAAGATCAGGACCACGTCTTCCGGAGCTTTAGTTCCTCGGCTGTTTTTCCAGCGGCTTCTCTTCCGTCTCCAAACGTGTTTCCTCATCATAAACAATGATCCTGTCTCATGTAACACGGCAGCAATTCCCACCAGGTTGATTGAACGCACAGCCGCGCTGATGGCTGCACATGCTGGATGAAAAAAAAACAATCGTTTCCTTTACATAATGCCTTAATCTCAGGAAACTAATCTGCCTTATGGTTTAGTGTAACGCGTACACGCAGCACAGTGACTGATGACGTCCAGCTCCTCCTGTTGTTCAACACGTTGGCTGTGTTTCATTTGTGTTTGTTTTCAGATAACAGTTAATTTCATGGTTTGTGAGGATATATTCATTTTTCCATGCTGCTGTTTGCAGGTCGCATCGCTGGTAGTTAAAGAGTAGCAGAGGCAATGAGGATGTGTTATAGTTATATACTATATTCAAACAGTGATAGGAGACATATTTCAGAGGAGGCCTGTTCTCATGTGCTTGTTTCCTTCCTTCCTTCACCACCAGAGCTTCTAACATCTGCACCACTGTCACCAGATTCAGGTCAGGTGAATTTAAAAAACAGACTTTTTGGCCAGAATTAAATAAATTTTAGACATCTGGGGTCAATCATCATCTTGGGGTTTACACAGATTACATTCATACATTTCTTTTTAAATTCGTTTTTTTTTTTTTTATTTGGTTTTTTCTATTTTGGTGTGTATGTTCTGATCTTGTTTGATCAGTCTCATGTTCAGATTTCATCCTGACTGAAGATTTTGTCACAACAGTTTAAAAAAACCTGTGACTTGAGTTTCTCCTTCGTGGGACCTCATTTCGCATTTGAAACCATTGATCATCCGGTGTTAATTGATCGCCTCGAGCAGGAGGTGGGTGTCTCCGGTTCAGCGGGAGTTGGCTCCGGTCCAATCTGTCAAACAGAATCTTTACAGTGAAAATAGGCAATTCCTCAACTTCCTCAGCCGACGTCCCTCATGGGGTCCCTCAGGGCTCATTTGTAGTCCTCATTCTTTACTCCCTTTTCCTGCCCCGCTCAAAATTTTTTTTTTACACTGATCTAAAAGACCAGGTTGTACTGGAATGCTCCCAATACTGTTGTTTCTTCTGGAAAACTAACATAATTTCCCAAATCCTGAACCAATTTTTTTTTTTACATATGTTAGAACAATCTGTATCTGACAGATGAGAAATTCTCGGATGACATTATTTAATATTATTTAACCACAACAAAATTGAATCGATGTTGCTAAAAGGGGGAAAAAAAAAACTTAAGATAAACCTTTGTTTGTCCCACAGTGGGGAAATTCACAATCTCTCTGTAATCTCTGTATTAACATGAAGTATATTGTGAATGTATGTCCAGAACTGACATTTTACTTTTGTATTTACTGACAATAATTTAACTGTGAGGACTTTTTAAAGTAAATTTTTAAATTAGATCTTACTGAATATTATCCTTTTTTCATCTTTGATACATTTATAGTTCAATGGGAGTGCCCCAACATATAGCAAAGTAAATGAACATGAGAATATATCAAATGTCATTAAAAGCAAAAATCCCAGTCCACAAATGACAAACTTCATTATGAAGGATTGCCGAAACACGGAGGCATAGATTTCTGTTGACAGCCGTCTGGCTAACTGAGCGACGGTGCTTCTTGAGGAAACTCCAGCTGTGACTCAGCATCGAGTTCCTCCGCCCTGAATGCGAATGTGAATGAATGTGGCTATGGATCCGCCTCGACTCGCTCCACGCCTGACACACTCTCATTGTCTCCCAGCAAGCGTCCGACAGACGGCAGCTAACAGGAGGTGGCCAAGTTCAAAATCAGCCCAGCGGAGGATCTTCATGCTGATAGTATGACAGAAAAAAAAATTACACGAAGGGATAAATTTACCCTGTGTGACTCTTATATATCACCAGTCTGATGCTGCACGATGCATTCAAGGTGCTGTTTTGAGATGAAGTCATTTAGATTACTTTTTGATACCAACTTTATTCCAACCTCTGTTGTCTATTTCTCTTTCAATTTGTGATTTCCTGTGTTGGAATGACTCAACAATCCCTGGCAAGGGATGACAAAATTTTTTTCATTCGCGTGGAAATTATATATATTGGTAGGTGGAGAAGTGGTATAAAAAAGTGGGAGCAAGAGAGAAGAAGTTTTTCTAGTGAGGGGAAAAAAAATAGTTGAGCCCTTAAGTTAAAACTCACCTCATGGTTGTTTGGAAATATCCCCACCGTGGGATGAATAAAGGAATAACTTGTCTTATGGTTGCATCATGTACGTTGGCTTCAGGTGGAAGTTTTGAGTGCTAAAATGATTAGCCAATAGTCAATTAACAGAAAGTGAATCATCAGCGATTATGACCTAACATTTACTAGTTCCATTTAGAAATGTGAATAATTTGCTGCTTTTCTTTCTCTCATCTCTTTGTAAATTGATTACTTTTTTGGTTTTTGGATATTTAGTCAGGTTATTGATAATTTGATACTAAATGTAAGTCTTCAACCAAAACGTCATCTCTCTGACAAACAATCATTTAAAGATGCTCAGCTAAACAGCAACAGACATGTAGAAAACCATCACCTGAACTGTACCTGCTCTTATTTTTCCTCCCAACACTTTGAACCTTTGAATGAATCATTAGATAGTTAAGCTTCAGTTTCACATAATTAGGATAACCGGAATGGATGACATCTGTGCTTTGTGCAAGTTTGATTTATCAGCATATATTAAAAATCTGTGTCCGTCTTACCTGCTGCACTCGACGATCTACTGCCAAATAACAACCCAACCAGCAGCGAGCGTTAAAATAAGACACAGTAATTGAGTTACTTTCGCTGAGCCACTTCATGAAGCCACCTTCATAAATGTTGTTTCTTCTGAGGAATGCAGCAATAACGGCGGCCGTTCGCCTTTTACTGCTCGCAATAACTTTGAAAGCCACAACAGAGAGCGCGACACGGCGGCTGTGGGCGAAGCTTCGTCTCACTGGCACTAATCACAGAGATGTTCAATTTGCATGTTGTTTGTATCGAAGCTAAGAAAAGAAAGGCGAGGGGGCAGGCGGAGGAAAAAGGTCGATGAACAGAATGTGCACTTCTTTATTTTAACCAACTTTCATGTGGGGTGAGATTGGTTTCTAATTCAGGCAGAGGTGGTGCAGTTACCAGCCAGATCTGCCGGACTGGAGCAGCAGGAGCGAAGAGAAACAACGGCCACAAATAAACCCAGGCACCTCTGCTTGTCATATTAAACAGGTCAGTGTGGATTTCAGTCTGGTCATTGTTTGTCTAATGAATGTTTTTTTTTCTCTCTCTCTCTCTGCAGGTTTTGCTGCCTTAGTCATTCTTGGTTACTCAGTCAACACAGACTCAAATTTCTAAAGAAGCTAACTTTATGTGGAGACAAAATCATGATGTTGAGTCACTGTCATGTGCTCTTATGAAACTAATACAAATAGTTTGCATGATTTTATGTATTTTTTAATCTCAGTCACACAGAAAAACACACAGATATTGTGCTCAATGTCTTGATCTCATTGGTCAGAGTTGCAGACGTGTGTGTTCTCCCTAAATTTAAAATTTGTAATTCTCGCTGTGGGAATGATTGAGATCATTCCTCTAAAACAGGGGTGTTCAACTAAAATTTAAAGAGGTCCAGTGGAGAAAATTTCTTGAAGCAAAGGTCCGGAAGATCATAATGTCCCTATGTATATATTTAAGTAACCTCGTAGTTGCATCAACATCTGCATGTTTTCAATACCTGACTGTCAAATCAAATGAATTCAGGACAATTTTTATATTTTTTGTCAATTAAGATAGAACTAAACTTATATGTATGACTGCCGATATGTATAATGTTGTCTCATTTACTAAATAAAAGTGGGGCTGCATTTCAAAATAAGAGAAAATAAATACAATATGAAAATTGTGCATATTCAATTAGAATGCTTAACTTAAAAAATAAAATAAAGGGAGGAAAGACTTGAATTTCCCCTTTTCTGAAATGAGTCTGTCCATTCTGGGTTAAATGCTCTATTTTTGCTGTCCACCTTTTTTTGGAGATCGCCATTTGTTCCTTATTATTCTCAACTTTCTCCGTCTCACTCGTCGTCTTCCTCAACTTTCTCCTGCTCAGTCGTCTGTATATCTCCCTTTGTTTTCTACATGTATCGCTATCTTTCTTTTTCTTTCTACCGTCTCTTCATGTGTAACTTGCCTCCAACTCTCATCTGTCTGCACTGTAGAGTCACAATATTTACTGCCTGGAATGTACAGACTTCTGTTTTGGTTGTAGGTCCAGGTCCGTATGGGACAGCTTCTGGGTCTGGACCCGGACCGCTTTCCGCCTGTTAGTGACCTCCGCTCTAAAATAATACAACTTGAAATTGCTTCAACTGTGTAACGTCACACCATCATATTCAACTTCTAGTTATTCAATTTGCCTGTGTTGTGAGCTTCTGTAATTATACAGTTTCCCCTGAGGGGGATCAATAAAGCTTACCTTATCTTATCTTAAATACAGTCCTACAAACATCTGACCAGAGTCGATGCAGCGTTCACCATCACAGTAAAATGAATCAGCTTCACTCATGTTTCTGCATCTAAACCACTTCATCTCAACATGACTCCATCTTTTTTTGTCATAAAACCAAACCAACTAACACAGAACTCCCTGTGGCCTGGTGATTCACTCCAATTGCTAAGAGTTCCACTGATCATACAATGAGAAATAGTGAAGCCTTTGTTCTTGTTATGCAAAAACATCAGAGATCCATATGCTTGAGTACAACTTGTGTCCTGGTCATAGTTCATTTATAAAGTCCTCATGCACAACAGAGCGTCTCTGCTGCCTGACAGCTAACAAAGCAACAAAACAGCAGTGACATCGAAAAATGAAAATCAGCTTTCAAACCACAGGAAACAGTCTGTTTTTGAAAGTTGGCGTGTGTTTTCTCGTTCGACTCTGATTCGGTATGAACGTAACATGTTGGCTTCATGTGCTCTGTGTGTGTGAGCGTGTCTAATGTGTCCTTTGACAACGTGATAGATTCGATACATGCGGCAATAAATCATCACTGCATCACTACTGACACACACACACACATGCTACAGATGTCAACATGACAAGGCCAGATGTATGTGTCTGTTTGATGTTTCGTGGTTTGTCCAGATGGGACATTGCTGGAAATGATCAAGAGATGAGACAAGATGAGAGATGGCAGAGAATATGGGGGGGAAAAAAACTACCTATGTGTTTGTGGATGAAGAAATGAAGTGAGAGGAAGGAGAAAATAAAAAGCTGTATAATCATCAGTCAACGATTTGTTAGGCATGTGAGCAACATCTGTGTGTGTGTGAGTGAGTGTACAAACCACATGGAAGACCAATGTGCATGTGAAAGAGCAGAATCGACATGGTGGACACAGGGATGACACACTGTCCTGGTTGTCTACAGAGATGAGAAAGAAAAAGCTAATTTTGTGTATTAACATCACATCAATTATCTGAAGACATTTTTCGTGTTGTGCTTGTGGTCAGTTATTAAAATATGTTAATGATATTTGTTGGACATTAGTTTTCACCATTTCTTTAATGTAAAACTTTTTCTTTTAGGTTTAGGTACGTTTCTAATTTATCTTGGATGTCTCTACATAAAGCTTTGAAGATTTACATGTAATGAACAGCAGAGTCTATTGTCTTTTAAAATTAAGCTCATTTGAAATATTGATGTCAACTATTATCCATCACAATGTTTCGCCACATCTCTGAATTATCAGTGATGTCATGTGCACTACCAGCTTAATGAAGACCTCTCCTCCATCCCATAATTCCCAGCTCTTCAAATGACTCTGCTGTCAATTATCTGCCACTCATCAGAATCGATTGTGGAAACGTTCTGTATGTGGTCATGTGGGTCGTTAGAGAAGGGGAAGCTGACTTTACTTTTGAAGATGTTTGGTTCTGGTGTCATGTGAGAGTCGCTGACATCACATCAGTCCAGTGATGAATAGCTGGAAATGTCAGGACATCATTTAAAGTGGTTGGAAAGTGGTGTGTTAGATTCCTCCTCTGAGCCATGGTCATCTCAGTTTGACACACACGCCGCCTTCGCTATTTCAAACCTGCTATCTCTGTCCAATATGTGAACGTCTGTCAGATGTAAGTTAGCCGTTTTGTCTTCACTTGCAGAGTTGGCCCTTGTGTATTGGGGCCATGCACTTGGTCATTTCCTCCCCCTTTTAAATATAGGTGTCCAGACTCCAGGCTGCGTTGCTCTGCACATGTTTGGATGCTCGGTCTGGAATAAGGATGTTGTTGTGTCTGTTCTTGTGGTTTTCATATCAGATCTTGTTGCTGTTTTGATGAAACTTGACCTTTTATATGTGACTTTTTAATATTATTTTTCTAATAATTCAGATGTTCCACCACTGATTTTAAACATTTGTTGTGGCTCCCGTTGCAGTGTTTTCTCCTCTGTCTCTCCCTGTTTGTACCTGTATTCATTTGTGTTGTAATGTTTGTGTGTCCATACATTGATTCACTGTTAATGCCTGGCCCTGGCTGAACACTTACAGTAGCTACAATCAGAAAAATGAAATTCCAAAGCTCCTCTCACAGTCTCACTCTGGGATGATGATTGCTTGTCCTTGACCTGCTGCTCTCTATAACAATAAAAGCCTGGCTTTTAATTAACCCTGTTACCAGTGTTCGCTGTTAAAGGGGACATAAATTATGCTTTTGAGAAGCTTATGCTAATTAGTCTCATTAGCAAGGGTGACCTTTGTTAAAGGGTATATTGTTGCCTCAAATGAAAACCACATTACTGCAATTCTGACCTTTTTTTTTGATTGCCTTTTTAATTGAATCAAAAGTTTACCTGAGCAGCGATGTGCTGAGTCAGTTTCATGACCCAGGGCCCATAAAATCCATTAAAACTGTCCAGGTCATCAATATGAAAATTAAGCCGTATTTTTAAAAAAAATGTTAAAAGCTTTTTTGGCAGCTGTAGTGTTGATATGAGGTTATTTTATAAAGTCATATATTCCTCTGTACACAGCAGGACACTGGCCTCTTTAATTAAACCCAATTAAAGGGGTGAAGTCTGTGCTTGTGAGAGACAAAGCTACCAATGAAAAGAAGTGTATGCTGCTACTGGGGATCCTCCATCTTCCACTGCAGAGAGAGACTGACTTCACAGAGCTGAGTTCCTCCGGCCTGGGAGCCATAATTCATTAAGGCGCAGACCTCGTTCTGTCTGCGCAACAGTTCTGGAATGAACCCGGCTCCCTCAGGTATCTCTCACATCTTCAGGTGTGCAGCATACATCTGGAATACGAGATGAGGATTTGATTTAATGATTCAATCAAAGCGGCTTACATTAAATTATTGACTCTTTAGGTTCGTGAGGCCTGGTGTCCACTCTGTCAGCAGCTCCACGTTGTTGGGGATGTGCACTGTGTCCATTGAAGCCTTTGAATGTCTGAGCCGGAGCATAAATCTGCAAAAATCTGCTGCTGCTGCCTCGTTTCGTCTTTCTGTCTGTGAGAAGTGACGTGATGAAAGTAAAAGAGCAGGTGGACCTTCCCTGTGGGAACAACAAAGAAAGCATACTTTATCCCATGAAACAGAATGTGTTCAAGGTGCTTAACATATTTGACATATGTTGTTTCAAAGGGAAGGACTTGGACATGCTGTGACTCTTTGCTTTTTAAAATGTGCACAAGGTCTTCGTGCCTTTACTGTAACACTGTGACCATCACAGGTTTAATACTCTGATTTAATCAAGGTTAAGCATGAAAAAAAGAAACAGACATGACCCAACATGTAGACACCTCTTGCATTAATACACAGAAGCTTAGTGTTATCCAAAATGTTAAACAGTTCCTGTTTTCTGTTCAATATGTGGTGTAGGAATTTTGGTGATCTCTTGTGACCATGTGAAACCTCTAATATGCAAATTTAGCAAATGCAGCATCAGCTAAGTCAGACTTCATGTGCATCCATTGTGTTTAGTGAATCGAGAAAAAACCCTAAATTGATTGAATAAATGTGATAAATATAATCAGTTTTTGATTTAAAAAAAATACTATTAAATACTCTACTTCACTTATTGTAAATACCTTTTCTTGTCACTTTATTGTTCTATGCCACTTATTGTTCTTTTTTTGTTATTGCTGCCTTATTTCTTAATTAGCCACTTTACTGGTATTTTTTTTATTAATTATTTTTACTATTATTATTTATTTATTTTTACTGTTTGTTCTGCTGCTGTGACAAGTAAATTTCCCCTAAGGGGGATCAATAAAAGTTATCTTAAAAAGTCTCACATGTTTCCCCTACACCACAACACCTCCCACCGCTTTACCTTCTGGACCAAATCTGCCTTCCCTTCAACTCCTTAAACCAGGGGATAATGTAAGATTATGCTCTCATTGTACATGGGATGATTTTATTTATCTATTTATGTACCCATTGGTTTATATACTTTGTCTGGATGTGAAGTAATTTTTTTTCAATTTTTTTTTCAATTTTTTTATTTATTTATTTTATTTATTTTTTCTCTCCTATGAATGACTATTCCTCCTACTACTTTTATGAATATGTTTGCACATATATACTTTTAATTTATTTGCTATATATATATATATATATATATATATTTTTTTTTTTTTTCTCTTACACAAAAAAAGGGAATGTGAAGTAAATGATTGTTTCATCTATGTACCACTCCTGTTCCAAATAAAAATTTAATTTAATTTAATTACAAAAAAAAAAGTCTCAGATGTATTTGAATGGAAATGCAAAAGACTGACTGAGTAACTGTCATTACTATTACCAAAAGAATGTGTTGAAACCGACCTCTCCGATGATGAAGACAGAGGTCACGGTTGTGGTGGTGAAGACGGAGCAAGAAGACAAATGGTGATATATGAAATGAGGAAACTGAGAAGAGAAGGTTAATGAACACTATTCTTGGAGAGTGGTGGCTGGATTCCCTGCAGAAAAATATAACAGCTGATTTTAACCCTGCGTGATCCAAATCAAATGTTTTTACTTTAAATCTTCCTTTTTAAAACACCATAACTGGATTACACAGGGTTTAAGATGTTCTGCTGGGCTAAACATAGACCTGTCAGATTCAAAGGACTCGTGTGAACAGCCATCAGTGCTACCTGTTACTGAGAGGCTGCACGCGACTAATGAGGTTTCAGGATAAAAATGTGAGTCCAGTTTGTTCCAAATATTATATTTTAAAATGCACTTAAAAGCAGATGAAAATATACAGAAATATAACAAACCAAATTTAGCAGTTTGCCCTGGAGGCTGCATATTCCTGATGCATTATTGTGTGGTCTGTGTGCAGCCAACACCTCCAGCCTTTTGTCTGTTTCCCAATGCGTTATCAGTGGTTTCCTTTGGTCCAAGGTTGGAAATGTTTTATACAAGCATGAGACACTGTTATACATAACAAAGGGGGAAAAAATGCGTCAGTGTCTTTTCTATAGATTTTGCATGACACTGATGTTAATAAGAGATTCTTATATCTGACATTTTGTATTTGTTTAAACTCAGTGACAAACGAATGAATCGTCAAATCTGCGACACGTGACAGCCAATGGCGTCGCATTTTGGCTCGTGTTGATATTAGAGCGAGTGGCTGAGATTTACAGCCTGTGATTAGCTGATGAATGAGGAGCAGAGTCGCAGAACTAAAAGCCCTCCAGCCAACTGGAAGAGTCAAGATAATCACATACGCTTAGCCATTTAATATCAATACAGTGGATATGAATTTTCCTCATCCGGAAAAAAACGAGCAGAAATGATGAATCGAGGACGGAATTACCGTTAAATGTAAGAATTGGCTGAATAATTCAAGGTGTTTGTTCTTGGAGGAAGCCGGAGCGTCTGTGATTGAAGCAGTCATATAATATTAGACACGTCTCCCCCCCCGCTGTTATGTATGCACAGATTACACTGGGACATTTCTATGATTAGAGGGACCTTTGATGACACCTGCTAATGTCTCACTGCAGAGCTTTACATAACTCGTCAATACTGGTGACCTTTTCAAAAGCGTTCCTAACTAAAGTAGCTGGTGTTTTCTCATCAGAACAAACAGCATTCATGGATTCAATTGGAGCATTAAATATAAACAGATCTCTAAATATAGTATCTAAATATCTTCAAGTTATTAGGTCACAAAATGTTCCTCATCATGACTTCACATTCTGTGCATTTTGGACTTCCAGCTGCAGGATTTACAGGAAGTTCAGCGTCTTACACTGAAAAATCACACGACTGTTTCTTCGATTCAGAACAGCTGAGGCAGAATCAGAGGTGTTAGATGAGACACAAACAGGATTTACACTCATCCCCCACTTAATGTCAAGTTGTTAGTGAAGAGATTGTTTTTAATCTGATTGAGTTTCATTAGATTATGTCAGTGTTCTGTTAATGTTAGTGAAAGTTTTACTGTTATTTAGCAGTCAAACCCTAGTATGATCGACTGTTGTTGGAAATTAGAGATTGTTATGGCAGCTACTCTGTCCACTAGGGATGAGCCGGATACTCGTTTCAGACGAGTATCCGTTACAGATAAAGCATTTTTGACGAATACGATTATGATACGAGTGAAATCCGTCAATATCTGTGTTCGTGCTGAAGGAAAATCCTCATTGTGGAACTGACTGTCTTCGCGCTCTGTGATTGGCCAGTCACACACAGCGCCCGCCCCTCCCTACACAGAGACGTCTCTGCCATAGACTGTATGGTCTCTGCACGTTTCTGCCAACATACGCGTGGTGGATTTGACAAGACAGGGCTGAAAACGGCTCGCGTCACGTCGGTAAATGCCTCCGCTCCGGTCCGATTTTTTATTTTTTATTTTAACCGTCTGCTTGCTCTCAGTTTGGCTGGTGATATGAAGTCAGTTGAAAAACTTTGCTCGTACTGAACGCGGTGCTTTTGAGAAGAAGTGAACAAGGCTGACATATTATTTCCCTGTTTGCCATCACTGGATGTTTGCATGAATCATGAAGTTCACACAGATCATTAAAAAATAAACAGTCTCACAGACCATTTACACACATACACACATATAGCTGTAGCTGAACACACTAAGTAGCCTATATTAATATTTTTATTGTATGTGGCTGCATGCAGTATCTGACACTTTCTCTCTGCAGTTCATAAAATAATATTATAAATATTATTGAGATATACTGTATATAGGCTTTGAATGCAGTAGATTAGCGACTTCTGATCAATCCATATCAATTTCAGACTTAAAATAATGTACAGTTTTAAGCCTCACTCATTTCTGCAATCACTTCCGGTTTAGGCCCCGCCCACTCCGAATACGGATACAGATACAGATAATGTAGATGGTTAAACAGATACGGATACAGATACAGATAGTGGTGTACTCGCTCATCCCTACTGTCCACCCTTTTTTTGTGTTTGTTTGTGATACTACTGATACCTCCTCTCCACCAAACAGGATCCAGCGGCACCTGAGTGGCGGACCAATCCCCAGGCCATCCAGTTAACCACGGTCCTACAAAAGCCCTGCAAGCCTGTCAGTCATCTCTGCTAATGTGTCTTCACACTCAGGCTGATCATTGCATTATATGAATAATCATGTATTGTATGAAACACCAGGTGCAGGGGTGCTGTTTCTGTTGTTGTTTGGTTTTTTGGCAGGTTTAGGTAGTGAGAATTTGTTTTCCTTTATTTTGGGATTAGATAAGAAATTAGCAGCTCTTTTTGTTATATTCTGTTTTTCTTCCTTGGTTTGTTTGATTTGTTAACCTCGATTTCCAAAATTTAAGTTATAATAAACTACTTCACCCTTTAATCATCTGGGTTTTATGTTGCTTTTCTTTTCCCCTATGAACTGTGTTGTAACAGAGATAAATGTGGATGAAGAGGGAAAGTTTGACATTTTGGCTTCAAAGTTTATTGAAACACTTAATCAATTATCAAAATTGCTGATTAATTTTATTTCGACCCATCGATTAATGGAGTTGCAGCTCTATGTTGCACCTGCTGTGCAGAGGTTGCCAAGTGGAACAAGCTGTATTTTAGCAGCTCTGGTTCTGGTAGAGAAAGTCCCATTAATCTTTCCCAGATCACAGTTGGCTTGGATTTCTGCAGGTTCAATCTTCAGTACAAAAGATGAAGAGTTGCATCAGAAAATGCCTTGTTCTTTGATTAAAGTTGAAGGTACAAGGTCCATAAAAACTTTGGAATAGAAGTTAACTTGAGAGTTGAAAGATCGAAATACCAAGTTTGAAATGTTGTTACCTGTGCCGTTAATAGCAGGTGGAGATGAAAGAAAACTGACACAACAAAACCTGTGGCTTAAATCAATTGACTTTGGAATGTGAGTCAGTTTTAGATGAATTTGACAAGACATTTTTAAATTCCCTACCACTGATTCACGTCTCCTTGATAGCGATGGCAGATGAGGCTCATGGGTGTTGTAGTATTAAGAGCTGAAAACATTAATTAATTACAAAAATTCAAGGCCACAACATGTAATTATAAGATTGCAATTTTAATCAGAAAATCTTTCCTTGAATATTCCTCATTTTAAAGCAGTCTTTCAAATCAGTTTGATGGACGATATCTCCAGCAGAAACCTTTTCATTGAAGTCATTCTCCTGCACTTGAAATGACACAGTGATCCCTGGGCTCGGGAGCTTCAGAGCCACTGGATTACAGGAGCCAAGAAAAGCATCAGTATTCCTCCAGAACACCCAAATATGAAGATCAGAGGTATATGTTTTAATTAGCCAGCGATGACGACTGAGGGTAATATGTTCTAATTAGGCAGCAATCAACACAGAAAGTATTAAATGATTAGATTAGCTATTTCTGACGATTGAAGGTGCTATATGTTTTAATTAGCCGGCAATGGAAGGCAGAGGATATATGTTTTAATTAGCACCGTCTCCTGTGGCCTTAAGGCCTCGGGGCTTAAACATTAGGTAGAGTGTTAATCAAACCTGCAGAAATGAGACTAATTGTTTTCATACAGCAGTTCTCCTGTGGCATGACAGAAATAATCCGTTCACATCATAGTCTGTNATGGAGTCAGATTCTGCTCTGCCCCCATTACAAAAAGCAAATACCTTTTCTGATTGGATTTCTTTCAGCACCACTGGTATGTTAGAGTGTGTGTGTGTGTGTGTGTGTGTGTGTGTGTGTGTGTGTGTGGCGTTTTCTCTTCAGGAAGAATCTGAGAAGAGATCTTCATTCACAAGCAGTAGTCATGTCTCGCCGCTGTCACACTGAAGTTTTAAAAAGTTTAGTTTTTAAAGAGTTTCTTCTTTAGAGTCTTACTTAACGAGTTCTGTTGAGGAATTTGTGATTTAATCTGAACGTCGTGTCGCAGCAGCCTGTCGTCCACTGAGACCCGGTGGATTTGTTGCATCTCTGCAAAAACCCCTTCAGGCCCTTGTGATTGTTTTCTCCACAAATTTCATTCACTTCATATCAACAAATTAAATGAAGTTTTAGTTCTGTGAAGCGCTTTCATCATGTGGAAGGAATTTGGTACAATAAGGAGCGAATATGGTACATATACACATTAAATCAACATTTCATGTCTTCTTCTGTTTTCTACATGTTTATACTTAATATGACTGTTGAGCCTATTTGAAACAAACATTTCTTTGAGGATGAATTCAGCTCTGTCTCGTCTCATTTTCAGGTTGTGGCTGCAGACCAGGACCAGGACCAGCTGGTCCACATGTTGTGGAGTGAGTGTGCTCTGTTGTGTTGACACAATGTCCCCCAAATTCATTGACCACAGGATATCATTTTTACAAAATGAAATAATGGCAAAAATAATAAATTTTTGGAAATTTAATAATCGAGTCTTCTCATCCTTTGCGATTAATTAATAATCAATTTTTTTCAGCACCCACAATGAGCACCCACAGGACCTTCATGGTGCATTCAAGTGCATTGTGTAAATTCAGAAATCTGTACTTGAATGGCTACAAAGGTTGTTCAAATGAGGAAGTTTTTCATAATTTGCTTTGCTGAAATACATAAGCTGACCTCTGCCATTGCTTTCTTGGTCCTTCAATGCAGCACTTTTAAGATTTGGATGCTAAAATAATAGTACTAGTAATAATAGCCAGATCTGAATAAAAATCTAAAACATGTTTGTTTGTTTTTTTCCATCAAGTTGTGACAGCTTTTTGAAATAATTAAAAAGTCATACTCAGTACGCACGCTGTTTGGCCAGTGAATGTTTTTCAATTTGGTCGGTGAGTCGAAAACGTAATTTGAACTCTGGGATGTCATTTACACTTATTCCCACTTATTGACATTCCCACATATTCCAATCATTCTGAAATACGTTTTGCCCCTGAAACCAAAGATGCTCGACCTTCATTTCACTGTGCCTGAAGTTAAATTAAAGCCGTGAGCTGTAACCTGTTGCCACATGTTCCTAGTTTTCTCATCCACTTTCTTCCCTGTACATCGGCGTGAAGCCTGTTGCCTGCATTGACATTCTGCTCTTTTCACAAAGGTTAATGAGACCGGGCTAATGTGCTGTCAGTACATAATACATATGGCCGGTTTATTGTTTTTTTCCAAGCTGGCTGGCCGCTCTTTTTATGCCTGTTAGATTAAAATGTTGGAAAATTATTACAGCCTGTTGACAGCGACGGCCTTAACACATGTTCGTATGGGCCGAATTAATTAACATCTGTGTTCCCTGAAGAAACAGCAGCAAGCTATAGCATCGGTCACATCATAACTGCATTATATAGTGTGGAGTGTTTATGCTGATGGAAAAGGTTTGGACGGATGATTTATAATGTCGTGCTTGATTAATTCTGCACCGTGCAATTTTTGTTTGTTTGTGCTACAATTAAGAGTGAAAAACCAGAAGAGGAGCTAAAATTTGATATGGAAATCGCAGCAGGTGGTCACTTCCTGATTGACGTGACAGTAACACAAACCGAATTATCGGTGTGGTGTCTGGAGGCAGACGCCAATAAATTAAAATTCATGCCTTTGCAGAATAACACTAATAGTGATAGAAACGCCGGTGCTGCTAATAGTAATAATTTGGATAAAAAGAAAGAAAACAGATGTCCTCTTATTCATTAGCAGCGGACACAAACGATGACAAATGACAGCGGTTGTGGTATTATCCGTGTCAGCCAACCCTGTTGCTCTGTTCGCGGTGTAATAGCAGGGGATAATAGCTTCTCAATTATTCATATTGCCCCTGCGCTCTATTGAGAATACTGTCACACAGCCGCTATATGTCTTGATCTAATTGGCTTAAGGAGAGAAGACGGAGCGGGAGGAAGAGGAAAGAGGGGATGGTGGGATGGGCGGGTGGGGAAAGGAGGACAGGAGCGATGAAGAAGAGAGGGAGGAGAAAGCGAAGAGTGTGGAAGTCGTGTTTTGCCTGGAAGCTTTGTAAACACTCTTCAAACAGTGTTTGTTGTAAAGGACTTCCTGAGTCTGCGGAACCGTCTCTGCTCCACTTCCTTATTATGTGGATTGTGTGTGTTTCTGTGTACATCTACTTATGCAATATTCAGATATAGGCTACGTCTCTGGTGAATTGCGAAGTACTGTAACTTCATCATCGTGTTGGAGTCAGATGTTTTTGTTTGCCCGACTCTTCGTACCAGATTGCGTGTCAAGAACTCGATCAGTCAAACCTGTAATGAGAAACAGCACCTGAATAACACTCAGCTGAAAACAAATCAAACTGCTCTTTCAATCAAGC
>JBBMOC010000028.1:5349263-5392254 GCA_037975185.1 Centropyge bicolor
CGCACTACGATTTGCTTCATTTTTGCTCTTCAGAAACCTATGGGTGACGTCACGGACACTACGTCCATATTTTATACAGTCTATGGCTTGAACATTTTAGTGTTATTTTTGCTGTATAATAGTAATATGTGGTGTGAGAGCTTGTGTTTTTTGGATCGAATCAGATTCCACCTCCTCCCTCATGCTGCCATCTGTCAAAAACCTGTTGGATGAAGGTTCACGCTGGAAGATCAGTCAATCTGCCGAACGGACTGACTGACACAGAGAAGCTAACGTGCTCCGTGTAGACTTGGCTGACTCCTTAAATAACTAACTTTCCATTTCACTAATTAACTTACTGACTGACTGATGGGTTAATTCACTGTGTGTGTGTGTGGGTTCACTCAAGGGCATCCGGCCGATACAAAAACACATTCCATGCGCATCTAACCAACTTAGAGAGTCACAGGCAAACTGGATGAATAACTACATTACTGACTGGCTGCCTGGCTGGTTAATTAACTTACTGTCTTTCTGTTTGTAGTGCACCCAAGGACATCCATCCAGTTTGTACACAAACTATTCCGCACGCACATCATCTCCCCTCCGGAGTGACGGGAAGAATATTTCCCTGTTTACTCAAGTGCCACTTCATGATTAAAAACTAATCAGGCTTCAGCCAGCCTGGGATCCCCCCACACACTGACACAGAATGAACTGTAATTATCTTAACAGGGGAAGTGAAGAGCGAGAGGCGCAGAGACGTGGACGGAGAGAGACGGAGGACGGGAGCGAGAAGGCGAGTGTGGGGGGGGGGGGAGCGGTTAGATGGAAAATGGAAAAAGAAGCTGAGATAAAGCAGGAGAGCTGTCAGATACAGACGGATCAGAAACGTGAGATAAAGGAGGCGAATAAAGCAGCTGCTGCTGTTGAATCTCACTGATGGATCGAACATGTAAAGTGATGTCGGCCTCAAACTCTAGAAAGTTTAAATGTACAAAGAGGAAGGGCGAAGGAGAAAAAAGCGCCACTTCACTCGACTCGTATTTTTTCCAGTCGGCCTTCTCTCGAGCTGCTGAATCACGCCTTTTCTTTTTCCCACAATGCTCGAGTACACGACGTATGGCAACACAAGGTCTGCTGCGTGGAAGCAAACTGAACAGCGCAGACAGCTTCAACTCAAAATGGCAATTATTCCTCCCGGGGATGAGGTGATTTGTCAAACAGTCGCCGTATCACTTTTTCATCACACTTGCAAAATTGACAATTTAGTTTTTTGCAAATCATTCGTCTGGATCAAAAATAGCGTCTGTGTGAAAGGTGAGAATAATTGAATTTGTTGATGTCGCAGTTGTCACGGTATCATGTCCAAATTGTCTCGACAGAAACTCAGGTGAGAGAATGTTGATGTTGGAGTGTTTTTTTTACCAGTGATTTATTTCTTGATTTATTAAGTAAAAGTTGTCAGCAGACGACTTTAATCAATTCCATTCTAAGACTCAGTTGAAAACATCTCTGGTGCATTTGCTTGTTTGGTTTGGTCAATCTGTGCTGGTGATCTGTCAGTCAGATTTGGATCTTCTAACCAACCTCAGATTTCCAAAAGGTAAACCATAATTGAATTCATCTGTTGATCATGGGAAGTGTCAAAACAATCAATCTGTGTCATTCTCCAAGATGAGGTTCAGTTGCGTGAATTTAAGCACTTTTGGACATTTTTACTCTTCTTGCTTTCTTATTGGTTCATGGTCAGGATCTTTGTAGGAGCCCCCCCTACGCCGTTTAACCCTCCTATTATCCTCAAATATTACTAACACTTTTCACCCTTGGGGTCAATTTAACCCCATGGATATTTCCCTCCAAAAAAAATTATTTGCAGATTATTATTGACCATTTTTTGTGTCAGCCACTTTGTGTATTTGTTGAAAACATAAATAACCCCTTGATAAAATTAATTTATCTTGAAAAGTTTTCTTCCAAATCTTCTCAAATTTACTGACAACCTTAGTGACCACAAGAGTATGAACCCTGTTGGTTTTGGTGATGATATGACATTTCCTGCAGCGCCACCATCAGGTCAAACTTTCAGTTTTAGAGTTAGTGTAAAATCTTTTATCCAAATCTTTTCTAATTTGGGGTGCACATTCATGATTCCTCTCATAAACATATTTACTTACTTATTTGCTGTTTTGTTGTTTTTGTATTGCTGTTGCTTCACCTTTGGATTTGTAAACTCCTGCCAACATGAGCAAGCCAATGTAGGCTTCCAAGTCAAATACATCCAAGTCTTTCCAACTGTCCCCATACAAACGCTTCCCCTCTAAATTTGTCATCCCAAGAACAATATTTTCAACCGATGGTGCTCAAATGATGACTTGATGTCTTCAACATGGCTGACTGCATATCTGTTGGGGCCTTGAACCATTTTGAAAATATTAGCAGCGCTAAGTCTACCCTGCTGTTGAAGTGGGAAAAGGGACCATACTATGGTGAGAGAATAGATAGAATAGTCACAGATGGGTCACACACAGACAAGTTTTACACAGCTAAAACAGCTTGGGGTCAAATTGACCCCAGAGGAACACCAATGCGTGCAATATGTGTTCAGCACAAAAAAAATATCATCATGATAATTTTATGCTTAATCAATTGTACCAATCAAATTAGGAAAGTCATGAAATATGAAGTCAAACAAAAAAAAGGCAACAATTATTTTTTGAATGATAAACATTGATTGGGGTCAAATTGACCCCAAGGATAATAGGAGGGTTAACCAAGTCTTAACTGTCAAACACACCTTTGAAGAAATGAGGACCAGACAAAATCCACAAAGCCAACATTCTTATGGTGTAAACCTGATTTTCATGAAAGGAGAAGCAGAGGACACAAACACACAAACCCAGACTCCAACGCACACCCACACTGGAATCACCATGAAGAGTCGAAGCAGCAGCTTGTTCTCCACATGAGGCACCTGAAACAGTGAGAGCTGCAGATTACTCCAAAACGCTGCATCGGACAGTTTGGACATGAATACTGATGTCACTTACAGACACATCCAAGGACAGGGAATCAAGACAGAGTACAGAGAGTTTACCGTCAACACATTCTCTCATGCAAACACTCCACTGGTGAGATTTGGTTGAGCAGAATGAAGTCTAGATCCTCAGATACTCAGTTTAGGTATTTAAGGATTTAAATAAGCATGATGGGACGGACTCATTGGCAAACACAAACTGCACATACAGGAGGAGAGAGACTGAGCTCTAACTCAGGTTTTACATGTTGAAATGGGAGAATTCACACTCACCACATCAAGATTCCCTTGATGCAAGTTTTAAGACCTAAACAGTTTGAATAATAATTAGTTGGATACGGTTTTAAAAGTTAAAAATGTTGTCAACTCTCTCTTCTTCATTGACAAAGCCAATGAACACAATGAAATAAAGTGGACAGTAAATATAGTTAACTTTTCTTTATATAACCCCGTTTGCATGAATTCAAGCATTTTTAATCAGACTTGCTTGTGCTTTTATTTTGAAGCTTTTTCCTCTGGTTCACTTTCTGTACCAGACATAAGTGTGGTCATAACTGAAAGTTTCCATGTTGGCCATTCAAAGCGAGCTGCAACTGCCTGCTGATCTTGTGACGGCTGTTCAAACTGCAGAACTGTCTGATTACACACTCTAATAAGATCACATTTGGCCCATTAGCTATTAAAACATTTATTTTTTGTACCAGCCAGACTGGATCGTCCTTGTCTCTGCATCTGTCTCCCTCCCAGGTGGAGATGCTAAGTTTGCATAAACAGGTGCAAAAGTTCACCTCCCCTCTCTTCCTCTTCCTCCTCCTCCTCTTCCTCCTCTCTGCATCCTCTCCTCATCTTGTTCCCTCACACGTCCTCTTCCTCAGCCCTCCTCTCTTCCCCTCTCTCCCCTCGAGCTGGCACACACAATAGTTTGCTTGTCCTCCTCCTTTTTTCTGATTGATTCTGCTTCGATTTCCCTCTGTCTCTTCCCTCTCTCTCCCGGTGGGACGCAGCAAGGAATCTTCAGTCAGGTGCACAAGTTCACCTCCTCCCTCCACCTCCCTCCTGCCCCCCTCCTGCCTCCCTCCTCTCCAGTGGGACCACAGTTAGCAGGTGGTGCAAATGTTCACTTCATCCTTTCTTCTTGAGCTTTCTTTCTTTTTTTTCCACACTGCCCTTTCCTCACACGTCACATATTTTGCTAATTCATGTGCAGGACTATTTCTGTCTTCTTCCCTTTCTTCTCCTCTGTTTGTGCCGTGTTGGACTGTGGTCAGCAGTCAGCAGCTCCTTTTGTCTTTAATGTTCTCTTTTCTCTTCCAAAGCCTGACCCTAGTATTTACATAACTTACTCTTCTTTGTTTCTGCTACAATCTCATGTAGATATAGGGGTGACAGCAGGGGGTCCCGTTAAGGCCTGACCCCATCAACACATACTATAAGGCAGGGGTCACCAACTATATTTGTCAGAGGGCCAGAATTTTACCGGACAGTCACCTTGGGGGCCGGACCCTCAAATAAATCCATTTAATTACAAAACTGAATGCATTTTTAGCCTTTAGGAGTCAGGCTCCTATCACCTATA
The DNA here is from genome assembly GCA_037975185.1 of Centropyge bicolor. Lineage (NCBI taxonomy): Eukaryota > Metazoa > Chordata > Actinopteri > Pomacanthidae > Centropyge > Centropyge bicolor. The sequence continues at coordinate 5,353,856 of JBBMOC010000028.1, forward strand.
CCACAGTCAACCACCAGGAGTGAGTGAGATATTTTGCCTCAACTCAATTAAGTCAACTTTATTTATAGAGCAGCTGAAAAACAAACCCCACGGAAGTGATGATGGATGATGGAAAAGGCCTCTTAACACAGGTGGAATGGCACTCTCAAAGGCCATGAAACGAAAAGTTGATGTGGACTTTTCAGTCCAGTCATCATTATCATGTCAACCTTTCGAAATGCGTCACCTGTATTGTTATGGCTTTAATAGTGTGGACCACATGATATTTTCTCTTTGATCCTCAAATTTATCAAATCCAGTCGCGGGCCAGATTGGATGGTACGGCGGGCCGGATTCAGCCCGCAGGCCGCCAGTTGATGATCACTGCTATAAGGGGTAGTTGTCACTGCAAAGAAATAAGAGGTCCCTGTTCATACAATGCTGGTTGGTGTTAGTTTTGGACCCTGTTTGAGTGGAAAAGTGATGACATCTGACATGAAATTTCTTATGGTGTTGTTATGGCCGTCACGCTCCTGTGTTGTGATTTTGACTGGCACGATAACCCTTTGACATCCTAACCTCAGTTTAGCTGTGCAAAGCTAGACGTGGGTACGTTTTCATCTATGTACTGTATTTGAACTGTTCAACCTCCATTGGCTCGTATCAAACCTTCCATTTTTAAGCGACTTGCTTCTGTTCCAAGCTTCTATCTGAAGCTTCGCAGAAACAAATGCTCCATCTGAAAAGGATAGACGGCGCCACATTCTCAGGATCATCGACACCCCTGGAGCTGCTCAACAGGAATTATGACATGGAGCTTCAGAGTGTTTATGGTGACACTTGCGTTGCACAAAGGATATTTTGCACTTTTGCACAGTAACTGTGGCAGGAGGACCGAGATCCTTCAGCAAACTGACAGTAATGAAGAATTACTCGCGCTCCACGGCGAGCCAGCCGAGGCTCAATAACCTGGCAGTACTCACCACTGAATGTGAATTGGCCAAACAGATGGACTTTAAAGACATTATGAAGGCCTTTACATCCAGGAAGATGACTGTGTAAGAGGCAAACAAGACGCCATAAGGCAAGAAATTGAATCTTCTACTCAGAAATGTGAAGCGTAAGTGTGCAAATCGTTATTGACCTTGGTTTGTAGAGTTCTATTGTTGTGTGTGTGTGTGTGTGTGTGTGGCCCTCATCACTGAATCACTCTCTTTCACTTTACATGTACATGCCTTTATGTAGGAAAGACAGAGCATGTGCATATGTTGAACCATTTCTGTGTTTGTGATTTACTGCGGATGCTGATCTCACAGCCTCTGCTTTTAATTCCACCCGATACTTTAATTCAGGCCAGATGAGAAAGATAAGTTCGAGGTGAGCTCAGTGGAAATATTAGTGTCCTCTCACATTAGAATAATAAGATCTCAGTAACAGAAGTGCAACACGGTCTCAGGTCTGATTTTTGCTGCACCGCTCCCCCTGATCTGTTTCCCCTCTCTCCTTTCACTTCTTCCTTTGTGTCTTCTCACTGTCTCCCTCTTTCTTTATCACTTCTTTTGTTGTTCATCCAAAGTGCAGCCTGACCTTTCTCAGCGTCGCTCCCCCAGGAGTCAGTGAATGAAATCTGTGTGTGTGTGTGTGTTTGTATACTTGGTGTGCATGCGTTTGCACATGGCATTTCTTTATGATGGACGTGACTGAACACTGAAATGTCTTTCCGAAGGTGTGTTTGTGGAGTCTGTGGTTTGATCAGCAATATTAATACAATAACACAGGTTTTGAATAATTTGTCCTTGCATGTGAAAATCAGGCTCTGTTACAGTGTAAAAATGAGAAACAGCATGTGGGTCCATCTGTATGCTAAGCTTAAAAAGCAAAGGCTTGAAAAGAATCCCACAGGACAGAGGACTGTCCCTGAACGGTTTTATTTTTACCCACAGTATCGACGAGACTCTATGATCAGATCAAAATTTTCATCTGACCGAATACCTGCAAAAATGACGTCACTACCATCAGCCTCGACATTGTGTTCAGTGCTAATTGGCAAATATTTGCAGGTTAATCTTCTAAACTCAGATGTTAAATATGATAAATACTACACCTGCTAAATGTCAGCGCATTAGCATTGTTATTGTGAGAATGTTGGCATTGAGCTCAAAGCAGCACTGGGCCTAAATACAGTCTGTGGAGCTGCTCACCTGGCTGTAGATATTAATCTCTTAGTGGGCTTTCAGTTCCACAACAGCTCGAAGGTACCGCTGAGACGTGAAATATGATGCAGCAAGTCTGGTTAAAATGCTTTTCAGACGCCAAAAAAAAGTGCACAGAGGTCCATAAGTTTAAAGTTATCAAAATGGCAATTATTCTATTTTTCATCATGGCAACCACAAGGTAAGGTGTTAGAGAGGAGTCTACCAGCAGTGTGTCCCTGCAGCACCTCGCTGACATCGTGTTGCATGAATATCATGTATGTGAGCATTCACACATCTGATATTACCCATGGTGCACCTGACTGCCACTGCATGAGCTAATGTGTGTCCTTTCAGTCACAGTGCAAACAGTAAACCTGAAGCGAGCACAAACTTTACTCCCACACACGGTGTACTATCATTTTATAAAAAGAGCATTTATTTCAAAGTTTTTTTTCGCTTCGGAGATTGAAGCACATAGTAAAGCAACAGTACAATGTTCAGAAAATATAAGTGTGATGCTGTAACATTTTTTTTTAATCTTCTTAACATGTTTTTTGTTGTAATACTGGAATATTCTGCATGTATACTAAAATAAGAACTTTTAAAATTGTACAAATTGGTACCATAAAACTTGACAGAGAATAAAAACGAGGCGTTCTCTCACTGCACCGAACACAGATTGCTAGTTTTCCTCTTGAACAGGGAGAAAGAACGAAGAAACGCCAAATAATGGAAATAAAACAAAAATTTAAAAAAAACAAAAGAAATGAGAGAGGTTGTGTTCACACAGGCGTAAACTAAAGCTGATATTTAACTTTTGGCAGCACGTTCCTCATAGCTGTCCAAAAATGAAAATTGAATAGCGTGTGGTCTCCATGTTCAGACACCCATAAGAACATCTGGGCTGCGAAGAGTTAAACATGAATTTGTTCCTGTGCAGCTGCAGCCAAAGAAAAACAATTATTCTTGTAATAATAATAATAATAATAATAATAATAATAATCTAACATTAAAAAAGAGATTGAACAAGAATCTACACGCTTAAAAAGGATGTTCTGGTTTCAGCCTCCGTCGACGCGGCTCAGAAAACGAGCTTTGTGTTGTTTTCCAATGTGCACATTTTATGTTTCCATAGCAACACGTGTTGATACAACAGATGTTGCTGCCAACATAGCTGGTGTTGGGGATAAAAAACACAACGCACGTTTTCCCCCGTCCACGTTCGCCGCGCTGGCCGAAACGACACGTCCTGTTTTGAAGAGTGCAGGAGGCGCAAGTTGGATCCTCAGAGTGATATATCACATGTCTGCACATTGCTCTGTACATACCTAACATGGAGAGATAGTTTGCTTTCTGAATATACTTTTCAAGTTACAAAAAGAAAACGAAAAAAGGAGGAAAAAAAGAGAATGCACTGCGTTGCAAGAGTGTCCATTAAGTTTAAGGCGATTTTTAGAGCTCACAGGTTTTTTACTCATCGTGATTGATCATCATTGGTGGACTCTGAATGAGGAAGTGATCATTCATTGGTGGACTCGGTGTGTGATTGTTGAAGGGAGGAATGGGGGGTGTGGATGGGCTGGGGTGGGGGGGCGTGGAGGAGGGCAGCTTTTCTTTTCACGTCTTCTCTGCAGTGAAGAATGAAAACAAAGGAATCATCCACAGTTTTTAAATTGGATCCATGTTGAGTCTTTTTGGGGAGTAAAAAAAAAAAGGTATTTGTGTAGCGCTTTCACAGATACTCAGTCCTAGTGTGTTGGTTTTGTCTGTGTGTAGCTACTGAAGCTAGCGGTCTCTATCGTTACACTTGTTGTGTTTACCCCTGGAGTTGTTGTTTATTTATTATAAGGCCACCATACTGTGAAGATGCTGCGAGCGTCTTCAAAGTATCAACAACCCAGAGTCGGTCACGCTGTCTAAACCACAGAACCTGCTGAATTCACACACAACGACAAATTTGAAAAAAGACTTGTTTCGACTGTTTGATCCTACCGACACATCTTCGTCACCTTCTCTTTCTCTCTCGTAACTTTTTCTTCTGATTTGCTCGTGTCTCTCTCTTCCTCTCTGTGTCCTTTACATACAACACCACAAAGAGAGCAACCGAGGGAATAAACCCCGCTCAGGACCCTGCGTAGGGAACAACATTTCTCTCAGGAACCATTGAGGAAGTACGTGAATCCAGTCCACAAAAGTATATAGAACCTCTAATAAACTAAACAGTTAGCTATAAGCAAGTCATTTTGATCATACAGCAACATTTTTTTCCCAACAATTTACTTTCAAACGGACGAACTGGTGACGTAACAAATCTCCCAGCCCTGTAATGCTCAGTCTGTAGAAAGAGAGTGGGGAAGAGACGTAGGAGGGAAAGGAGAGATTTGGGAAAAGCCGGGAGCGTTTTTGAGTCAAAGTGTTCATTATTTGTTCATTAACAAATCATGTTGGAGGACCAGGCCGGCGCCACAGGAGGGAGAGCTGTTGGCGTCCGTCGACGAATTGGCGTGAACTGATCGGGTTGGTAACGATTGGGTATTGAGGAGCATTGACCCTCGGGCAACAAATCCTCACGGAATCAATAAATCAGAAATCGGGGGGCGTCCACTCAGTAAGACCACTGTTAAGAGTCTTCGCCGTCGTCCCCATCGTGAATGGAGCAGTCTTTGGTCCCGTACAAATCCGCCAGCTTCTTGAACCTCGGCCCCCAACTCTGCAGATAGTCATAATCCAAGTCAGACTCTGTTGTGACAGACTCGAGGGAACTCAGCGACCCGGCCAACGATCCTCTGCCTTCGTATCCGTAGATCTGAATGGAGTCGTAAGGGGGAGCGGTCGGGTCGCTGTCGGCTTCCGCGATTCGAGTCTTAATGAAGTCATCGACGTCGACGCTGTTGGCTGCGGGACGGCCGCTGCCGGGCCTGATGGGATACTGGAGCTCTGGTTTGATGTCCTTTCTTGGCAGGAAACCGTTGGCACCGTCCGGGTTCTGAACAATTGGAAAGAGAGCATGTTGTGTTAGAACAGATAAGGCTGTAAAGAGACTTTTACAAGTTGAAAAGAATAAAAAAGAGGTGAAGAAGAATCGTCTTTATTAGCTGGTGAATGAGGTGCATCATGTTCAAACATCCACAAAAAACAAGGGACACATTCTCCTCCTCACATCCCTTCATCTTTACTTTCATTAACAGGACGTCTCTCCTTCAACCAGAACAGAAAATGTACTCGGATACTCGTCGCCGCTCTTCATACCTGCAGCGTGGCGATGTCGAAAGCCTCCGTGTCCTCCTCGCCGCCTCCCTCGTCGTCGTAGGTGATGATGTTCTCCCTGATGTCCTCCTCCTCGAACACTATCAACGGCTCCTTCTTCTGACGCCTCAGAGCGACGAACAGCACCACGATCGCTGCCGACGACAAACAAACACAAGCACAAGTCAGAAACTACCCCACGATTACATAACGATCTTCACACGATCTCTGTGAAAAAGGAGGGAAGCGAGCATTGGATAATTAGTATGCACTGTGGGAGATAGTGTAATTAGACCTTGGACAGTTTAATTAATATCATTATTGTATTGTGCTACACACACAAGCCATTTTAATTGTAGGTGGTTATCAACATGTCAGGCGTCTGAAAGGTTCTCAGTTTTGTAGAACTGAGGGTCAAATGTGGCTTAAAGTGCAACTGTCATGACACAATGTGCAAATACATTACTGTGTGTGTTTATGTGTAGAATATGAGCTTTAGTCAGGAGGAAGAAAACGAAGTCTGAGGACAATTTAAAATATTTTTGACAGCATGATGATGCACAAATTTTATCCAAGATCTCTAAACTCAACAGCAGCTTAAATTAAGTAGTGCAATTTCAACTATGACATTAACCCTCCTATTCTCCTCAAATATTACTAACACTTTTCACCCTTGGGGTCAATTTGACCCCACGGATATTTCCCTCCAAAAAAATGATTTGCAGATTATTGTTGACCAATTTTTTGTGTCAGCCACTTTGTGTATTTGTTGAAAACATACATAACCCCTTGATAATGAAATCTTGACCTTTCCTCTAGCGCCACCATTAGGACAAACAGGCCCAACAGGCCAAAACTGGAATTAATTTATCTTGAAAAGTTTTCTTCCAAATCTTCTCAAATTTACTGACAACCTTAGTGACCACAAGAGTATGAACCCTGTTGGCTTTGGCGATGATATGACGTTTCCTGCAGCGCCACCATCAGGTCAAACTTTCAGTTTTAGAGATAGTGTATATTGAAAATCTTTCATCCAAATCTTTTCTAATTTGGGGTGCACATTCATGATTCTCACAGAATGATCTATATTGGTTGATGCTCGTGACCGATTTGACCGACTGTAGTGTAAATACACTGCTGGATAGTCTTAATGGAATTTCATGCCGCAACAAGGAAATCTTGTGTAAATCCTTTTAAGCATGTAATGAATCAAAACCGGCTCCTCACCGAGCAGGATGACGATGCAGGCCAGGATGGCGATCAGCGCCCCGGTGCTGAGTCCGGCCGGCAGGATGTAAGGCTCCACGTTACAAGACAGGATTGTGTTTTTACTGTCGCAGGAGCAGACTCGGATGGTCAGGGTGTTGGTGCTGCTCATGGCCGGGAAGCCGTTGTCGTTTATCTCGATGGGGAGGTAGTAAACGTCCTGGGAGAGGCGGCTGAATCCTTTACGGAGCACGTAGATACTGGCTGTGCTGTCTGCGGAGGGAGAGGGAAAGAAGTTGGTAAGTAGATGGAAAGATTGAGTTTAAAGTGCTGAAGAACAGGAGGCTCATACATAACTAACACTAGACTTTTATCATAGCATGAAGATCACACACACACACACACGTGCAAAACCACACATAATGAACGTTTTCCTCGTTCATCCTCTTCATTCTTCACTTCCACACACACACACACACACACAATGTCACCCACCCACACACATACTGTATTGTACACACCCGAGAGCCAATGAGGTGTGACTCTGGCGATATTAAATTCCTGTTAAATAGTGGCTCCATTCATCAGCTGAGGAGGAAATGTAATCAAAAGCCGGTGATAGCGCTGCAGTGACACGGCTCGGCCTCTCTCCCTCCATATCTAAACACTGCTCCTCTAATGTCACACAAGCTTTATTGCAAACAAACACACAGGTACTTGGGAGGCATTTAAGAAGCTTGATCACCAAACAAACAGTATTAATATTTGTATTGAAACTACATTACAGAGCGATAGAAGTGGAAAGCTGCTGTGCTGCACCTGAGCGATGCAGGGAAAGTATTAAAGTTTTGTTGGACGAGCCGACAATTAGAGTAAATGGATTTACTCTTGGACCAACTTTGCAGTGTTGCACACAAACCACACACATTGGTCTAACTATCGGACTCCACTGCCGGCATTTATTTCTTAATTCTTACCTTAACTCAAGCTACATCCTTAATTTATAACCTATAAATAATAACCCAAGGGCTGTAGTGTTTTTAGCTCCTTAGATTTTTGCAGGTTCAGCAACAACAACATCTCTATTTTAACATTATCTGATTGGCCGTCAACTAGCTTTTATAAAGTACATTTTTACAAAGTGCAAAGAAGCGTATCGTATAAACAACATGTACTAAAATAATGCACAGGTAAATAACAAAAAAAGAGAGCTAAAAAAAAGAAAAAAAATCAGAAAGGTGAACTAAAACTTTTCACCCCAGAAGAGAGTGAAGGTAAAGCCCAACCCTCTGTGTTTCTGATGTCACTGTCATCTGTTGCTGTCGCCCTCCTGCCAACACTGTGCTCCCTGACAGCTGTGTGTGTGTGTGTGTGTGTGTGTGTGTGTATGTACAGTATGTGTGTGAATCTGAGGTATCTAAATGGGGCAGATGGAATGACTGCATATCTATCCATCCGTCATCTATCTATCTTATAGCTACATATATGGACTGTATATCCTTGTTCTCCTCCTCTCTCTCTCTCTCTCTCTCTCTCTTTCTCTTCTGAGTCTCTCTCCCAGTACTCCCGAAACTTAATTCAATCAGTTGGCCCCCTAAGATATATGTACAGACGGACGGAGACCCCACTGCAATTAATACAGCCCCCAGGACACGTGTGCATTTGTGTGTATGCGCGAGAGAGATTCAGAGCACCTGCTGCTTTTCTACAAGGTAGCGTAAGCCTCCATCTGGTTATGCTTTGATCTAATCTCAGTGAAAGAGGGAGAGAGAGAGAGAGAGAGAGAGAGAGAGAGAGAGAGAGCACAGATGAAGAAACAAAGACTGGCTGCGAGAAGGGGTCGGAAACGGACACAGAGAGAGAAATGAAAAGAAACAAAGGCGGCGAGAGGAAGGATGGAAACTGTGTTTTAAAGGTCGTCTACCTCTGTTGTCTTTGAGGGAGAAGTTGTGATTGTAGGCGACTTCGGGAGCGAGGCTGAACGTGAAGTGTTGCCTGTGAGCCATCTCGTCTTTGTCCACGGCGCTCACTGTTTCAATCACCTGAAGCACACACACAGAAACACACACATGTAAAATACTGTTCACATTCATATACATGCAGTGTCACCCTCATATATGTACATAAACACACACACACACACACACTCTGTCACAGACGTACCTTCCCTGGCGCCACAGTTTCACACATGAGGACTTCGTTGTTGGTGGCGAACTCTGGGGAGTTGTCATTCACGTCTTTCACTTTGATGTTAACACGCACTTTGGTGTCTTGGTGGTGTCCTCCTGCACACACACACACACACAGAAACAGTATAGGGGACAATCATCAGCATTCTGCGGCGTACAAAAATTCAAAGCACTATCAAAGTCATTAAAGTCAGCCTGTCATTTTTGCTCCAATGTGTGTGTGATTGCTTGTCTGTCTGCATTCTAATCCATGTTTGGTACCGGCTGAACACAAAGCTGACTATAAATATTTCCCAGCAAAGATTGCCTGTCAATCAGTCAGCCACTCAGCCGGCCTATTTGTTATTTTGATTTGCAAAAATTACAGACTGGAGTTTGCGAGACATCAAAAATATCCAGTCAGACATTGTGCCACTCAGTTCGTCTGCTCCCACGCTTTTTTTTTTTTTCCTTTTTCCATTTTGATATGCAAAAGTGACAAATGTCAAGTTTTGCCTGCTGGAGATAAAAACGGCGACAGAATTATGTCTAAACAGCCAAAATAGACACACACAGCCAACCTGAACTTCTGATTCATCCGGAATATTAACGAAGAGAGGCTGAGAGAGAAGTGTATTTCTCTGTGTCCCCATTCAGCTTTAAGAAGAAAAACACAACCATCCATTTCTGCACTGTACTGCCTCGCATATTTGCAATTCTAGTCGGTATGATTTTTCCACTACCCTGTCATTACGAGGCATTTATTTAGCTTCCCAGGGCCTGTGAGCGGTTAGCGTAGCCTGCAATGGTCCTAGCTTTGTGGGCGGCGAGCCCGTTTCCATCTGGCCGTCTGGCGTCTAGCACGCCACAGGGAAACCACACGGCGCTCAGCGAGTTCGGGCCCCCGACCACAGAATACCAGGGTGGGGCCCCTGCGGCTCGCTGGCTGGAGGGTTTGTGGGGTTGAAGCCGGGGGAGAGAAAGCTCCAGAGGGCCTGTGGGTCCACGCTCTTCTCTGTGTAGTTAGCAGGAGTGTTTGTGGTGGAGATGGACAGTTAAAAGTTTTTCGGTGGTGCCTCAACTTCTCCTTCGCTGCAGCAGGATTTAGTTTTTGTGTCACTGAGTCACGTCTACCTACTAATTTTCTGTGCTGTAACGTCCTCACCCACTCACCCAGTTCAATTCCAACAGTTGAAATCTATTAACGTTCAGTGGTGCGTCGACAGCTGTTTGTACTCAGCCTTCACGTTTTCTTTCATTTTGTCAGATTTTCTTTGTGTATTTTGCAGAGCCAGTAAACAAAAGTAGTAGTTGAAGTTTGAATCATACTTAGTGGAAGATAATTTGCATTTATCAGTAGCAAACAAACAGCAGCAGATGCATGTTTGTTTCGTTTTCTGACTCAAACATTGAAATGAAAACATTACGCAGACAAACTACATGTGAATGAAACGGTCGCTGAACACTAACCAGGTTAACTACTGGTTAGTCTCAATAAAACAAGCTCACCAAGGATCAACATACAAGCCGATCCCTCCTGGTTTAAGATGAATATATAATCTGTTTACCAATGTCTGTGCTGACATTCACAGCAAAATCTGTACTAACTTTACCCCCACCCCACCCCCCCACCCCCACCCGAGGGGAAAAAAATTAAAGGCAGCAGCTTGAATCCACTTTGCACATACGATGTCATGGAGCGTCTCCAGCTCGGCAGAACGACAGGTTGGGCTCTGGATGCCAGCGAATGTACAGGCTGGTGTCTGTCTGGGATTCTTCCATCTGTTTGTTCATCTTTGACTTTGTCTCTCCATCCTGTGTCTGTCGCTATCCTGTTATGTTCGGTAGCACAAATCGCACCAGAGCCAAGATCAAATACCGACTGTAGCTCTTGGAGAACCGCTCTCCTACACTATAAAATATCTGTAATTTAGCTCCGACGCTCTCGATGCCGTTGTGTCACATCGCATTCAGATGTAATAGTTATGAGCGTGGAGGCAAAACAATCATGAGTCGCAATTTTTTTTTAGCGTTATGGCGCAGAGCAATTCAGCCCCGTCTCTTAAATCTCTCCACGTTCTGATGCATGTGTTCGTACCGATCTCTGTGGCCGACACAGATATGTTGTGCCAGGCCTGTGCCTCTCTGTCCAGCGGCCTTGTCGTGGTGATCATGCCGTCTTCTGAGTTGACACTGAAGAACTGCTCCACGTCCGTGTACCGAGGGATCATGTACCTGCACAGAGAATGAACACACACACATATTAATGATGTCACACATCTGGATTAAGCCACTCACTGAAAATTAAGCTGCTAGAAATTACACATAAACGTGCACATTTATAGCTCGTATCTTAAGACATTAGATTCATTTTCTGAATCAAAATCTGCGTAATAACAGGCAGCAGCTGCAGGATGGTGCGATCTTTGTAATCTTCAAGTGGAGCATGGTGCTTTCATGTGCTTTCACTTCAGATTATCGTGGAGATAATTGGGCGACCAAAAGAGACTTTGCCAGCTTGGCAGCGTTTCATACACACAGGCAACCGTAAGCTAATGTATAATCACTGTATATAGAAAAATGAGAGGCATGTTTTCACACCTTTTATACTAAGTTTAGAATCTAGACTTAAGCTATGTTGAAACCCAGTGATTGCGTTTTAGTTGATTTTTATAAAATGTGTCTGGCTGTGCTTTTTTAAATCCGATTTCGTTTCCCTATTCTGTGGAAAACTTCTTTATATGTAATCTCTGTTTAACGACGTGAGTATAAAGCCAAGCCTCTCTGAGTCATATTGTTTGTTCAGTGTAGCTGAAGGAACAATATTTAAAAGGGTTTTTTTTTTGGCAATGTTCCATGAGAATTTACACTAGTGTGAGAATTCAGATTCTCCCGCTGCTTCCAGCCCGACTTGGTAGATGTGTTTGTGAGTGTCTCTGTGTTTGTGTTACCTGACAGGATTGTTGGCAACGTCGGTGTCCTTGGCGTGCACTCGTCCCACCAGGGTGCCTTCAGGTGCGTTCTCCTCTACCTCGAAAGTGTAACTGGGAGCTACGAACACAGGGGGCTCATCTGCATCCTCCACTGATATCTGCACACACACAAACAGGCAGAACTGTTAAAAAGGCTCCGGTGACATTTATCTCGTCACGCTCATAAACACCTACAAGCTGTTTGTCATGCTCTTAGAAACACATACACTCTTTCACACAATCAAACACTTCTTCTGCACTCTCACATTGACGCAGGTAGTTTTGCAGACATGTTTACCTTGATGGTGGCTTCATCCTTGTACGGCCCCCAGGCGAGGAACTGAGGGTCGACGTGAGGGTTGGATCCCTCCACCTTCAGAGTGTACGAGCGTTTCGTCTCAAAGTCCACCGGCTGAGAGAGAGAGAGAGAGAGAGAGAGAGAGAGAGAGAGAGGTCACTTAATCAGCTCATCTTCAATCAAAATCCATCCCTGTTTTATCAAATATTAACACACATTCGAACGGTGCATTATGTTTTTACAGTGCAGTGTCTGAATGCACTGCAGACACATGCAGTGAGGCCCAGTGCTGTACCCTCGTCTTCTGCTAGGGGGAGCTGTTGCTGCATGAATGAGAACAAGCTTATTATGACTTTGAAGGTAGGACTCCAACTATAACCACCACTATTACAGAGCAAGAAACCCAGGAGTTACCCAAACGCTGACTTTTACCTCAAGATAATTTCTGTTGCAGGATATTACGTGATATGAGTATTCTGGGACCACAGTGAATCATGAACGCATCATTTGGTTGCTTCTGTTGGGCCCAAACAGTTACAGTCTGTTTTTAATGAGTCGGGATTAGGTCTGGGAGTTTGGGACATTCACAGGATAAGAGTGTTTTAGGTCACAAGGTTGGAGATGAAATTGAAATCCCAGGTCACAAGAACTACAGTCTGCCGACAGGTCGGCTGGTGTTTTTTCTTTTTTCCTGCAGTTATTAATTTATTACACTTTTTATAATCAAGACAAACAAATTAAGACAATTAAAATCCCTGCCTTGGGTTTTCAATATCACAGGTCAAACCCTGAGATTGAATTCACTCATATTGAACCGAGCTTCAATTCACTTACTGTATATTGGGAGAAAACCCATTGACTTGTAATGGCCTTGATATTGAATTGAATCGAGTGAGTGTGTGCGAGTGAGTTAGGCCAAAACTGAAAAACATTTTCCTCACATCACATTTTCTTTCATGGAAAAAAAAAAAAAGTGGCACCGCAGTCAAAAAGTGATGACCCTCAGCTGAACAGTGTGTACATCTCACAAACCTCCCTCTTTCTCTTCACTTCCATTCTCATGTACTGCGTGAGCGCTACTGCAGGGAGAACTTTAAAGTCAACAAATGTGTTGGCAGTCATTGTATAAAAAGCTATAATACCCAAGAGATGCTCTCTGCTATGATTATGAGGACTCGTGCGTTGCCAGCAGCACTTGGCTGCGACTCGCACTCGAAGCCATAATCACAGTAAAGAAGAGGGGGGAAAAAAAAAACAAACGTTCTTTTGGGTATCAGTGCTGTCTTATAAACCCAGATAATAACCACTTTCCCCCCACCGCTATTTTTCCAGCCAGTATGGAGATGTTGAACTGGCAAAGTCCCAGGAGCAAGCTTGATCTTTTCATCTCCATGCTACCATCACTTAATGAATCCCCAGTGGGAGGAGTGGGAGGGGCGGGGGGGCTCATAAGCCCTGTGTGAAGTGATGTAAACTCACAGTGAAGCTGCTATAAGATTCATATGACACACAGGGTTTACCAGTGATTAGGATGGTTAACAGAACAACCAATAATGTTATTGATGGACTGATAACATTTTGCATGATGGGAAGGTTTGATCTTTTACTGTTTATCAGAGTAGTCTGGCTTTTTTATTGATAAAAAGGTTATGAACCTTATCAAGATTATAGCAGAGATGAAGTTAAGAGCTGGGGGCAAGACTGTTACAACCCTGACTCTGAAAAAGTTGGGATGCTGTGGAAAACATGAATTAAACAGGAAGTGACATCTTCAAGAATCTACAACCAAGTCCAGCTGAGTTTAATTCAGCCTTTACTTGAATAATGTGATAATTTACTAACAGTATAAGGACAATATATTTAGGAGCAACAACAGACTGTAAAAGTTGTGGACTGATCCAAAAACACCTGTTTGGATCCTTCCACAGGTAAACAGGTTCATTGGTAACAGGTGATAGGATCATGATTTGCTATGAAAGGTTCATCCTGGAAACGGCTGGAAAGTCGTTCACAAGCGAGGATGGAGAGAGGTTCAACACTTTGTGAACACATGATTGTATAAAGGAGATTAATACAAATTCATAAACCCGCTGTTGGTAAAGAGTTTGTGTGCAAATGATTCTGTTTCTCTTTACATTTTACACCGTCATTGTTGTATATTAACGTATGTTTTTGTTGTGGGTGATCAAACATGGTAGTCAGTTCCCATCATCCACAGGTAACAGCTCTGAAAACCTCTTGCAGTCACTCTTTAATCTATGCATTTCACAACAGTTTGCATGTGACGCCGGAGGGAGGTTTCCTCTCAATGGGTTGTTCCTCATTCAGTCGCAGCAGCGTCTGACTCTGTGGTGTCGGTGTAGGTGTTTAACGTGTTGATGACAGGTACGCTGCTAATAGGATAGATGTGACCCAGTTCTTTCATTTTCCCCTTTTTTTTTGTGATGCTCTCTCCCTCTCTCTCTCTCTGCCTCCTTCACCCTCTCTCTCTCTCTCTCTCTGTCCCTCCATCACCCAGTTTATAGATCCACTCCCTCTTCATTCTCTCCCTCTTTGTGTAATCAGTGTGAGATAATAATATTCACAATAATGCCTTCCCTCTCTCCCTCTAACACACACACACACACACAGCTCCTTAATATTCTGTGGGCTGCTTTCGTCAGGACACAGTTGAAAGAGAATAGCTGATTAAAGCTCATCCCTGTGTGTGTGTGTGTGTGTGTGTGTGTGTGTGTGTGTGTGTGTGTGTGTGTGTGTGTGTGTTAGTGTGTGTGTTTGTGAGAAGGCGAGTGAGAGAATAGAGATTAGTGGAGGCTACTCCCGACACTGATTTAAAAGTGTGTTTATTTGGGAGCCTGTACATGTGTTCTTGTGTGTGTATGGAGTGTGTGTGTGTGTGTGTGTGTGCGTGGCCTTAAAACGTGTGTGTCGCTGCCTTCAGGGCGCAAAAGGTGTTGATTTCCCCCGAGAGGCATCAAGACACAATGAACACACTACTACATAGACACACACATCTGAGTCAATACACCATAATCAGATTGGGAGGAGCACAAGCAACGTGGCGTGAGCATCCCTCATCGTCTGCCGCGCACACACACACACACACACACACACACACACACACACACACAAATCAGCATTAGGCTGTTAAGCTATTATTCCAGCTGACATGAAGACGGATTGTTGTGTGTTATCTTCTGGCATTACTGTCAGTGACCAGGCTGTAAATTGCAAGTTAATAGAACTTGTCCTCTGTAGTCAGTTGAGTTTGTTTATTAGTTTTGTTCTAGAGTGTGTTGCCAAATCACAAGATTTAAACACATGATTACATGTTTTGAAATTGTTGTGAGGACTAGTTTCCGTTTGACATGACTTTAAAGAGTTTAACTAAATAAGTTTCTTTCAGTTGATCCAAAGAGACTAAAGTGAAACTGAGTGTGTGTGTGTGTGTGTACATGTGACATCATTCAGCCATACAAATGTGTGTGTATGTGTGTGTGAGAGAGTGTGTATATTGTGCCAGACTGTTTTTACAATGAGGTCAATGGTTCTGTCGAGTTTTAGTTAAATTGAGTCGAGTGTAAGATGTTTACTTGATACTTCTCAAGTTTTCAGCCTTTGGTTGGGTCACAGTCAAACACACACACACACACACACACACACACACACACACACTCTGCAGTATAATCAATTGCTCAGTACTTAGATTGTCCTCTTTGGTTCATTGATGCATTTAGTCAACAACTTCTTTCACAACTACACATTTAATTGGTCTCATGTGCTTATAGGTCAACTGTATCTCTGTTCTTCCTCGACTCTGCTCACATTTACAAATTCCCATGTGAGCTCCGGTACAACCACACCGTTCTCTGCTCGTGGCTGATGCCTGATCTGTGGGTTAACTGCACCGCTCCTGGACGCTCAGACTGTGTTTGCAGACAGCAGAGATGGAGCATTACTCCGTATTATCATGCACTCGTTTCCCTGCTCCGTCCCGGTGACACCGGTGGGAAGAGAGCCCCTAACCCTCGCCGCCTTAATGCCACGCTCTAACACCGAGCTCCAGAGGCATCGCTCATGCAGCCGGCTGTGAGAAAAAGCATGAAACAGACTCGTATCGATCAATTCAGACACAGACTTTTTTTTTTTTTTTCCCACAGCATCAGTGAAAACGAGCAGTGGGTTAAGGCTGGCTGCTCTTTCCAGCAACGTCATCGCTGTCTGGACAGGAAATGCATCTTGCCACGAATGTCATCATACTCTCAAGCGCATACTGTAATTACATATTTGAATGCCAAGTCTTTCACCAAATAAGGATATGGTTTGGAACTTGGGAGGAGAAAAAAAAAAAAAAGAGCGAGCGCCTTCTTGCGATTCTGTGGGTCGAATATCTGAGGCAATGCTTTACAAAATGTCTTCCTTTAATTTCTAGGAGAACGGTCCAGAAGACAGAAAGAAATGGAGCCTTCTCAGAAACAGACTTTGGTGTACATTTCATTATTTTCTTTTTTCAACGGAGAGACTCAGAGGTCGGATGCCCCGGCAGGGAAAAGCAAGCTACCACAGCTCACTGGAAGCTTCAGCTCATAATCCTGACCTGCAGCTACACACACACACACACACACACACACACACACACACACTACACACACAGTGCACAGATGTGTGTGTGTGTGTTTGACAGAGCTCTGTGTGTGTTTGAGATGGATGGACTGAACACTACGGCATGGAACAGTGTGTATTTGACAGAATAAGAGACTGTGTGTGTGTGTGTGTGTGTGTGTGTGTGTGTGTGTGTGCGTGTGTGTGTGTGTGTGTGTGTACATTAGAGAGACAGATAGAGAGAAAGAGTGAGAAAAAGTAATTGTGTGTGCTGAGCTGGATCACTGAAAGCTATAGTTGTAGTGTGTGTGTGTGTGTGTGTTACAGTCGCAGTGCAGAAGATGAGCTCTCGGCCTCAGGAAGCATGAAAGTTAATGCACTCTCACACACACACATACACAACCATGAAAGTCTGTGTTTATATCAAACGTAATAAGAATCTGAGGGGTCGTCAGGGAAGGAAACCCTTTTGCTTCCACCCACTTTCCTTCCTGCTCCATATTCCTCTTCCCTTCGTCAATCCTCCTTTTCTTTCCTTGAGTCGTTCTTTCATAACTCACGACATTATACTCAAATATGGACTCGGACCGAGTCTGGCCGAGCCTCACAATAAACTGCTTTGTCTGAGGGAAAAGTGCAGCCTCCACTACATTTCTGTGCTGGGAAATTGAGAAAAAAAAAAAAGGGTTGATGACGCACATTTTCCGTAAGAGCTCGCTGTTGAAGCAGCCACTATCAGAGAGGAGCACCAGAAGTAACTGTCAGGTTGTCCTCTGGGATCAATAAAGTTTTATCTAACGAATCAAATATTCAGTATAGTCGATTTTCATGACCGGAGGAACAACAACCAACCAGCTTTTTCTTCTTCATTGTGAAATCTTTGCCATAAATGATGCTTTAAATTTGACTTTTTTCTTGTCCGCTCTTCTGCATTTTGATTTTTTTTTTTATTTACTGTAGCTTTATCCACATCTACAGAACTAATGCTTCAACTTTAACTGGCTTTGACATCTTTCCTCTCTTCCTGAATTCATCCCTTTGTCAATCCTTCCTTTCCTTAAAGTAGCCTTACGGAGCTTTATGGCCAGTTTCAGCTTTGTTTAAAGAGCAAGATATTTCCCTCAGGAGTCGGTAGAAACCAAAAACAGCGCTAAAAGACAGTAAATAACTTTATATTCACACAGTGACCACAAACACGGATGTAAACGAGCAAGTGTTCGATAACAACTTCATCATGTCGGCTATTATGTTCACAGCTTATTTCTGCCTCCCCTGATCAGTTAATGCAGGTTTAGCTTCACAGGCCTCTTTCTTTCCGTCCTTACCTTCTTCAGTTTGATCACGGCCTCCCTGGTCTCGGAGTCGGTGCTCAGTTCGAACATGCTCATCCCGTCGCCCTCGACCAGACGGTAGTTCACCAGCCCGTTGTCTCCCAGGTCGGGGTCTTTGGCCTTCAGGCGGCCCACCTCCTCCCCCGGCACTTTATCCTCCGACACCGACATGGGATACACACCTGGAGGGAAAAATACAGCAGAACATTTACTTGGCTTTGTTTGTTCGTGTTAACTTCTGGTCACGGTTTCCTTTTGTGTTCAACACTTGAGAGTCTTTAGAGAACGGCTGGCTGGCTGCCACTGTGTTTACTATCTGAAGCAGGGTCAGATTTGGAGGGCACGGAGGGATTAACATGAACTATACCATCTGTCTCATATGGCCCAAAGGATATTAATATCCCCTATAGTGTCAGGTGTGTGTGTGTGTGTGTCTGAGGGAGTCGACACCTGGCGTGCAGAATGAGAGCAGTAGGACCATATGTCTGCTCCTCTTTTATCCTTTTCCCTCTCTCAGGTATCACCTCCCTCCTCCTCAAATCTTCTCTCCCGACTTCACCCGTCTTCTCATTTCGTCATAAAATTCTTTTCTGCTCTCACCTCTGTCCCTCATATTTTCTACTCTTCCCTCCCCAAAATCCTCCTTCATCTTCGTCCCTCCTTCCTCGCCTCCTCCTTCCTCACCTCCTCCTGCCTCGCCTCCTCCTGCCTCACCTCCTCCTTCCTCGCCTCCTCCCGCCTCACCTCCTCCCTCCTCGCCTCCTCCCGCCTCACCTCCTCCTTCCTCGCCTCCTCCCGCCTCACCTCCTCCTTCCTCGCCTCCTCCCGCCTCACCTACTCCTGCCTCACCTCCTCCTGCCTCGCCTCCTCCTGCCTCGCCCGTTGAGCGCCGAGTGGACTCATCACTTTACGGCTCGCGCTTTATTAGCATGTTTATCCCGCTCGTCCAGGTGGAGCGACCCCGTGAATCATGAAATTCATTTGGCCGTGCGGCGTCTGAGGGCGCAGGAGGAGAAGAAGTCCAAATCCCTCCCGTCCACCAGATCCCTCCTCTCCACCTTTCCTCCTCATCTTCCTTTTTAAACTTGTCTGCATACTGTTGGACTCTGGTAACACCTTTCCCTCCAGCTCCCTCTCTCATTTGCCCCCCCCCCCCCTCCTCCTCCTCCTCTCCATCCTTGCAAATCTCTCCATTCATCCTCACCTCTCCTCCTTCTCTCCGCCCTATTTCCCTCATGTCTGCCTCTCCTCCTCCTCCTCCTCCTCTGCCTCTTCTGTCTGCCTATTCTGGCTAAAAGCTCATTTCATCCCTGCCCTCCCTTTGCCCTCTTCCTCCCTCTCCACCTCTCGTTCCATTCTTGCTTTTCCTAAGGAGCTTAACTTCAATGGCTCCTGGCAGCCCGAGTTAAACATTGTATGACAGAACACACAGGCGGCCTGGTCTACCTGCCTCCCGGCGAAAAATGAAGCACGGCTCGACGAGGAAAAACGCTCCTTTACATCAGAATATGAGTTTGAGTGAGGTCTTCGCTTCGAACAAATTAAAGCCTTGCACTCGTAAATCACCCATGCTTGTTTTCCCTCTATCTTCTATTTGACCACTTAGTCGATGAGTAAGTCAGTATGTGTCATTTCATTACTCCCACATAAATGACTGAGCTGTTTGTATTTACACAGATGTCTGATCTTGGAAGCTCATAAAACCAGCGACGTCGAGATATAAACAGCAGTGAAGAGCCTCATGAATAGAACCAGTGTAGTGACCACAATCTCTCAGATTCCTTTTGATAGGATTACAACAGAAATGCCTTATATCACTTTGTAATTTACGCCTCCTCGTGCTGGAATGTGTTATCATGTAAAGTACTGTCGATGCATTTTCTATTAAATGTGGTGAATATATTAGTAATTAAAAGTTGGCAGACTATGTTTTTCCTCATTTAAGTAACATTTATTCGGAGTGTGACTGGAGAGTTGTTGGTTCATACGCAGATCTAATACGTATCTGCGGTGTGTGTTCAGTTTCTCTGTGGTGGGCGTGACTTCGGTTCAGTGTTTTGAAACTTCTTTCGTTATTTTGATCGCGCAAAATATTCTCCGAGACCATGTCGGCGATTAATCATGATGCAGTTATGGGACAGTTCAGCTTCGCCTGCTTTCATTTTCTCCCTTGTGAGATGATGGTAGATTTTATTGCACTCATCATAGTGAACTACATTTTTTCATCAAGTTTTTTGCCACATTTTGTGCTTTTTCTCACAATCTGATATGTGAAAGTCTCACGTGGTTCAAATGTTTATTACAGCAAATCATCTCTTTCTCAAAAAGAGGTTGAGATGTGATTCAAATAACAAGTAACTGTTTTTGTTATTGATTAATCTGACAATAATTATCATGATGATTGATTCATAGTTTAGTCAATAAAAGGTAAGGAAATGTTAAAAATGCTCAGTGTCTCAGAGCCCAAAGTGACGTCTTTAAATTTCTTCTTTTGTCCAATCAAAACCTTCATTTACCATCATAAATGATAAAGAACAGCAGGAACCAACAAATGTTTGATATTCTTGCTTGAAAAATGAATTGAACAATTGATTGTTTATTAAAATATTTAGTGCTGAATTTTCTTTGAGTTGACTGTTAAATTAATTGACCATCTGTTGAAGCTCTAATAAACTGTGTGTTGCCTCACTACATTACTCGTCTTTCTGCCTAAACCTGGGGGAGGATCTTCACTGGTAATCATCTTGTCAAGTCATGTCAGGGATTTTTTTGTATAGATTCCAGTTTGTTTGTTGGTGAAGACAATAGTTTAGTAGTAAAACAGAGGGTAACTGATATGTGCAAATCAAGCGGCAACCTCCGGCACTGAAAAATGAAGCCAATGCGGAAGTGCAAAAAAGCTGCAGTTCCTCCAATAACCGCTAGAGCAGGCTGCAGAAGTGAGTCAATTACATCTGAGCCCCATGTTAAAATGTCCGACTTTACGACAGAAAAAAACATATTTACAGCCTGGTTCAAAACATGGCTCTAGTCTCATAAGCTGTTTTTCTACTCCACGACAACTCTGGGGGGGGCGAATTTTTTTATAAGGCGTTCGTTTAAACTATACGGCATACATCATTATGCACAGTTCATAGCTGTCAATCTAAGTGGCGCCACTTTGATTGACAGCTATGAACTGACGGTCTAAAGGGCGACACCCCGGCTAATTCTAGTCACTGAGTTTGGGAAAGAGATCGTCGTGGGGTTAGCCGGCTAGCAACACTATTTAGCATTTAACCTAGCTGGTTAGCCGTAGCTAGTTTGATTATTTCGAATAAAGCGGCTTTTTTCAGCGGCTTTTTTTCAGCCAATAGCGTTCATTCGACCCGCCTCAGCTCCGCCCTCGCTCCACCTCTTTGTCCATATTTGGAGTAACCGGAGGTAGGCTACCAAGATGGCTACGCACTACGATTTGCTTCATTTTTGCTCTTCAGAAACCTATGGGTGACGTCACGGACACTACACCCATATTTTATACAGTCTATGGTGCAAACAGACTCCTGCAGATGTCGACCAATAGATTTTCTTTGACAGCTTTAAAAATGTCATTTATTGTTGGTCATATTTAGACATGAATGAGAGACAAAACCGTCTCTGTCATGTCGGTCTAATAAAAACTGAAGCCAGAGAGAGTTAAAGAACAATCTCTTCTTATTTGCCTTCAGTGTTTCTGCTCCTCCTCCTGTCTGTGCCGTGTTGGATTTTCACGGTGGTGAACGAACGATACTCGATAATGAGGTGAAAGGGAAACAATTACAGGAACAAAAAGTCTGTGAGAGAGACGGAGACATCGAGACTCGGGAGTGGAAGAGAAAATATCGCAGCTTGACTGGAAAGTGAAAAGCTGCTGGAACACATGAGGAGGAGTCCTGCTGGGCCATCTATAGCTTTCTCTCTGGTTTTATCTCTTTTTCCTTGTTTTCTCATTTTGTATCTGTTTTATTTTTCTGCCTTTTGCTTCATATCTTGTTTTTCTCTCTTGATCTCATTTACCTTTTCTCCCCCCCACCCACTCTCTCTGTCTGCTTTCTCTCACTCTGCCCAGCTACTAAATAAGTAATCACTGTCCTCATTCACACCATCTGGGAGACTTTTTTCTTGCAGGTGTTTGCACTGCCTCCACTTTTAAACAAGGGAACACGCGACCACAACATATTGCTGTGTGACGTCTCGTCTCGTATCGCAGATGTAAAGAGCCGGTGATGCACAGCTGATGTTCAGATGTGACGTGAGGAGGTGCTTCGTGAACACTTATTTATATCCTTAAATCCACTTTGGATCTGAAAGCAGAAGAGTGGCCTGGAGAATGAGTCCTGACTGTTTCCTCACAAACATGTTTTTGGACGTTATTGCAAATGTTTTCTATTAGAATTATATTAACCAGCAGAGCAAACAACTATTGAATGTGAATGTGTCTTTTTCAACATTTTTGGTTTTGAAATTCTCCTATATGTCATTTTTAAACCTCAGCTAAGTTGGCTTTAACCTCCACTCGGTGGCCACTTTATTAGGTACACCTCTTAAGTCTAATGCTACAGCTCAGACATGCTTTGCAAAGACGATAATGTTGAGTTTGTATCCAGACGGTCATGACTCACTTACAAACATGAGAAGGATATTACAACCACATTTCAATATATTGCAGTCCAGTACAACACCATTGACCCCAGTAATAAACATATAGTTAAATAATGAAGGTGCCAATCAACTCAGCATTACTGTCTCTGTGAAGGTCGTCTTCCTCCAAACTCAAAATGCTGTCAGCTTGTTACAGAATCAGATTTTAGCTTTGCATTGCAAGACACTCAAACACAGTCAGCTTGCTGGAATAGGCAGGAACTCGAGTAATGGTTTTGACAATCTCTCTCTCTCTCTCTCTTTCTGTCTTTCACATCCCCTCCCTCGCTGCTTCTGCTCGTGTCTCTTTTCTCGCCTATTCAGCTTCTCCACGGGCTAAATCCTGAGCCCTCGCCTCTTCTTCTTCTCTCCATCCATTCCTGCAGCAACTCTGCTGAATCTGTGCCAGGAGTCGCTCTGCTCAGAGCTCCAGGAGGGGGGGAGGGAGGGGAGGACATGGAGGAAGACAAAGAAGGGAAAAAAAACACAGAGAGGCCAGAAGAAACTCCAAAGACAGGAGATGGACAAGGATACAGAGAGAGGGCTTGTTGGACATAGAGGCAGACTGACTGAAAAATAATAGTGCAAATCACTGCAGAGCTTTTTGAATGTTCCTGTTTCTGTCTGGTTAGATTGAATCTTTACTTGAGCATAAGATGTCAGAGCGTTTACTGCCTGCTGAAATACGAGCATTATATGGTGTCAACAAACATCAGCTGCCTCCTTGCTGCATTTCAGATTTCGCGACACCATATTTTCTTTTTAGTAAACTGCGACATTGAGCTTGAGCCAAATGAAGGGAGCGAAAGTACGACGAGCAACTGATCAGAGAAAGTGGCAAAACAAAAAATTCTACTCGACAGGTGTTGACAAACCCAGGCTAAATATTTCACTCGTTCTTATGGTTCAACAAATTTCACACACACACACACACACACACACATGCCTGAGGACATTGCAGGGGTCCAGTAAAGAACCCTTAATAATTGATTCCTCAAGTTATATTTTGTGCCTCCAACAGCGACTTGCCTGCTTTCCATATTGCTGGCGAGCGATATGTTTTCTGGGATGTTTGCTCGCACGCATACATTTCATGCAATACGATGTACACACTCGTGTATGTGGGTTGGCATTATCCTGCTCACAGATGTCCTGCAGGATGGAGGTGTCGTACAGGAGGTTTTATGGATGAATACATAGGCGTTTGCACTCACTCTGTGGGAACTTGGGAGGGTTGTCGTTGACGTCTGTGAGGGTGATTTTCACCTCGGTGGTCCCCGACAGGCCGCCCATGTGACCTCCCATGTCTTTGGCCTGGATGACGACATCGTACTCCTGGCGAGCCTCGCGGTCCATGTTCGGCAAGGCAGTGCGAATTATACCTGCATGGAGAGATTTTAACATCGAATTACATTTAACTGCCTGTTGCAGATTTTAGTGTCTGAAACCCAAAACCTTATCACAGGAAACAGATGGATAAAATTTAACGGATCCTTAAATAAAACACACACCAATTTGTGCCTGTGTTTGTCTGTAAACATGTCTGTGCACATGCAGTATTTATTTGTGAATGTACATTCTACACCTAAAAGACATAATTCCATAACGTTGCTTTGAGAATTTTATGGTAATTGAAAAACACAAGTTCATATTTCAAAAACTCTCATATGAAAAATGGAACCATTTGGTGGCGAAAAAAAAAAAACGTACAATGTCATTTACTTTCCTTAGAACGGGTGCAATTTATTTCAAGATATTTCATTTAGCAAGAAAACACATCATCACTCATCGTTCCCATTAATACGAACTCCAGTTAAACATGTGTGAAGTCTTATTTTTCTCCATTTCAAGCCCTGGTAATCTTTTCTATCTGTTTAATTCATCACCGGCTGCTCGCTTTCCGTCTCCCTCTTTCTTCCTCCACATGTCTAGCTGCAGTGTCTGGGACTGTAGGCTTCCTACTGTCATATTATGCCGTGTGTGTGTGTGTGCGTGTGTGACAGCATGAAAAGCTGATAATCTCCAAACCAATTAGAAATGTGAGCTGTGGATTTGAGCCAGTCAAATACCCAACACTGGTTTGATTAGCCAGATTTACTCTGCCCAAATCTCTCTCCCTCTCTGTGCCCTCGCCGCTCTCCGTCCGTGCACTCATTCTCTCTAAACCAATTTCTTTCTCTTTCTCCCTCCTAACCTCTGCTTTTCTGTTCCTCCTCACCCCCTCTGACCCGACGTGGCTCCTCGTCTGCCCTAACCTCTCTCCTTACATCTAATTTCGTCTTTTAATGCAAACCCAAATATTAGGCCTGGGCTCTGCAGAGACCAGGCTGCGTGTCCTCCGGGGACCTCTTTTTTTACAGCAGCGCCTTCTTTTCCTCACCAATTTCAGCGGAAAGGACGTGCTGTTACATGATCCCTGCAGCAGCCAGTCCTGAGCTTTTTACATTAAGAGTCGACGGTAGAAATATTGCAGGAAGAAACTGGTTTTCAGTTCCCACAAGCTGCCTCATAGACACAGCAGTTAAAGCTTGTTGGGATGCATAAACATACTGATTTTATTTGAAATAATTCAATATATTTAATGGCAATGGATATAAAACACAAAGAGACGAGGACTAAAATCGGTTTGTGTCTCTCACATCTTTGATAAAGCAGGTTTAATTTAAGATTTGCGATAGAGCTGCAAATGATTCACAGCAGAATTTGTCAGGTGGAGAAAGATAGCAGATCCTACTATAGATCAATATCAAGGTGTGACAGCTTCAGCAGTGAGAATTCATTATATTAATTGCACTGATTTTGTCTGTATTTCCTGGCTGAGTTATGAACTGAAGGTGATTGCAAAGAGACAGATGTTAAGAAGCTACACTTGAAATGTGGATGTTTGGTACTTCCTGTATTGCACATATTAGTCCTTTAACCCCTCCTGAGTGTAGTGTTATGTCTTTGCACAAGCCTGTATTTTGCAGACCCGGACTCGTGTTGTCAGCCTCACCTGTCTGCGGCTCCACAGAGAAATAGGGCTGTCCTTGCAGAATGCTGTACACCAGCCTGGCGCTGTTTCCGTAGGTGGGGTCATCAGCATCTGTAGCTGTCACCTGCATCACCGACGTACCTGCAGGACAGACACACGGACACGACAGACGAGTCAGGAGACGACTCTACCTCAGCGACTCGGTTCATGAGTGGTTTGACAAACAAGCTTGTCACAGTGCGTGTGTCGATTCACCTGCCTGCACACGGCCGGATGAGGAAAGGGAATGAAAAACAGTCTGCCTGCTCTCAGCTGAACTGCATCTGCCAGCCTGGTCTCCACTATTATTTCTCCACATTTCATCATTGACGGGTGGAAACATCCACTCTACACTTTGGGTGATTTTCATGTTTTAAATAAAACATTACGTTTCCTCAGAGTGTTGACAAAGTTGAAACCTCTGGATTTATGAAACCCTTTCAAAACCCATCAGAATATGTGAACAAATGACGACTGTCAAGTTCACAACACAGGGCAGTTTGAAAATGTGCTGCTGCGCTTTACTTCCCCCCTGAATCTCTGCTAACCCAACTTGACACTGTTAAGCTGAGAAAATAGGCCAAATAAATTACATTTGCACAAGTGTGAAATGTGTTCTATTAACTTTGCATAATTGTCGAAATGTCCTTTTTCAAATGTGACACAACTCATAAAAGTAGCTCCCTCAAAAATCCACAAAATTACTTTTCTGCTGTCTGGTTGTTCGACCAATTCTGCAACTGTCAAACTGCATCTATTGAAGGGAGAGTGATACCTGCAGATGTACAGATCTCATCGTCTCCTATAGATATGTAAGTCTGTTTGAATACAGAAAAACAAATAATGAATGGAAACCAATCATCATGGTATGACTTCATGATGCTAATTACACAAATCAAAATGCATTTTTAGCTTGTGGCTGTAAAACTACCACCATCAGCTTTTGAAGATTTTGTGAATGAATTTATTCTTTAGTTTTCGTCTTGAACACCTGATTTAATCTTTTTTCCTCACACTCTTTTATTCCTTTGGACAGATAAAATCTTGTTTGAACCTTCTTTTCTTTTTATAGTCAGTAACCAGGACGACGGTGAGGATGAGGATCCACCATCTTGCCTTTAGGTGGCACAACTTTCTAAAGGTCTGAAAGTGCTTGTGTCGAGTCTTTGTAACTGGACGACACTGGTTTGGCCTTTTAGCTGCTTCACATCAATAACCCAGTGTTTTTGTTGGTTCAGCTACTTCAAAATCTTCTTTTCACTTGCTGTTTGGATGCTCCCAGTCGCAGCTGCATGAGCACCACTATCTGGCTCCATAGAAAATCCATTGGGTGTTTAACTGTAATCAAGCTTCATGCAGGCCTGGTCTCCATGTGGCGACTACCTGAAGTGCACAGGATAAATTACTACGAATGTTAATTTGAAAGAGTCTGCCTTCTCGATCTGTTCTCATTCTGACGTCCATGAGGGAACATGGACCCAGTTAGTCAAATTGCAGCTTTTTCTTTCTGTTCCATTTCTGTGGTTGAGGATGATGGCGAGCTCCCTGCCAGACTTCTGTATTCTTTCAGCCTAAGAAGAAGTGGACGGTTGGAGAAAAAAAAAAAAAAAAAAAGGCCTGAACAGAACTCATTCAGAAGTCCTTTAAGAAGTTCTTTCTTTGGAAGTCCAGTCCATTCAGGGAAGGGATTTCTCCGGCTTTCACAGTGTCAGGCAGCACCACTGCCAGTCCGGTTCATTTCAGGTCAGCCCCGAGGGGTTGAAGACTCTCCAAGACCACATAATATTTGGAGAGAAATTCTATCAAGATCAGAAGCTCTAAGTAAGGAGACTCTGAGGGGATGGTAGCAGCTCTCGCCCATGCCAGCCTGGTGTTAAATATTTCCTCGCTTCTGCTGCTGGTTGAGTCCATTTTTTCCTTTTAGGTGCAAAGAAAGAGAAGCATGACAGAGTCGGATGTGCCAGCTAATGGTACTTTCTGTTATCAGCTCCTCTGTCACACTTCCTGTGGTCAGATTTCAGCGATAATTAATAATGTATGAAAAAGGCTGTTTAGCAGACAAACAACACTGTCGATGAACTCCATCACTGACTTCATTAGCAAATGTCACTCAAAATACAGCGGAGAGCTTTCTGAACGAAAAAAGATTAGATTTGATTGGTTCTTCTGAGTCACTGTTTAAAATTATGTTTGATAATTATGGGATGGAAACACATCTGCAGGAGTAGGAGAAGCATCAACTGCGACTGAATCCTCATTTTAGACCTTTTCAATCATTGTAACTTGAAGCCACATTGTACATTTTGGATGATTAGCTAACATGCATTTATCTCCCTTGATGATATTCTAGTCTTCTACCTCACTTCCATTACCCAAAGTATTAGTAACAAAAAATATAAGGTTGTCCCGATCCGATCAGAAATCGAGGCCGATCACTTGACTGCAGACTTGATCGGCAGCACACAGGAGTTTGTTTTGAATTGGATCGGGACTCAGTAGATACTCAAAATCAGATGACTCAGACTCGGGGGTAAAAAAAACATCATCAGGACATCCCTAAAAAAATACATCTACCTATTTGTAGTTTTCCTGTTAAAGGACAAACAGGAAAACTACAAATAGGCAGATGTATTTTTTCAGTTCTTTCTCGCTAAGCTTTTTGAGTTTCACCTTCTTTCAACCTTTCCCCCAGCTCCAAACCTCTCGTCCTTTCCCCTCAATCTTTCTTCTACTACTCACCAACGTTGGACATCTCAGGCACCCTGGCGTAGTACGGCCCGTGTAGAAACTCAGGAGGATTATCGTTGATGTCCTGAACTTTCACTATGAACTCTGACGGAGGCTCCAGTGGTTTGTTAGTGTCTCTGTCCACGGCCTGGGCTGTTAGCGTGTACTGGGCCTGCTCCTCGCGGTCCAGGGTTTTCGTGGCGTGGATGTTGCCCGTCTTGTCGTCGATAACGAAGATCGTTCCGGCGCCTTCCCCGGACAGGATGTACTTGATGTTGCCATCGCCCGAGTCGACGTCTGAGTGGAGCTGAAGACGGGAGAGGAGGTGAGAGACGGGGCGAGAGTGAGACAAAGCAGAAGGAAAACAAAGACATGTGCAAAGGCAGGACGTGATTGGAGCTGACAACATCTGGATTTCAGATGGCGTGGAGCGAGACTGGTGATTACAGAGGGAGACAGGTCGACAGGCAGAACTGCAAAACATACTGTAGCTCGGAGTTTTGGCAGATGTGACGTCAAGTTTTCATTTCTGGAGTCTACAAATTAAAATGCTTGAAAGGGCGAGATCGACAGGCGAGTAGCTGCGTGAGACAGGCAAACGCTAATAAGTAAGAGATTTAAAACACTGTCATCCGAAAAACTGAAGAATGTTCAACATTCAATTAAACTCTTGTTCTTCCTTTACAACCCCGAGACGATGAAATATGAGGCGTTGTAAACATCATTTGTTGTTTGTTATGAAAGCCGCGGCTCGGTTTGACTGATGTTGTTGTTGTGGAGGAGCGCCACCAATCATCCTCACCCTTGAATGTGAACATGACCTCTCTGTTTTTTTTTTTTCTATCTTACTTGATAAATGGGGAAAAGCTCTTTGAAATCCTTCTGGACTGTATTGGCTGCCGCCCCTGCCTGCCCCCGCCATCGCTGTCAATGGAGGGCAGTTTGGCTTTTAAATAAACGGCGAGTCAAATTTTAAGATTGAAGCACTAATTAAGTTTTAATCACGGGAAGAGAAGAATGCTTTATGATACTCACCCTGCCCACCAGCACCGGGTCGGGTCCGGTGTACTCCTCAATGACGAAGAACTGATTCCAGACCCATCCTCGTTTGGACCTGTGGAGAACCTGCCCCTCCTTCCCCCCCCTCTGTCTGTGTCTGTGCAGCGACAAGTGACCTGCAAACAGAAAAACAAGCCTTTTTCTGTTAACTATTCAAAGTCTCCAGCACATTTATTTTGGGCTTTCGCTCAAACTTTTAAATGGTTAGAAGCGAAATGAAAAGGCTCATTTGGGTCACTCTGTGTTGGATGAATTATCACCACAACCGCAGTCGGTTTTCTGATCGTTCGGATTTCAAAAGTGGGCGGGAAGCGGCGACCTCGTAAACAGAGAGGCACGCTTTCAAATGATGGGTCGCCGGTTCAATTCCCGGCTGAGAAAATGTGGGCGGGTTCCGTGAACGACACGCTTCACCGAGCAGTATTTTAGGTGCCTCTTAGCAAGGCACTTAACCTCTGTTTGTTTGGCTGCGAACATCTGTAACTGAAGGCTGACTCAATGGAAAAAATGAACAGTGAATCATTGCTTTGTAAGTCAATGTAAAGCTTAAAAAAAAGATATTAACTGGATGGAGCACAACTGTTTAAAATCTGGGTGTAAATACTCTTGAGAGCCTGATAATCCAAACTGTCCTCACAGATGTTTGGATGAAGAGGCCACACTGTTGACATGGAAACGTGAATGTGGCGCTCTTCCAAGTCGTAAACGTAGAAGGAGCGGTATATTTAAACTCACTAAAGTTTACATTTGGTTCACAGCTTGGATGTAACGTCTGTGTACACCAAGTACAATAATAGACTGTCGGGACTCTGAAGTGCAAAGTGACTCATGGTTGTGAAGTGTAATAATTCACAGAAGGCGTCATTGTCGGTTTGGAAATGTTCCCATATCATGAAAAGGCAGTGGAGCGTGCAACTGTCTGTGTTTTGACAGGTCAAATCGGTGCATCATAGTTACAGAAAAAGATACTAAGGAGACCGTGTTGCTGTTGTCGTACCTGTGTGTCTGTGTCTGTGGCCCCTTTGATCCAAGGAAGCGTTTCCTTTCCTGGTTCCTAACGCGACGCTACAGAGCGCAGAAACTCCCAGCAGCACCAGGAAGGCCCTCATCAGCCCGAGGCCCTGCCGCTTCACCATCGTCATCTCGCCCAACCTGAACAACCGTGCACGTCACTGCGCCCCCTGCTGTCTGCTTCCTCTCAGTGGAGCGCCGCTCCCACTGAGGTCAGATCCTGTTTTTTGTCAACGAAATGTTGTTGATGAACGTCCTAGTTCATTAGCTGCGGTGGGGCCTGTTGGTGCGGATATTCATCACCGACTTTCACCGCCACAGCCTTTTCGTTCACTCCCTCTCTCCTCCGATCAGAGCCTGAAAGAGCAGAGGAGACAGATGCTTAGTACAAGACCATCACAACAATGAAAATGCTGCAGGAGAAACAATGCAATTGAGCAAATGTACATTCAGTTTAATAACACTTTCTCCTTGCAAAGCCATTAATCTTTATGTATTGAAAAGTGACAGCAACAACAGAAACAGCTCAGTAATCACTCAGTCTTGTCTGTTACAGTCATTTGTAACGACTGCAGTCGGAGATCTGACTTCTGAAATAGTTGTTGTGCTGATGAGGACATTGCTCTAATTATGCAGACAATGCTGTCTGTAAACTCATTAGCTTTAATTCAATTAGATCCAGGCTGATTCAGTGTGGGAGGTGCAGCTCGTGTACAACACCAGGTCGTCGTGTTGCTCCGCTTACAGCCCTTCAAATACAATTAAAGTAATGTAAAGCAAAATGGTAATTTATGGAAGTCATTAAAGGCGGATTTGTATCATGACTCTCAAACTCCTTTACGTGGGTTTTGTTAAGCAGCAAGCTGATCACTGTACAGGTGATGATTCAGGCATCTCTGCCTCTGAGGTGAGTGAATCAGCAGGAGGAAGATAAAATTAGATCTGTACGAAATCCAATGTGTCTATCAGCGTCGTGACCTGTGAGCCCGAAAACTGCTTAGTCGTTACAAGAAACTGGAGATGAAGGCCAACGGAATGCCTTAAGTGCAATTTTAATGGAAGGACTCCGCATATGTAAAATTAATTTAATGAGCACGAGATGCACTGAATAGAGGACTAAAGGTGATTCGACCTATAGCTGCGTTTCTAAAAGTCCGCTTTAACCGTTTAAAGAGAGCAGAACAGTCATATTTGGTTCTTGCTGTTTGCTTTTAGTCAGGTCCCTTTCAACTGGACTGTGAGCAATACTTCATCGTGCAATATATATAGAATGTAAATGAAAATCTGACACTGCTGTTATTTTTATTACTACCACTGTTAATATTATCATTATTATTACTACTACTACTGCTATTATTTCTGACACTGCTGTTGTGGATGTTGATGATATATAGCACAGTGTAGTATACTGTTATATATACTATATATTATAGACTATTATTATTGTTGTTATTATTATACCACATATTATATTATTATTATACTACACTACATTATACTTGATAGTATATTACTACTATTACTATTATATGTAGTAGAGTGTAGTATATACCACATTACACTACTATATTATTATATTATACATGTACATGTGTGTTATAATTTTGGATGTTATACATTGTATATGCTATATTATATTATTATATTATATTACTATATGCACTCTACCATTACCTTTAGCATACCATACCCACTGCTGCTATCACTATGTACACACTCAGGTACACACATACACATATGCATATTTTCTGTAGATCTCCCGCAAGTGCCTATTTTGACTCAAATTCCTGCTACCTCTACTGCCTAATTTATTGTGTCTATTTTTCTATTTTCTATTTTTGTATTTTTCTATTTTATATTCTATTTTATATTTTGTATTCTATATTTAAACAGTGCAATATACGAGAAGTGATGGAGATGCCAATTTCCCGGAGGGAACCTCCCAAAGGGATTAATAAAGTACTCTGTCTGTCTGTCTGTCTGTCTGTCTGTCTGTCTGTCTGTCGAAACCAACCACTGATGGAGCTACCTCCATTGTTATGGTATGTTGAAGTTGAGATGTTGAGACGACTAACTTGGTTAACATGAGTGAAAGTGTGTGGTCACTCATGCAATACCACTGACCCACACCTGTGTGTCAGCTATCTCTTCTCCCAGCCCAGTGCTTATATTCTATTGATGCATCATTTGCACACAGCCGCATCTTCAATGAAGCTCCATTATGTCACCTGACATGGTTGACAGGAGATGTGGGACACGGCTGTTGTCTTCCACGCAGACCTGCAGCGTCTCTCACTAAGGGAGCGTCTGAACAGTGTCAAGTTAGACTTCAGAATAATTGCATCAAAGCACCTCGTATTCCAAAATCCTTCAACACATTCAAGAAGCAAACACTGCGAGCGACTGTGTGCACAAATCGCTTTGAGGCGGCAACAAATAGCCGTGAAGACGATCTCTTATGGCTCTCCTTTCTCTTCTCCTTTCTGCATCTCATTCCTCTGATTCTCTTTTGTCTTTGTGAATAAAGGTTGTGTACGCCCGTGTGTGTGTGTGCGTGTGTGTGTTTAACATTCAATAGCTCATTAGATGAGAAAATTCCCTCAGGGCTCATTGGCTCCTGTTGACCACATGACTAGCCAACCAGGAAGTGTTGACAATTAATCCCACACCGGCTCATCTTCTGGCTAATTATCCTTGAGGGTTTTGATTGATGTGCATATCTGTGTGTGTATCTGTGGGTGTGTGTGCGCTCCTGTCCATCATGTCTCTGTTTAAGCCTTAAGAAATTAGGGGTTGTAGAGAAATCTGTGAGAAACTAAAACACTATGTAGATTTAAGACCCTCAGATGAGCTGGTACGATCCGACTGTTCTTGTCTCTTATATTTGAGTTGAGAAACTTAGAATTAACAATTTGCAACAAGAAAACAGAAGCACAAACTTTCTGTATCTATTCTTGGAGGTTGTCTCTTGCAGGTGAAATCATTTGTGAATTCGAACAGAGAACGCGTCAAGAAAGTCTTAAAAACAACAGCAAAAAACAAATCTAAACCCCGGTGTGTGTTTGTTGTGCAGGGAGCCGACACCTGCTTCTCCGAATCCATTAACAGGCTCTCAAACTGTCATTTATGTGTCAAATTAAGTGTCTGCTTTGTTTAAAAATAAATAGTTTTCACCAATATCCCGACGCCGTGCTACCGGTCATCTGTTACTCATCTCAACAACTGTCAAGTCCGACACATAAAAAACAACAATAATGAATTAGATTGATAGCAGCTTACACAGTAACGCCTCAGAAATACTCAGTGTCACTGCGAATATGACGAGGCGTGACTTGTTGATGACAATGAAACGGACCCGCTGTCAAATTCAAAGAAAACAACTGCTGGAACACAAGATGTGGAATTAACAACGCGACCTGAAAATCCTCATTCTGTTTGCTTTTCGTACACTCGACAGAGGTAGATTTTATGGTTTCTACATTCTTCAGTTTGTTTTTTTTTTCCTTTGCTGACATTCCTGACGGTGAGCGAGCGAGCAAGAGAGAGAGAGAGAGAGAGACAGCAAATGCAACACAGAAACAGACAGTGATAATGACTCCCCAGGGTGAGCGTGCCTTTTGGCCAGACCACTTCCTCTGTCTGAACACATGACTCAAGAGTCACATTAGTATAGTGAACAGCATATGTGTGTGTGTGTGTGTGTGTAGCATTCCCATGGGCTTGTAGTGATGCTGTGAATCTATGAGTCAAGTGTTGGACTTGACTACTGTGATTCATTGGCTAACATTAGAGGATAACTAGACCCACACGGTGTCGGTGTCTGTCTGTGTGTCTGTGTGTGTGTTTGTGTGTCTGTGTGTGTGTGTTTGTGTGACAGAGGTCAGAGCAGTAGTAAAGTTAAAAAAAAACACAGTCTGACATATTCTCACTATCTGACAATGTGTGTATTTGTTAATGAATAATATGTGTAGTTTTGATGTGACTGAGATTATCTGTGATCTGTGTGTGTGTGGGGGGGGGGTGGGGGTGGGGCAGAAGTGAACTTCCTACTTCTTATCTTCATGTATTGAAGGTGACAAGTAGGATAAAGTTGAGCATATTCAGGTTATGTTGTTGGAAGAACAGGTCATTTTCTGATATTGACTGAATCTCCTTCATCCATCTTGCCTCCTGTTACTTTGCACCGAACCCCATTAGAATATGGAGCACAATGAGTTGCAAAGAGTCGCTTGAACCGTGTTTAACAGAGAATCTGGGTCTGCAGTGAAAGATGGTTTGAGTAGGTAAATGCATGTTTTTTTTCGGTCACGCTCTCTTTCCTCCTCTCTCTCTCTCTCTCTCTCTCTCTCTGCTCGTGTCTCACGCTGTGCCTCTCCAGTCGGAGTAGCTGTAAAAGCTGCCCGGCTGCAATCACAGTGATTACCTCCAGAACGGAAACAAAGCAGGAGCATTTCACCGACTGCGAGCGAGCGGAGACAATTTCTCAGTGTGATGATATTTCAGCTTTTATCAGTCTGTTGCATTTAAGGCTGCAGAGTCAGATGTGTATGATCAGGCGTTGCAGTTTTAATCTCCACAGTTAAAGCTGAATTCTGAATTTTTTTTCCACTCGTTGTTGAAAAGCTGTGGAAGCGCTGAGTGTGTTTTTGAACTGCGCTTCTGAAGGAATTACTCGGCAATATCGGATCTGTCTCACGAATTTTTCTTACTGGCTGTTTTGACAAAGAGCACAGAACTAATCTCAAGGACAAAATGATAGCTGAAACTTACAGTTCAATAAACATGACTAAACATCTCCCCGAAACAATTTGGATTATCGTTTCGACCGCTGTGACGCTTTTACTCATTCTCTGTCTTTATCTTAGACATGTGGGACCATTAAACATCAATGAAGGCTGTTTGGCTCTCTCTCTCTCTCTCTCTCTCTCTCTCTCTCTCTCTTCACTCTCTCTCTCTCGGTCTCTCTCTCTTTCTGTACCTCTGTCTCTCTCTCTCTCTCTGTGTCTTTCTCTCTTTCTTTGTATGTCTCTCTCTCTCTGTGTGTCTCTCTCTCTCTCTGTGTCTTTCTCTCTTTCTTTGTATGTCTCTCTTTCTGTCTCTCTCTCTCTCTCTCTCTCTCTGTACCTCTGTCTGTCTCTCTCTCTCTCTGTGTCTTTCTCTCTTTCTTTGTATGTCTCTCTTTCTGTCTCTCTCTCTCTCTGTGTACCTCTGTCTCTCTCTCTCTCTCTCTGTACCTCTGTCTCTCTCGCACTCTCTCTCTGTGTCTTTCTCTCTTTCTTTGTATGTCTCTCTTTCTGTCTCTCTCTCTCTCTCTGTGTCTCTCTCTCTCTCTCACTCTCTCTCTGTGTCTTTCTCTCTTTCTTTGTATGTCTCTCTCTCTCTCTCTCTCTCTCTCTCTCTCTCTCTCTCTCTCTCTCAGCCCTCTGTCGGTGTCTCTGTCTGGCCTGGGACTTCATTTCTCTCTCCCTCTCTCCTCACTGAGCCAAACCTCCAACAGCAGCATTAAAATAACATTGGAAAATGCCTGGAAACTATATAGAGGGAAAAAAACAGACTTGACCCTGATTTTTTTTTTCTCCCTTCGCTCCAACTTTCTCCTTCTCTCTCAAGGGGTCAGTAGCAATAAAGGTGATTCATTCCTCTACAAATGTGTTGTGCGTATCCCCGTACGTCTCGGCAGGCTGTGTGCGATTGTGTCTTTGTGTGTGTCTTTTTTCCCCCTCGTCTCCACATATTGCCTGTCAGGGTTGTGTGCAGGCAAACAATGGTCTCACTGTACCTTGTCTGCACAATGTGTACAAAAGGAATAATACATACATATGAGAATCAAAGGAGAGGAGGAAACGTATGGCTGTGCTTGTTGTCGGGTTTCCTTGTGCAGCCTCGTTCCTTTTCATATTGGACAAGACCTTTGACACATGGGCTTGAAAATCAGAGCATTCATCTACATTTGGCTTCATCAGCTACTTTATGGATTTTTATCCATAGAGCAGAAAGTGTGTTAGGATAATGAGTGTTGACGATTATAAACACTGGGAAGTGATAATTGACGAGTTTTAACACATCACACTGTGACGTTAACACAACTCAGCCTTTGACTCACATTTGACAAGTTTTGTTCCGAATCGTCCACGGCGAGCGCCAACTGTCCCCGAGCCGTGACACTAAAGGATTATGTCGGAATTAGCTAAGCGTCCCGACAGGAACGGGAAATGCATGTAAAAAATGTGTTGTTTGTTCCCGCGGCGTTGCCCGGAGGCGACGTTTGTCCCCTCTGTGTTCTCACAGCCACTGTATCATCGCTTGTTCCTGCCACATTGGTGTCATTTGACATGGTGGCGAGTGTGTTCTGACACGAACCAAGATGGCGACGCAGCAGAGAAGCATCTTTGAGGCAACGAAATAAAGAAAAAAAAGGAAGCAAATCTGTTTGTTTTAAAATCATAGCAAAGGTATTAAACTCTTAGTTTAGCGTCTACAGGCATTAGATTTGCATTTTTGTAGCAGTTACTCCAAACACTGCTTCATTATCTTGGATTGTTTATGGTAAATTGACCAGGGTGGGTTTCAGCTCTTGCCGGAGGAGAAGCACTCAAGGACACCACAAACAGTTTGCTATTGCCAGCACCAAATCTGTAACCATCCACTCGCATCCAGCCACTGGACCACTGCTCTATAACCCCAAAACACTATTTGAACCAGATGTGAGTTTTTTTTTTTTTCCACGCTGAGATGAGAAAGAGGGTCATACGAGGTTTAAAATGAGATTTTCTTCCTGTATAAATCCACTCCTACTCTCCAAAACAAATCCCACTGCCGCTCTGCTGTAGATGCAAAGCTGTCGACTGTATTTTTTATTTTATTTTTTTTTCTATTCTTTCTGGTTCCTTCAAGTGACACGTTCTGCAGGGAGAGATTTAACGCAGATGAGGGACGGATGAAATGAGCCAATCAGAGCTCAGGAGGAAGGAGGGAGGCAAACACAACCAACAGAAAATAAACACACAGAAACTGGCGGTCACGTTTCCGTCCAACTACTGTCAAGTGAATTTTACACCAACTTTTTGAGATGGTGCAAAAGACCATAAATCATCATTGTTTCCATCTGCTGGGTTGAAGCATTAGATTCTTGACAATTAGGAGAAAAACAAGATGATTTCCACCAGAGAACAGAGGCTTGATAAATAGTTCTTGTCATCATTATAGTTGTTATTTGGTAAAAAATGATCCTGTGAAAACCAAGGACGATGGAGTGAGAGGAAGGGGTGGGACACACAGAGATGGACGGAGAGACACAGATTGAGAGAGAGAGAGTCGGTGTATTAAAGTTCACTTGGGGTGTCTCGTTTCGGTGGCCGGCTCTTTGTGGTCTGTTAAAAGCTTAAAAACAGAGCGATGCTGAAAACAGACACCCGGCGTTTAGCTCACACCACGAAACCTGAGGCTTAATTGCCTTTCAATTAGAGGAACTAATAGGCCTCTGTGTGTGTGTCTGTGCATGTGTGTGTGTCTATCTGTGTGTGTGTGTGTGTGTATCTATCTGTGTGTGTGTGTGTGTGTGTGTGTGTGGGCGGTTGGTGAAGCGATTACAAAGAAAGAGCTGCAACGCTTTCTCAGCATTCGTGGAAATGGGTATTAATGAGAGGCTCGCAACTCCACAGACCCACAGTTACTGCAAAGTTAGTCTTCGCTGCGTACGTGCATGTGTGTGTGCGTGTGTGTGTGTGTGCTCTTGTATATCTGCCATGTGTGTTATGAATTTGTTAGTGTGTGTGTGTGTGTGTGTGTGTAGAGGTTGCTGATTCCTGTTAAGCAATTAGTGAAATTCAAGTGCTAATTACCACCCACAAGACCACACGTCTGCTGTTTGCACACACACACACACACACACACACACACACACACACACACACACACACACACACACACACAC
>JBBMOC010000028.1:5411926-5438448 GCA_037975185.1 Centropyge bicolor
AGAGCCATGTTTTGAACCAGGCTGTAAATATGTTTTTTTCTGTCGTAAAGTCGGACATTTTAACATGGGGCTCAGATGTAATTGACTCACTTCTGCAGCCTGCTCTAGTGGTTATTCGAGGAACTGCAGCTTTTTTGCACTTCCGCATTGGCTTCATTTTTCATTGCCGGAGGTTGCCGCTTGGTTGTGACGCCATGTGCTACAAAAGTCGAATTCACAGCAGCATAAAACACCCATGATATGTAATCATCATATCTGATGTCGCTGAGTGATGTCAGAGGCGATAACGTGCGTGAATGTGAGGGTGAATGTGGGCTCGTAGCCGTGAGCATGTGTTCATGAGTCTGATGTTTTCAGTAGGACTGTGGTGAAATGATGCGAGCAGAATGCGATAGCGGCTTTGAGGATCAGCACAGTGGGCGCAGCTGGTAGCTACATACACACACACATACACATGCACGCACACACACATTGGCTGGCATGGACTGGTGGATCCCAGCTGTGTCAGTATTATCCCTGCGCCAGTGTGCGTTCACAGGTGCACGGGCACATAGACACACACAGAGTATGAGTGTATACAGGCTAGTGAAGTGTTGCAGTGTACTGGTCCATGCACCTGCACACACACACATATTCCAGTGGCTTCAACCTGATTTCCACGTGCACACTCACACTGGAGAGCATCATGGAAAGAAGTGGTAACTTCAGCACGGGTCGAGCTGCGGGTCGGGAATTTATGAGATCCGTCTAAATTTGGCGTGAGTCTGCGGAATAATCAGCCACTGGATTTAACTGTCTTTATCTAAACTCTTTAAACTTATTTTTGGTGCACAATTCCTTTCATACATTTTATCTTCAGGCGAAGCGTCTGCCCCCCCCCCTCCCCTCTAACTACCCCCCTCCTCCTCCTCCTCCTCGTCCACCTCCTCTTCCTCTCACCTCCTTTCTGACTCATTGCTGAGTCTAAAATAAAACTCTACACAGGAGATGCAGGTGCAAGTGGCGGGCAGTTATTTTACAGGGGATTGGCTGGTAACTATAGGCCTATTTTTTTTTTTTTTTTTTTTTATCTCTGAGCTCAGACGTCCTGCTCCCACAATAGTGCTACTCCTACAACACTTGCTCTAGACAGCCCGTGTATTTTTCCACTTCCTCATCTGAAAATATAAGCCTGCTTCACTGTCAGATTCTCTGAAATAGCTCTATGTGGTTAGATAAGCCTGGAAGATAGAAGTCGCTATGATTCTTTTTTTTTTTTTCACACATCTCCAGTGGCGAGCAATAACTCTTCATCTACCCTTGAAAAATGCAGTTTTCAGTTTTCTTTATTTTATATTGCAACGTGCATGAAGTTGCTGTCTTGTCTTGGCAAGACAAATCAGTAAAATATTACTTTAAGTCTGATGATAAAATGTGAGTGAACTTCAGTTTGACCTAATCAAATTAAGATTTGGGCAAAAGTCTGAAACTCAGATGTTCGATTTGAAATGACTATGATAAAGTGTAAATTGACTTGTTTGCTACAGTCACTTTGAAAACACAACTGTTCAATCTGAGTGTGTGTGTGTGTGTGTGTGTGTGTGTGTGTGTAAGGTCACCTGCAGACATGTCATCTGACAATCATTTAAATAAATCATTCAGCTTGATTATACAGTTTGCCTGATTTTCATTGTATTATTAGCACAAACTGATGATGTGTTGTAGTGAAGCTACAAAGCTAACGTGAGTGTGATCTGATTTTACTGTCTAGACTTTGTAATTACATCTCAAGTCGGTGGGAATTATTTTAAAACAACGCCGAAGACGAGCCGTTCAGCTGAAGTCTCTCAGCCGTCAGCATTGTCTTCTGGTGATGCTATTATAAATTGCAGCTGTTTCCATTTCCTCCATTGATTACTTCCTAATTCTGCTCTGTCCCCGGAGAAGGCAGAGTCGCTCATTTACAAAACGCCGCCCGTGTTTTCAAACCGGCGAGTTAATTTCAAACTGTGAAGACTTCACCCTCAGCGTTCCCATGGCCACAGACTTCTTCAGTGCCGAGATGAGAAGCTTTTATTAGCCCCTCGAGGTTCTTATCTGCAGAGACCAGTCATTTGCATCTTGTATATTCAATGTTACTTCACTTTTGATTGTATCGGTAATTTCTCCTTCCCCTGTTTGAGCAAATAGAATAAGGAAACTAAAAACTTCCCCATTTTAGGATTCAGAGTAAACTCATTTTGAGCATGCACTGTAAAGTTTGCAAAGAGCGTTTGTTTCAGATGGACTTTGGGCTTCCAGTGCGACAGCCAGCAACATCACTGCATCCTGCGTCTCCATTGGCCTCGACAGCGATGTACAACAACAAGAGGAGCCAACAGGAGAGACTCTCTGTGCCATCCATGGAAGCTGATTGAGACGTAGAGAGAAGGCGAAAGCAAAAAAAATAAAAGTGCGACATCTGAAGCTGTGAGGCAGCTGCTTTACTGCACAGCCTTCCAACACACACACACACACACACACACACACGATGCTGACTCAGACTCCTACAGACATAAACACACACATGAACATGTGAACTCATACATCCAGTTCTGCCAATGCATATTTTAATACTAACCTACATACAAGCACATCAAACATGCCGACTGTAAACACACAAGAGACACACACATAAGAAATACATGTGTGCACACAAACTCATCACACATGCAGACACTGGCTTTACCATACATCCAGACACACACACACACACACACACAAGTGCAGCCAGCGCTCACACAAACAGATAATGATGGTGCGCGTTACCGACGCCGCGACCGAGGGAAGAGATATATTCTAGTTGACGTGTTGACTCAGAGAGACAAGAGAGGAACGAGCGGCAGTCATTTAACTGACAGGGTGGGGAGGAGGGATAAAGAGCCAGGAAAGAGATGGATGATGGATAAAGAGAAGGAGAGGGGGAGAGAAAATAAATACGCTTTTTACATATTCAGTTCTGCGCCGCTGCCTCGCCGCTTATGTATGTACGCACACACTCGGTGATGACTCGCCTCACTTGTCGATGATTTTCATTTAGATAGTTTGTTATTGTGTGACACGCTCTCTTACTCATATACAGTGGCAGTCCAGCCAGCAGCTCACACACACACACACACACACACACACAAATATATAATCTCTCACAACTGTATCTTGATACTTGGCATCAGACTTTTTATGTTTGCATAGATCAAGACATAAAATCCAAAACATCGATTACACATTTAGGGGAATGTGTGCATCGCTGGATTATTAATCTAGAAATGTTCTTTTTGCTTTGAGCAGCTTCAGAGTCCTTTAAATGAAGGCCAAGATGTCCGTTCAAAGCCTGGAAAGTGATCGAGCATCCATCGTCCTCCAGCCTGTTCTCGCCCGTGATGCTGTTTATTTATGACTTTATTATCATGTGCATCAGTTAGATAATCACCCGCGACCCCATTAACATATCGGGTGACCCCCCTGCGGTGCTGAGAAACTCATCCTGATCAGAGACTGTTCTCGAGCTGAGGCTGTTTTCACCTCTTTGGCAAGAAAGAAGAGACGCTCCACAGATCAATAACTTACTACATTACTGCTCCACCATGTCGTTTATAGTAGATAACCCAACAGTGAAAAACTATTTCTAGTTATTACAGCTAAACAAGAACTAGCATAATTAAAGACCTTAAAACTTCCCCAAACTAATCCTATAGAATGTAAAATTGATCGATTGGTTCTATGGGGATTGAGACTCTCCCGGCTCTTTATTTACCACCTCATCACATGGGCTCATGTAAACACAGGCTCATCATTGTCCTGCCCACTAATTAACGAGTCCAGTCAGAGCCGCTGGATGCCTGCACGCTCGGCCTGCCTCCTCGGAGAAAA
Source organism: Centropyge bicolor (assembly GCA_037975185.1). Classification (NCBI taxonomy): domain Eukaryota; kingdom Metazoa; phylum Chordata; class Actinopteri; family Pomacanthidae; genus Centropyge; species Centropyge bicolor. Next base: position 5,415,815 of record JBBMOC010000028.1, read on the forward strand.
CGGCTGGCAGTCCTATGAATCACCGCATTCAAATGGTCTCGTGGTAAAAGAGCAAAAATGATTGAAAACCAAAGGGAGAAATTCATGAGGCTGGATGAGCGATGATAAATGTATTAGCACCAGATGACATTTCCATCACCACCTCATCGATCACCTGGGGGACATCTTAAATGGTGGACCGTGTGTGTGTGTGTGTGTGTGTGTGCTCGAGTGTGTGTGTGTGTCATATGCAGAATCAGGCAGATGAGAACAGCTCGCCAACACACACACACAGGAAAACAACAACAGGAAGTAAGGCCATTTGAGACACACACACACACACACACACACACACACACACACACACACACACAGGTAAACTGCAGGCTGTAAAGTTTTTATTTTTAACTCCCTCCCTTCTTATATCCTGAAATCTTTCGATATTGTGTTTGCTATTTTCTTTCACATTCACAGCGCAGCTCCCTTGTATACTTTGCTGTAGTGCACTCACCATTGATCTGTTGCCACTGAGGTTTATATATGAAAAACCATTTACTAAATATACTTTCGCCTCCACATGTTTGGTTTCAACAGCTATTTACACCTGCAGGTAAATTTACACAAGGAGCCGACCACCATTAATCTTTGTGAATCCAGCTGCACAGTCACACTTCAGTCCCACTGTTATTTGCATGATCCTGCCTTGCATGCAAATGTTCCAAAGAGAAAGGTGAAGCCAGCCTGCGGACGACAGTCAAACAGCACTTTGAGCCCGGTGCACCGGTTTGATAAGTAACAGGAACCTCTGTAGCCGCAGGACGAGCCCGAAACAAGGTGGCAAATGGCTCAGTAAATCTGGCCCCGACTCCCCTGCTCCTCCTCTTTCTTCTGGTCCGTCTCTTGGTATTCAGCGGCTGCTCTCTTGCGGCTCAGACTCTCTTATCTAAATCTCCATTCAGACGGAGAAAGAGACAGAGCCGAGGAGAGAGAGTCAGAGATAGATAATACAGGTCACTCTCCAATGACAACTCTAAAAGGCATCTGGGGAGAGGAGAGGAGAGGAGAGGAAGAGAGGCGAGCGGCGGAACACTGTATGGATTTCTATTCTAAGCTGCTGCCGTGAAAAACACGCAGACTTTATAAGTAGCTTGATCTGAAAGTTACTGTACATCTGGCGATTTTCTAGGCTCACAGCGTCTTAGCCTTTTATTTTAAGATCCACTGAAAGCCTGTGGCGATGATAAATCAGCAAAAAAAAAAAAAAAAAAAAAACCCACCATATGCCTGAGTAATGGGAAGCTAAGCCGAGCAACAGCGAGCCGCATTAACTCTTATCAATGCAAAAAAGGAATTTGTAACTTTTGTCCCCTTTTGTCGTTTTGATGCCACAAAAATAGTCCGTCCTCATTTTTTAACATGCTGCCAGTTCTTAAGGACAAGATTTAAAAAAAAAAAAAAACAGAATTTCAAGGATATTAAGATGTTTCATTTCTCCAAAAATGACCATGAGTATATTTTCATGACGTTTTTTTGGGAAGATTATAAGACCCAGTTTTCATACTTTGATCCTTACTGAGAAAAATCACGACTGTCACGACTGTCAACGTAAGAGAATCAAACTGATGATACTGTCATATTATCATCCTGAAAACATCCATAAATAGCAGAATTACGTAGCATGTAAGGACACCTAGAGGTTACAGAGGTGGGTGTTTGGACGGATGGATGCCAGGTTCAATCCCATTCCTGCTGCAAACTGTGATAAGAAAAATCTGAAACATGCCTCACAGTCATTAGTTGCCCTCTAACAGATAATGTTATGGCCTTAAGGCATTTACAATCTGTGTTTTATTTCAAACATACACAACCTCTATTCTCCACTTTGTCAGTGCTGCTGTGTGCATTGGACACTTTTCTAAACATATTACAGCTTGTACTTTGACACACACACATGCAAATGGAATATATGCAAAGCAGTTTTTTTAATATTCCGAGTTTATAAAATTCCCTGTCATCCCCACTTTAATACTTGAAGACAAGCTGATATAGATTAGAACTGATATCCAAAGCTCCACACACCCACACGCTGCTATTTTTGAGTTATGTTGAGTCCTAATCTGGAGTGAAAATGAAAGGTCCATTAAATATGAGGATGTTTGTTTTATCATGCAGCCCCTCCCTGCTGCTCGGCTCAGTCAGGGTGGGGGTTGGGGGGGGGGTGTTTATAGCTGTTCATTTATCTCTCTCCATTACTCTCAATCTCCTCTCTACCTTTACCTGTCTCCCTCTCTCTGTTCCCATCATCACTTCCCCCCGCCGCCTCCCCCCCCTCCTCCTCCTCACCTGAGGCGGGCAGTAAACTCCGCACTAAATTGAATTTGGCATGTTCTCAAGCCTGCTGTCGAATGCGAGCGCTGCGAGCAAACGCCAGTATTTTCATTGCGACTCCAGATCTTTTCATATAATGTTGCCACATGCTGACTGGCCAGGTCCTCGAAGACAGATATCGGCATATTAGAATCGGGATAATTGAATGAAAGTCAGCCAAAAAAAACAAGACGCCGCAAACAAAAAAAACAACCAATTAGTAAGTAAATATCATGTAGACCGGTCGTAGGCGAAGATGCACTGAGACGGAGGCTGTGAGAGAGATTCAGCTGCCCACACTGCTGCAGCCAGCGGAGCCGTAAAAAAAACAAAAAACTGTTACAACACAGCGAACCTGGAAACAAATCTACCTCGTCAGACCTTTTACTGTCACTTTATCGGCTTTGTGATTGCGTGGTGAATTGATCTACGCCCCCCCACAACACAACTACCCTCTTCAGGTCTCTGCTTTTTTTTTTTTTTTTTTTTTTTGAGCCTACATGTTATATATTTAGCCATTTCTTCTTCCGCCGCCGTCCCGCGCTCGCTCCCTTTGTCTCTCTGCCCACCTCTACATCTCTCTCATCTCCGCTCAGAGGGTCGTAATGTAAAGTCAGCCTCCATCCGTCTCCGCCGCCTCCCTCTCTCTTTCTGAATGTGCTATCAGATCCAGTTGGTATAGCTTAAGTCAGCCCCTGCTGTCCAGGCTAAATGAATGTTAAAAGCCTATTGAGTTTCTTTGCCCGAGCTGCAATAGCTCTGCCTTATAAAGGTAATACGATGTGCTGTGTGTGTGGGTGTGTGTATCAGCGCTTATAGTGTTTGGAGCTTGTATGTGTGTGTGTGTGTGTAATGTGATGCAGTCTTTTAATTTGGGAAAGGAGACACAGTCAGCAGGTAGAGGTTATGACCTCTGCTGGAGGACACACACACACACACACACACACACACACACACACACACACACACACACACACAGTAACTGAACATGAAATTGATTTCAAGGTAAAGTAGCAGAACATATAAGGCTGCTGCGGGTGTGTGTGTGTGTGTGCTGTGTTGGATACTGTAAGAAATGAAAAAAGGGGTTTCTCCGCTCTGATACAGCAAACACAAATCAGCTCAGAAAACTAACAATAAAATTCTTTGATATCTTCAGTGATGCTACTTTTCTATTGCAAATCATTTCCTGTCGTTTGGCTACTTGATGTCAAACTCTCTCAAATCTCAATCTCTCTCCATCAATTAAATTCATAGTTTCCTAACTCTCAATTCCATCACGAATAAAAAAATCCAATCAACTTCCCAATTAGCTTCAGTTAAATTGCTTCTCAGCTTTAAATCTGGATTTGGAGACGAACTACGGGTCGTATTCTTCCTATCAACCTTTTTACTCGACTGAAGTTTTTGCATTAAAGTCGTATTTGAGGCCAGAGGGAGACACGGCCCTCGTCTCGGCAGTAATGACCGGCAGAAGCTCTCGGAGAGGAGCTGAGCAGCGGCGGCAGTGAGTGGATCAATGAAGAGACTGCAGTTAGAAAATAGGGGTCGTCGTAATCAATTAGACTCTTAACTGCTGCTCGAATGGTGAAACAACTGGTGGAGAATCTCAGACGCTGCTTATTTTGTTATTGTTTTTCTGCCATCACTTTCTTCCCCTCCTCTGTTGTGCCTTCATACATTTCTGCTTCTAACTTGCTAATTTCAGTGAATCCTTCTACCGCTCCCAATTACCCATCTGACATGTTTTGTATTGTTAAACCTGGAAGCAGCAGGCGGATTCAGAGGTGAAAATCTTCACGAGCACAAATTGAGTCTTTACGTACAAAGTTCCCTTCGCCTTCAATCACATCTCTCACTTTTGTGTCTGTGTTTTCTCTCATTTGCCATCACAAGTCGGGTCCAAACACCCTGCAAGTGTCAAATATTTTCCCTCTTAATTGGCTGCCTGTTATTCTGTCTCTACACGCTCTCCCTCTGTTTGGATGGTTCACCCCCTATTAGCCACATGTGCCNGGCCCGAATCATTTGTAAAGCCAGCGGGCTTTAAGAGACACCGGCGACGCTATTAGCGAGTTACTGGTGGCCTCTCGGATCCCTGATGGCTCGTGTGGAAATACGGCCTTCTGAAATGAAGCCCTTCCAGAAATCGATTGAGGTAAAGTGTTGGAGGTTGATTAGAGACACGGCCAGAGGTCAAACCAATCTAAGCGAGGTTCAAAGCACGTTCGCAGTACTATACTTGTTCAGGCATTTTGCAGGCGTGTGGCGACATTAAGGCTTTGATTTATTTATGTCAGTCTTGCTAATTTCGATGAGTTAGGACGGGACAGTCAGTCACAAATAAGCTGTTTTACACAACACATTCATCTTCAGGGATCTCGTACTAGAAAACTGTTTATTCTATACGTCTGCTTTAATCTGAAGATCTGATCTGTAGATACTTCCACACTGTAAAAAGTCAACACAGGATTTTAAAGCTCATTAAATCTCAAACTGTAGTAGTAAAGTTCCGGCTCCTGTAGGCCAGTGATTTTTTTCCTTAAAGTCAGTATAATGTTTGCTCGTGGTTCAATAAGTCAAACCTTAAACCTTCCAGCGAGAAATAACAGATGGAAGAAAAGATCATTACCCTGACAGACAGACAGGTGCTGTAAAAAAAAAGAGGAGCATTAGAGCGAAAAGAGGAAGATTTGATTCACGGGGACTCGCAGTGTTACTTCAGAAGACAAGTTTCCAGCTTATACGTCTTTCAGACTTTCAGAAATTGAGCCCTCCATCTTTCACCCATTCCCACACAATTTCCTGAGAAACCTGCAGATTGTTTTTTTTTTTTTTCTCCTTTTTTGAGCTATTTTAGTGTTTGCAGCAACTCGCAGTAATTTAAATCCCTCAAGCTGTTCTTTCTTTTCCGCGGCGGTCTGAAAAGCAGAGGTGGAGAGCCGCTCTCTTCCAGTTTAATCAATCCGGCGAGTGGACGGCTTGTGGACTCTTCGGTGAAAGAGAGCAGCAGGAGGTCGCGGCCGGCGTCCACACTTTCATGTTGGATGTGTGTGAGAGACGGACGGACAGTCGAATAAAGCCGCATTATGAAACATAGCTTACCTAGTTTTGTGATATTAATCTGTGTGGCCTACATTTGTCATGTCAAGGTGGAAACAAATGACTGGATCACAACAATGGAGGAGCCTATAGATCAGGGATATTCAACTCAAATTTAAAGAGGCCCAGTGGGAAAAAAATTCTTGAAGCAAAGGTCTGGAAGATCATAATGTCTAACTATATTATGTGATATATATTTAAGTAGCCTAGGAGTTTTATCAACATCTGCATGTATTCAAAGCCTGTCAAATCAAATGAATTCAGGACAATTTGAAAACCTTTTGACAATATTTATTGTCAAGTAACATAGAACTGAACTATGATTGCCAATATGTATAATGTTCTCTCATTTACTTAAAAAAAAGGGCTGCATTTCAAAATAAGAGATAATAAATACAATGTGAAAATTGTGCATGCTTAAACAAAGTGCTTAACCTCAGAAAAATAAAATAAAAGGAGGAGAGGCTTGAATTTTCCCCTTTTCTGAACTGAGTCTGTCCATTCCGGATTAAATGCTCTATGTTTTCTGTCCACTTTTCTTTATTTGGAGAGCGTCATTTGCTCCTTATACTCAACTTTCTCCGTCTTACTCGTCTCCTCATGCGTAATTTGCTTCTAACTCTCTCATCTGTCTGCATCGTAGAGTCGCAATATTTACCGCCTTCAATGCACAGACTTGATTGGCTGAGTGGTATCACGTGGAATGCTTTAACTCGCATGTAATTGGTTCATGTGTTTCCTTATTCACTAAACCATAACTGTAAAGACTACAAAAGCTGCGCTGGGTTAAAATAGAAGCGACCCGTCAGATTTTAAATCATAACCTTCTGCTTTGGTTATAGGTCTGGGTCCGTATGAGACAGCTTCTGGGTCCAGACCGCGGTCCGCCTTTTGGTGACCTCTGCTATAGATTCTCAGGTGAGACATGATGATATAAGTGCAAACCTGCTGAGCTGTACATCAATATTGCCACCAAACAAAGCTGTTTAAGGTAGCTGTTTGTATCATGTTGTGTTTTTTGCAACATGAACCTACATACCTCTTCATCATATAGATAAAATGAATGATGAAGATACAACTACAGAGAAGCTTTGGATGTTTTTATGCTTGGTCCAGATTTGCCCCCTGATTAGAAAATGTTTCAGTCTAATGGTATTTATCACAGATAATATCCAATCAATAAAATTCATTTCACTTTGATTTGGCTGAAAAACGATTTCGCCGTATCCTCCATTATGGTCAGACCTAAATGCAGTTTGTGAGTATAATGTTCAAATGTGCTGTATCAAGTTTAAAGCTTTGAACATCATAAATAAATGGGAAGCACTGAGGGATAAAATAAATATATTAATTTTAGAATTTGCACACTGGGCAGTTTTCTGCCAGCATTCTTTGCAGCAGCAGTGCTCCTCTTTGCTGTTGTGTGTTTTTATATTGCTCATAGTTCTTTATAAAGTCTTGTTGACTGAAGTAGGCGACGTGTGATTTGTCCATTCTGTGAGGAAGTTGACTCAAATGACTGAATGCCTTCTTTTCTGGAGTCTGATGAGGAAAACCTGAGTTAATAAAGAAAGTTGATAACCACTGTCTCGATCCTCATTATCTCTGCTTGAGGTTTAGGTTTTGTGGAGCTGACTGCTGTGGCGAACTGGCCTCGTAGCTCACTCCTCATGTGTGACGCATGTACAGAAGGAGACAGAGAGAGAGAGACGGTAAAAGGACAGAGAGGCAGAGAGAAATGGAGTGACTCCTCCAAAGACGCCGTAATGACAGACTTTGGCGTTTCAATGTGACTCAAATCTCCCACTCTCTATCTGTGCCACCCATACACCCACACACACACACCCACACACACTTCCCCCGTCCCTTTGTGGTGGGGGTACAGAGGGCTTTTTGAAATGTTTCACAGGTGTAGAACAAGGCTACTTTGTCTGCCTCTGTCGTACTTGCCTGACACACACAGAGGCGTCTGCGCACACAAAGACAAAGATAAAGGCAGAGGCATCATTACCTGTGAGCACAAGTGGGTATGATGACATCCATATGCAACACCCAGCCATCCAAAATCCTATCTGTCTCCCTCCTCTTACAATGCTCAGTTATATATTTATATGAGACTCTCCTTCTGGAAAAGTAAAGTCGAAGCTTTAGTTCGTGCACAAGTCGGTCATTCGATGAAGCGATTAGTTGTTTGAAACACAACAACAACATGAACTACGACCTGATGTAGTGAGACATCTGCTTTTAGTACTTTAAATCTACAGTTGGTAAAATATATTAGATAAAGTTGTTGTTGAATTGCAGCCTGCAGGAAAGCGAGGGCTGTCCTTCTCTGCATTTGTTAGGTAAAACAGACCAACAGTCGAGCTCCATTCAAATCAGCCTCCCTTTGTTTTGTGATGCACCAGGAAGTGTCCTTTGCTCCTGTGTCACAACACGGGAAGTAAACAAACCCTGAATTCAAACAGGCAGGAGAGACCCATTCATATTTAGACGCACGTTCCCGTCCACCGCCGGAGAGCAGCCGGTCCGACGTGTGGGAGGTTAAAGTTTGGGGTGAAAAGGTTGAATGGGAGAAGGAGCTGTCAGTCACTGTTGGACAGGAACAAACAAGAGAGACCATGAAAAGACCAACCATTTACATCACACTCAACTAATTTGTTAGCCGGTTTACTGTCTCTGTGTGTGTGTGTGTGTGCTGTATGCTCTAACCCCCCGCTGTGTCTCCCTGTGGATCCGGCACACACACCATTAAAGTACGTGTCTCCTTTTACTGCGGTCGACTGTAGTGTTATGTAAATGAGTGACGAAGCAGAGTCTCACACACAAAAACACTTTACTACACCGTCTCCCACGTCCGTCCTCCACTAATGGTTAGAAGTTATTACCAACCACTGTCTCTGTAATGTTTGTCCTGCCTCCTCCAGGACCACCCAGACGACACTGTCACTGCTGACTGGGATCACATAAAGAAGAAGAGTATAGATGTTTACTTGACAGATTTTAAATTTAAATCTTGTGTCCAACTAGAATTAATTAATATTCTACTATTTTTTTTTTGTTTTCTTGCATGGATCAAAAATGTACAATAGAGGACCTCTGATGATGGTGGCGACTGATTGGTTCCTGAAGGGAAAAATCGACCTATCAGAGTTGGCCTCTCTAGAAAACAGACAATTAGCCTATCAATGCATATGAAAAGCTCCTGTAAAGACTTGCACTGTTCCTCATATGTGAATTTCCCCACTGTGGTAGGAATAAAGCTTTATCTTATCTTATATTGATCCTGTGATTGTTCTCTGACTCTTATGGTTGTTTCTTCATGCAGCGACTTTTCCACTGATTATAGACTGAAAATGAGGGCAGCGCTAAAGACGGGCGCTTCTTGGCATATATACAGATTTAGCATTCGATTAACGGGTTAGCACCTGAGATGGCAAGGTGAATGTAAATGTTGTACTGTTTCCAGGAAACAAAGAGTGTGATGTGCAGTGTAAATGAGTACAGGTTGTTTTTCACCCATCAAGGATTCAATCTACTCTTAAGCTTAAAGACTAGAAATTGGTAATTGTTTGTGTTTGGAAAAAGAAACACTTCATTTGTCATCTTCCATTTCTGCTTCTTATCTTATCTTTCTTTCTGTTTTCTACTTCCTGTGTTTGTGATGCACCAAAACATCAGGGCTAATTGTTTGTATGTTAAAAACCTATTTGAAATAAACCTGATTCTGAGTCTAAAAGTGGTTCAGCAGAGACTCAAGATGATGAGGAGGAGAAAGTAAGAGTGGTGAGTGAGCGACGGAAAAAAAACTAAAGAGAATATGTGAAATTTGAGAAACAGTGGTGGAGAATAAACCCAGACTTTGCTTTAACATGTCCAACCAATCAAGAGCGCCAGAAATAGCTCGTCCCGTTTGCCAAAACCACACACGAGCTCGTGCACGCTGAGGAACCGGGGGCCACGGCCATGGAAAACTCATCAAATTAGGAGTCGGAGGAGGCCAAAAAATACATCTGCAGAGAAAGAAAGTCGACATGGCATCCCCTCAAAGCAGGTAGGTTCAGTGTGTGTGTGATTGCTGTCAGACGAGGTTTGTTTCAACAGAGCTGTTCACAGCTGTGGAACACACACACACACACACACACACACACACACACACACACACACACACACACACACACGAAGAAAGATGTCCCCTCTGCAATGAACAAGCACAGGCTGCACCGCTGAAATTTCCAGTCCTTGTTCTCCTTTTGCCTCATTTCTTCTTTCTATTCTTCGCCTCTCTTGTTTCTGTATCTTTCCTTCCTCGTTCCGTCTCCATTTTTGTTTCTCTCTTCCTCTTATGTCTTTTATTTTTTCAGCCAATGAACGGAGGCCTCCAAAATGCTGACTACTATTATCCTGTAGATGAAGCACTGACTGAAGCTGCAATACTCCCGTGCATTATTTTAAACAGTGGAAACTCCGCTCATTTATTCCAGTCGTCGCTGATTCTCGCATCCTGAAAACGTGTCTCATCAAGACCTAATAAAGCGTCTCAGGTCGCCTCCTGTCTTCTCCCACCTGTACTCGTCCTAATAATGCTCTTATCTCGTGGCTGAAAAGCTTTTCTACTTCACTGCTTCGCTCTCGTGTCTCTCCTGCCGCTCTGACTCTCGCACTTCATACCGCCGCTGATGTTTGTAATCGAGGAATTTCGCCGCTGTGCCAGTTGCATGTGTGAAAGGTAAAGGGTAGAAGAGATCGTTTTCAGGGCGTTCAGCCAGACGTGAAGTCCGTCGGCTGGATGGAAAAGCTGCGATAGCCCCATCCGCCTTTCACTGTTTACAGTTGAAGGCACCTGTGTTAATGGCGAGATAGGGCAGCAGGTATAGAGGCTTTGACTGTATTGACGGACTGTGATTAAAGATTGTGTGTGTGTTGAGGTCGTGCCAGATGACCTGAATTTTACAGCTCTGTTTGTCCGTCTGCTTATCTTCCTGCTGTCTGTGTCCGCGTCCGTCCTTCCGTCCGTTCGCGTCTGTGCCTCCAGGCTGCCATCTTTTATTGTTCTGGACAGATAAAGAGATTGGGTCGAGAAGAAAAGAGGCCTGCAGAATCGCACACAAGCAGCCACACACACACACACACACACACAGACGGAGACGCACGAACGGGCGTGCACACACAGACACAATCGGATCGTTCTTCGGATGAAAGGGTCATTGTGGTAGCGCAGCCACAAATCCTGGCAGTGCTCGACGGCTAAAACACACACGTACAACACACATGCACACGCACACACAACACAAAAATCTTGTCGGACAAAACGCTCCTTGTCTTAAAACCTGAGAGCCTGACCCGTCTAAACACACACACACACACACACACATGCACAGGGACTCATAAAGGTGGATTACCCTCATTTACAAATGTATGGCTTTGTGACTGAGCCATTAGCAAAACTAGTGGGAGCACAAGCTAATGAATAATTCAGCGCCTCCTTAAGGGTTAAAACAGGCGGAAAATATGCTTGTTAAGATCTCAAAGAGACGGAATACACTTTTAAAGAGGAGAAGAAAGATGAATACAACAAAAGAGAAAAGATGAGAAGCGGAGATAGTGTTTGTTAGAAGTTTCTGAAGTATGAAATATAAAAGGTTTCTTCTATCAAAGTATTAATTGTAAATAGAGGAAATTACAAGAGAAAACCACATGACAAGAATATTTTCTACTCCTCAAGTTTGAACAATATGTTACTGACGAAACACCATGAATTATTCAAAACATCCTCATGAGTGAAAACAGGCGGAAAATACACTTGTTAAGAGTTTTTGAATATTAAGATAAATAATACATTTCTTTAGATTTAAAGAAAACAAAAAGCTCTTACTCTGAGATGCTGTGAAAAAAAATACATTAATCGAAAACAATGAATAATCCGAAGCCTCATTGAGAGAGGAGGAAAAACATGTTTCTATATGGTGAGAGAAATCATTGTTTATGGCTGTTTCTATGAATATCTGAGAGTCCCGATGAGGACGATTTCCATGAGTTCACGAGTGTCGCCACACGAACGAGCTGAAGAAATGACACATCGCTTCCATAAAGAGCGGCGATCAAAAATCCTCCTGATGATTACATGAGTCGCTGGCCTTGGAGAGCGAGGTGAATCAATCAAAAACAAATCTCTCCTCCGACTCCTTCCCTCCTTGTCTTGCTCTCTGTGCCCCCCCCCTCCACTCCTCCTCCCCTCCATCTGTCCTCCTCCTCCCTCTTTCTGTCCATCCACATCCAGCTTTTTTTTTTTTTCTCCATCCCTCTCTTCCTCAAACCTATCTCTCTTTCTGTAACCATCCAGGCGTGTATAAGTGAGTGTGGCAGGCCGGGTTTGTGTGTCTTTGTGCATCACTGCTTTAGACTAACAAACCCCCACCCAATACCCTCCTTTCACACACTCACTCACACACACACTCAAACGTACAAATTCAAAAGGCCGAAGAACTTTTGGAGAGTCGTGCCAGATGTTCCCGAGCTTCATATTCATACAACAACATCCTCTCCTCCTCGTTTCCTCCCCTGTCTCCTTTCTGTCCTGCTTCCTCTTTTTTCTCTCTCATCTGGCCTTTTATTCGTTTTTTCTCTATTTTTAAAGAACCTCATTTCTCAGTTTGCTTTAACATCTTCTGATGCATCCTCCTTCCACGTTGAACCGTTGTACTCTTTGTGTCACTTGCATCCTCCACATCCTTAATTTGTTTGAATGTTCGTACACTATCGTCTCTTCCTTCCTTCCCTCCCCTCCCCGTCTCTTTACTGTAACTCCAGTTCTATATTCTGCAGTTCTAGCTCGTTCGCTTTGAGCTCAATCGGCTACAAAACATAAAAAGGAACACTAGCTTTTCGCCATTGAAGGCACATTCATTCTCAATTATTCCCTAATAGTCTGGATGAGGCAGATGTGCCGGCATTTTTTTAACATCTCCATCCTTCCTTTTCCTCTCTACTCCAATGTCTCCCCCTTTTATACTCTCCTATAATTCCATCATTCACTCTCATTCTTTGAGTCTCTCTCCATTTCACTGACTTTAGACTGTATTGACGCAGCCTCCACATCTTTCCTACATCCTTTCTCTCTTGCTTGATTTTGATAGCATGTTTCTTTATTAACCATCTGCATCCCTCTTCCCCTCATTTCCTCTCCTTCTTTTTTTCATTTTTTTTTTTTTTTGCATCATTTCTTGCTTTGCTTCCCTCTAAAGTCCCCCTCACCATCCTCCTCCTCCTTCCTCCCTGTCATTCTCTCTGAGGCCTATTGATTCTCCACTGGGGCCCTTTCCCCCCCTCTCTCAGCTGTCAGAAGGAGATTGGATCTTCTGATGTCCCCAACCATGATAAACAAATTCTCTGTCTGTGGAGAGTCGGCGGACGACAGAGCGCACACCCACAAATACTTGAATGCAAACCAGATGGGAGACGGAGAGAGATGATCAGAAAAGAGAGATGGAGAGGAGGAGGGAGGAGGGGAGGGGGGGCTGATTTGCACACCTATTCATTTTTACCGTCTCTTGGGGTCGCAAGCTGAGGCTACGCTTTATTATGACACCAGCCTTTATTTATATCTCTGGATCCTTTTCTTTCTCTGCTTCTTCCCCCAAACGCCTCGTTACCTCCATCTCTCTTCTCACCATTTTTTTTTGCATTTCCTTCCATATCTACATTTTACATATTTTAATCAATTTCACTGCTTTATAACAGCGACATCACAAGAAGCTATGTCTTTTACTGTTGCACAGCATCCCTCATTTATTTCTTACTGCAATGCATCAGTCCAGACACCAGTTTGGCAAAGTTATATTTCCTGTCCGTTCAAAAACCCATCTGATCCCTCGCTTCCCTTCCTTTTTCATCCCAGCCATCACCTCCAATCTCCATTGTCCATTTTGCATCCTTTCCATTCTCCATCTTTCATCCCTCCATCCAGCCACGCTCGCTCCTCCATCTACTCACGCTCCCAGTCGTCCCTCGCTGCCAGCTTCCATCCGTCCCGTCTGTCCCACCTTCTCTCCCACCCTCCCCTCCATTCATCCCGGTATTGATCTAGCTGTCCATGATATGTCATGTTGATTGGCAGCTACTAATTGGCTTAATCCCACCCTCGGGGGCTTGTGGCTCTTTGGCTGATCTGGATACAGCTGTCCTATTGTCCAGCAGCTGACACCGTGACCCTCGAGGGAGCCAGTGAGGGAGAGAGAGAGAGAAGGTGGAGAGAGAAAGAAGGATCCATTTGCTTGCTTTTATTTTGATTGGATTAATGTATTTTGATGAAGTTTTAACAACTTGAATCAAAAGCACCATCTTTTTTAGTTTATCTTTCACACACAAAAAAATTATTATTAGTCCAAAATGCTAACACTTGAGTACAGGATGTAGAATCAAGCACTGGACGACACTTTTTGCATCTGTCCTCAGGTAACTTCATAGCATTTTAGTGTTTTCCTTCAACATGGCAGGCGGCTAAAATGATGGCGAGGCGAGCAGAGTGCACAGAGGCAGGTATGTCAGAGTCCGACAGAGCGAGTTTGATGGAGTCCCCTGTTCACTCAGAGCGGGTTTTCATCAAGGCGGCTTGACAGACGAGTCTCCGGCTCAAAGGTCAACACTTCTTTCACAGCGATATATGCACATCAACAACCGAGTGTCCAGTCCGAGCGTCCTTGAGCGAGACAGCGAGTCGCTCAGGTTGGAGATGGAAACGAGGGGAAGAGGGAGGGAGACAGTCGCCCCAGAGACGACAGAGGCAGCCCTAAGCAGACCCAGATTAGCTGTGCTCTATTGAGGAGGCAAGGGGCAGAACACAGGGTCTTAGTGGATGCCTCTAAGCCTTTAAAGACCACCCTTCAGCCTGGGATGTACACCCCCCCCCCCCCCCCCCATCCCATTTATCCAGTAACTGACACACACCGTTTACAACGACATTAGCCCATGGAGACCTCGCTGGCCGAACATCCAGGCTCAAAGGCAGGTCATGATCTGTTCACCTACAAGCCATTAGTGGTTTAATACAAGCCATTCAGATTTTATTCAGAATGATAAAGTGCAATAATGGCTCCATATCAAAGCACTGTGTGCATCATCAAGTGCTTCATTTCCTTGTAAGTAAAGGCCTGAGGATAGCTAAAAAACTTCATTCATATTTAATAGGGAGTTCTTCTCTCGTGTCAGCTGTTCGATGTCGGACATCTTAACATGGAATAGAATATAAAATTAGGAAGTGGAGAATCTGGGAAATAAATGTGAAAGAAGTAGACAAAGTTTTTTCATGTGGTTGTACTTTAAAACAAGATGCTGGAATATGTTTTGCAGCACGGTTGGATTCTCAATCGATTTGACCTTTGATCCTGTTGCTAATAAAGCAAATACAACACTTCACAGCGCTCGCTTGAAGGGCTTCATTTCAACACCGTATTGATCCGCGGGTGACATTTGTACTTGCTGGGTTTGGCTTGACAATATACACAATTTTCAGCCAGTGTAATGACAACCTTTGACTCATACAACACAGCTTAATGAGCAGCCATTGCTTTTTCTCTCTTAGGTTAATAAATGATTAAACAATATGAAGGTGAATGACTCTCAGTGAGCTGACGGGAACAGGAGGCGGCCATGGAGGAAAGAGGGGGAAATTGATCAGCAATGTTGCGGACCATTACACCTACCATGCATGTGTAATGACCCTAATTACCCCCCCTGAATCGCCCTCTCCCACCCCTCACCCGCCAACCGCCGACAAACACTCGACTCAATGACAAAGTGGAGGACACAAGGGGTCATTGTGCCAAAACATCCTCCCCTGCAAAACGATCCCCTCCTCTCATTCCCCTCCCCGTTTTCTGCCCCCCCCGCCTCCTCGTCCCGCTCCAATCCAATGCACGAACACGCTGGATACTTGATAATAACCCTCCTCCTCTTCCAGCCCCACATGGTTGTTGAGGCCAATTCCCCTCCCTTCTTTCTCCAGGTTGACACAGAGAGGCCTTTGTTGATCTGAGCTGCAATCACATACCTCAATAAGCCTGCAGTGTCGCTTCTCAAACTTCCCCCGAACCACAGACCCCCCCCCCGACATGAATCACCAACCTCAAAGAAGCTGCAAAAAGTAGGTCTTTTTGCCAGTGGACCAGTTGGCAATATTTTAGCCACAGTGCCAAAAGTTAGCAGTGGAACATGTATTTAGATATAGAGTCTCCTTGAGGCCTCTTTGCACCTGCAGTACAGATTATTTCAAGAACAGAATGACATTAAAATTGCAGCTGGCAGTTGTGACTTCATATTCTTGGACCTGCTACTCGACGCCGGCAGCACCGCGCGGTGACGTGTCCTCAAGCAACTCGCCCCGTCCCCCTCCACTCAGTGTAAGTGGCTCGGAAATAAACCCATCAGACAAATGCTGTATCTGAAGGATAAATAGAAAATGGAAATCCTCATAAATGAGAGGAGTTTTTCTCGCCTCCAAATGTCACAGCGAGATATTTTCTTTGATATGTTTCTTTTCATCTGGAGAGTGAAACCTGGTGACACGCGGCTCTCATTGCTCTAAACTGCTCTTAAAGATTGGTGCATTGCCTTGTTGAATAAAATATTAGCGTTCTCTGTGAATAAAACATCAGGACTATTTTCTCATATAAAAAGGTCAAAACAGCTGTCTAGACGAGCAGTGATGTATTTACACCGTAAACACACACACACACACACACACCTTTGTACTATTAATAGAGTACACTTGTAAGGACTAGATCAATTTCACAAACTCCAAATCCAGACTGTACCCTTCACCACCGACCCTGAAGTCGACCTCATGCTTCAGCTAACTTTCAAAAAGTCCAA
The DNA here is from genome assembly GCA_037975185.1 of Centropyge bicolor. Taxonomy (NCBI): domain Eukaryota; kingdom Metazoa; phylum Chordata; class Actinopteri; family Pomacanthidae; genus Centropyge; species Centropyge bicolor. The sequence continues at coordinate 5,432,132 of JBBMOC010000028.1, forward strand.
GTCAAAACTGAAAGCGTCTGCTCTTTGAAGCATATTCCAGATCTTCCTTTGCTTGCGGAGACGCCGGGTCCTCATGAAGATAAGAGCACGAGGCAACATGCGTGCTCACACCTACACACACACAGCCCTGGTTGACCGTGCAGATCTGCTTTAGGTGAGACGGACGCGTGCAGACAGACGGCCTGAAAAGACTTCTGTTTATTGTTCTGGTGCACAAACACACAGACGACACACTGACCTTGCATGGTCAGCTTTAGCACTTGTATGTGAAAACACCAGCATGCACGAACACACACACACACACAGATACACACTGTGTGACCTTGTTTGCTCAACCTTGCCAGTAGAATATAAACAGTGTTGATGGCGCTTGCTTTCGTAACATCACAATAAAAATAAACATGGCTGTGACAAATTTGATGTCACTCCACATAAACACTGAAAACACATACAATGTATGAAAATGGCTCAAAGCTACTGCCGACTTCAGTGGCTTTAAAAATAGCTGCGGCTGGATTATCTGTATGCATTTCAAATTAATTGCGATGACAAGCGCTGCCATTTTATAGCCCACTTAAATATATCCATGTACAGCCATTGTAAACAGCCGATATTCACTCATTAACACCTGCTTCCATCCAGAGTGATTGGCAGCACCTCTTGCAGCTGAAGCTAACTGATTTATAAGCACATTATTTTTACTTGATTTCATATGTGGACGTGTGAAGAAAAGCATCTGGATCTGCTTGTATCAGTCCTCTCACCTCGTCCTATGTATAGCCACGGCTTCTTCTTCTATGGCCAAATAACAATTAGCCGGTCCTCGAAGGAGACTATATCTGTCGTCTCCTTTCGCCGAAAAGGTCAACGCAGTCATGGCATGCAACTGTATCTGAGATGAAGAGAGGCCGAGGATGAAAAATGGAGGCCGCGTAGAAGAGGAGATGCAGATTGAAGATAGAGAAGAGAGAAACAAGCAGATAATACCAACACGAGCTTGCAGGACAGACGACAAAACGGAAGAGAGGGAAAAAGAGAGAGAGGCCGCTCTATAAGTCTCTGAGTCACGTAAGGGATTAAGGCACAGAGCGAGCAAAGAAATATACTGGAGTCGAGCCGTTCGCATGGAAAAAGTGAAATTAATACTGTCCAACGAAGAAGCAGCAGTCATATTCAATCATATTACACCATTATAAGTGTCACGGTCTGTGAAGCATGGCTGGAGAGAGACAGGGAGAGGAAGGGAAAAGAATCAGAGGGACAGGGGGGAAAAAAGATGCAGAGTGGGAGTTTGAGTGATAAGAGGGAGAGAGGAAGGAGGAAAACACAGAAACACACATGGACGGAGAGAGACAGAGGGAAGCAGAATGGACGAGGTTATTATGGTAAAGAGGTCAACCTTGCAGTAATGCTCTGTCTTGTAGAAAAGAAAACAGGCTTTTTTGTGTGTGAATTACGTGTGTGTGTCAGAGTGCAGCGCCATCGCCGTCTCATCCGCCGCGACGCCGTCACATCGCACCCTGTCGAGACTCGGGCCGAGACGGTCGTTGTGTAATCTCGAGGCCTCGTCTCTGGAGGTGGACAGAGGACGGAAACGCCGCCGTGCCTCACCTTCCTATCTGCACAGCTCGATCAATAAGGACTCACAGGAGCAGCTTTTGCGTGGGCTCGTTAGTAAACATACTTATTATGGGATGAAAAAAATGGACGCCAGCATCGTCCACACATCCGGGTCTGATTCTTAATTTAGCAATTGTTGTATGAAGTGATAATATTGGGCGATAACACAGATACTACTCTGCATACTGTGAACTTCTGTGCAGTCCCTCGTGGATACCTGGTGAACACAAACTGCACAGCTCCTCCATTTAAATCACATCTTGCACATCTTCTTACAGTAGTTGTCAATTTTTCTCTTAATGCTTCTGAATATTTCTCCTACTTTCTCTGTATTTCTCTACTTATTTAATTCTCTTATGCACCAAACCACTAAGTCAAATTCCTCTGATTCTGCCTCTGAGCTGTTGTCTATTTATTCATTTAAACTCAGTGGAATAAACTCGACTGGTCGTCATCATGTTTATTTTTGGAAGCTCGTTCAGGTGAGTAACTGTGTTGTGTTGATCTGCAGCACAGTCGGGATAAATACAGAAGGGGGGGGACGGTGAAGAGGGGTGAGGCATACTGAAGAGGACAGGCGGAGGAAAATAGTAGGAGGGATAAGAAGGGAGGATGGAGGAGAGAGGAGAGGAGAGAAGGACGAGAGGAGGACGAGAGAGGAAGAGGCAGGAGGAGGATGAGAACTACTAGATAAGTCCCAGTGTGATCAAAGCATTACTTTGACATCAAGAGCAGGCCTTGCCAGCATGCTGACTGGTTCGTGTTAGAGACGCACATGCACACTTTGAAACATTAAAGTATGTGTGACTAAGAAGCCTCTTCTCATATTTATCCAAGTGATACTGATATGCACAGTGAGATAGACCATAGTTTTAAAGCAGAGCACATTTTTAACTCCTCGTGTTCTGGATCTGATCATCTCCTGACTCAATCTAATGACCTTTTATGACCTTGAAACACAGGTGATCATGGGTAAAGATCCCATGACTTAACACTAACTCCTATCATTTTGCCATGGAAGCAGAGGAATGAGCTCCCCCTCCTCTCGGTCAGACTGACAGGAGCAGCTCTGTGCGACAGCAGCCAGGACAAACAACCATTCTCCAGCTTGAAAAACTGTTTGCCGTGACTCTATTTCTCAAAATAATGCAACCTACAGAATGATTTAACCAGTAAATCAGCCCAAATGTTGGAGCCATAACTCCTGTGACTGCTTGGCAGGGGCTGCAGAAAAGGAGTGTTTTTTCTTTAGGAAGCAGGAAACACAATGGGAAGCTGAAAATAACATCATAAATAATGGAAGAAAGCCGAGACATTAAACATGGAGATCAGGCCACTTCTTTCCAGTGAGAGAGTTTTAATGCGCCCCCCCACCCCCTCTCTCTCCCCGACACTGGACACCACACATCATAACAATCTGCCTCGGAGCTGTATGTTAAAGATGTTCATTATGCAGCTATTCCCGTCCTCTGTGCTCTGTGTCACTCACTTTAATTTCTCACTTTCTTGTTAGTCCAAACTGCGGCGAGACGAAGGAAAAATGTGCGAGCAGGGACCTATGACAAATGTTCCGGGCCAGATGAGGTCACAGTTACATGAAGCAGCAGGACGCCATTTTTTTTTTTTTTTTTTGTTAAACTATCTATCAGTCTGTTTATCTGCTTGTCTCTTCATCCACCCCCGTGATGCAGAGTCCTCTATCTAACCCTGCTCATAATCAGATAAGCTCTATGCAGCATTTGCTCTTTTGGCTGACCACTAAGGCTATATGTGTGCATGTGTGTGTGTGTGTCTTTGTGTGTGTGTGTGTTTCTTACTTTCGACCTTATGCCGAGTTGTTCAGACCCTGGTTTCAACATCACTGTGTGTGTCTGTGTCAGCACGTGCTCTGCAAAATAAAGACTGTTTCCAGGTGATACACACCTGTTTTCAGTCAGCTGCTAACATGGACAGAACACACACACACACACACACACACACGCACACACACACACGGTATGAATGCATGCATGTATACACACTACGAACACACACATATACACACACCGTACCCTGAGGCAATATCCGTCTGTCCATAGAGTTCACCTTTACAAATGTGTTCCATCAGCAAAATTAACTCGCTACAATTAACATAACCATGTTAATTATGGTAATCAACAACACGCCGTCTGCAAACACATACTCCAACCCGGGTGTGTGAGTGTGAGGTTCACGTCCTGGCAAGCTCAGCGGAGCGACGGAACAATGAAGGTGACGGAGAGAAATGGGTGAAAGAGGTTAGTTGATAATGATGACGAAAACTAATCCAAAGAGATTGATAATCAATGATTTGGAGTTTTTGTTGGATGACTCAAACAGAGCAATTTGAGGATGTCACTCTGTTTTCTCTTGTTTTGCTGTTTTCATGCGTTTTAACTAACTAACTAACTAAAATATTTGAATGATCGTCTTCAAATAATAGATTAATCCATAATGAAAATAATCTTTGCACACAATGGGGATGAAAGGTGAACGAAGTAGGAAGAGAGACAGCTGTGAATGGCCGCTTCACAGAATATGAACACACACACACACACACACATACACACACTGTTAATTATTATTCAGAATAATGAGAAGCAAACGACTCATTAAATCGCTCCTTGACCTGCGAACAGAAACCAGCCTCTCTGTCCTTCTCCCTTTCTTCCTCACTGACTAATTCAGCTGTGAATTATTAATTGACATTAACACAACCCCCCCCCCAAAAAAAAATCCAATTTTGAGCAGTTTTGATGGAATGATGCCAAGAAAACCTCCTAAAATTCATAAGTGAGATGAACTTTGTTCTCGACCTTCGTTTGGTTTCTCTCTCCTTCACTGTTTTTCAGTGTCTCTCCCAGATGAATACTGTCGACCAAAGCAAAAATATGCAGTTAAAATTGGCCATAAAAAAAAAACAAAAAAAACAACCTTGCTTTTCTTTCTCTCATGTGACCGGTGTCATGAGACCACAAACCACCTGACTGCACCTAACGACTGTCACAGAAAACAAATTACTCTGGATTACACAGATATGCTCTGTCTCTCTCTCTCTCACACACACACAGACACACACACACACAGATCTATATAAATCTACAGAATGTGTACATCTGCAAACTTACATTTACATTTGTCTTGCACTGCTTTGTGTATGGTAAAGCTTGGGTCAACACACACACACATGTGCACACAAGGCGCCCTGATCAATGTCGTTCTCTATCTCGGGTAATCAATTCTCATTCCAGTCCGATCAATATCCCAGTCAACGCTGCGTTCTGATCATCAATAGCGAAATCGATGGAATCGCCCATTAATCCTGAATTAACATTGATCCGGGTTCCTCTGTTATCACAATTACACCGCGGCGCCGTCCTCTGCCGGTAAATCCTCGGCCTGTTCTCCTCTCCGTCACGTCTGGGTAGAAAAGGTCACACATGAACTGAAGAGCAGCTTCTCCAACACGAGAAGCCAACACGTTTCAGCTCCGAGCTTTGTCTTCTCAGTTTAATTGATGCTCGAGCGTTTCTGTGCCGCCACAAGTTTTTTTGTCAATTGCTCTAAGTGGTGTCCTTGTTGTTTCCTGGTATTATTTGTGGCTCTGGTTTCCTGTCTCCAAGTCCTCATGTGCATCCGTCCAGCTCGCACTGCTTCAACCACTTCAATGTGACTTTGCTCGTCGACTAACGAGAGCACGGAACATAGACATAAATCACTGGTTTGTTTCTGTGCCCGAAAATGAAAACGCACTTTCCAGCTAACTGACTTTAGCTTGGTGTTTAATTCATTCTTTTCTTGTGCCATTTACGAGAATTGGATTGAGTCCCAGCACATATTTGTTTAAAGGCAAGGAAACACCTTCAGAAAGTTGACTCACTTTGAGGCCACTTAACACATTGACTAACACAGTGGATTGAAAGATAAGGGTCAAACAGTTTGAGCTCTTAAAAGGTTTGAAAATATACGATCCAAAAATAGTTTTCACAAAGTTAGCGGACTAAAAAAAATGACTTCAAATGATAAAAACAGACATGATGGATTGACTATATCCACTTCTTAAAACCTCTTTTGTGATGTGCTCTGCAGGTCACGTACTATAATTTTCATGCCACCAGAATGCAGAGCGCCGGACGACTAAGTGAAAACACATGAGCAGGAGAAAAAGAAACGCACAACCTCGATGCTTAAAGGCCAAAGAAACTGAACCGGGGACATTATGCTGCCAGGAAACTGTGTCAACAACAGCCAACCACCTGTGCTGTCTCCACCAATACCCAGGAAATGGTCCACCTCGCCCCCCCCTCGTTAAACCCAGACAAATCAGCCACTGTCTTTTTTTTTTTCCTCTCGAGGGCAAGTAAAGAGATTAAAGGTCAAAAACACTAATTACCGACTCCGTCATTTAATCTGGTTGAGGCCGGAGATTAGAGTTATAATCCCATCGTGCTGCCGAAGGAAATTATAAATCAGTGTAACATCTACCTGGATTTATGTCTGTCTGGACTGGACAAGGAGATGAGGACACAGAGAGCGAGGGATGAAAAGTTTAACCAGCTGCCTGTTTTACTACCTCTGCTTTCTATCGAGCCCATGGACCCAGAGACAAAGCAAAATAAAGTAGTGCAGAGGCAAAAAGGGAGAAACTCACTTCTCCCCCAGCTGCCCCCCCCCCCCCC
>JBBMOC010000028.1:5443428-5477537 GCA_037975185.1 Centropyge bicolor
TTAGAGTCTCCGAAGCAGCCAATAGGAGGAGAGGAGGGGGAGCGTGGAGGGAGGGGCGGCAGTGGAAGACCCTTCTTTCTGAGATGTGATTGGATGAATTAAAGTCCCATTTAAAATATCTCCTGGCCAATGACAGAAGAGGAGGAATTAAAAAAAAAATCCTGGAAAGAAAAAATCATTATTTCAGTCAGGTGAGACAGATGGTTGATCACTCTCTTCATCAATGCATCATAGAAGTATTAAACAATTTTTATTTATTCATCATTTATTTGATCATTTGGCTCCATAGATGCTTTTAAGTCAGAACCAAGATTTCTACATTTATCTTTGCAGAGACACATCAAACTTTCATGTGACTTGTGGATTATTGAGCTAATATGACTCTATTTGATAGAAAGTTTTATATAAATTATGAGACCGTTTCCATTTCAACCATCTAATGCCATAGTTTTAAGTTTATCCAGATATTCACAGAAAGATGTCTCTAAATGAGCAGATTAAAGTGACTCTGAAGTTTAAAAACTGTATTGATTGGTCACAGTTTTTGAAGATACTGAGACATGTCTTTCAATAGCGGCATCAGGTCAGAAATGGTTCTATAAGACATGGACAAACCAAACTGTCAACACAGCAGGAAATCACTCAGTGTTTAAGATCACATAAGTGAGATTTATTAGTAAGAAGTGGAGATGCTGGGGATTGAACCCAGGACCTCATACATGCAAAGCATGCGCTCTACCACTGAGCTACATCCCCAGCTTCTGTTCTTCTATAGAGGTCACTAACATGTGGACCGCAGTCTGGGTCCAGAACGAGAGGCTGGCCCATATGGACCCGGACCTACAACCATAACAGAAGGTTATGATTTAAAACCTGAAAGGTCGCTTCTATTTTAGCCTGGCACAGCTTTTGATGTGACACCACTCAGCCAATCAAGTCTGTGCATTCCAGGTGGTAAATATTGTGACTCTATAGTGCAGACAGATGAGAGAGTGAGAGGCAAGTTACACATGAAAAGACGGTTGAAAGAAAAAGAAAGCTAGCGATACACGTAGAAAACAAAGGGAGAGATACAGACGACTGAGCCGGAGAAAACTGAGGAAAGTAAGGAACAAATGGCGTTCTCCAAAAAAAGAAAAGTGGACAGTGAAAGTAGAGCATTTAACCCAGAACGGACAGACTCATTTCAGAAAATTGAAAAATGTAAGCCTTTCCTCCCTTTATTCTATTTTTTTTAAAGTTAAGCACTTTATTTGAACATGCACAATTTTCACATTTTATTATTTTCTCTTATTTTGAAATTCAGCCCTACTTTTATTTAGTAAGCAAGGGAACATTATACATATGGGCAGTCATACATATAAGTTCAGTTCTATGTTACTTGACAATAAATACTGTCAAAAAGGTTTTGAATTGACCTGAATTCATTTGATTTGACAGTCAGGTGTTGAATACATGCAGATGTTGATACAACTACTAGGCTACTTAGATAGACATCACATTAAATAGTTGGACTTTATGATCTTGTGGACCTTTGCTTCAAGACATTTTCTCTGAACACCCCTGTTTTGTTGGACTCTCGTGTGCCACATTGAGACATTTCAGGAACCCTTTTCTCTTTTAAAACAGCCCCGTCTGATGCCAACTTTGAATGACTCAAAAGCTCAGAGCCTTTCTCTTTGTACATTTCCAGTGTATTTAATGGCAGAGGTTTGAAAAGCTCTTGCTGTGGCGCTTCATTTGCAAGAAGGGGCAGCAGGAGCTTTCATTCAGCGCAGAACAGTAGATGATAATACACATTTTCATTACCTCTGCCAAAGAGGTTTGGTGTTGTCTGTGTCTCAGCAGGATTATGGGAAAAAACTACTGGCGCCATTTACATGAAACCTGGTGGAAGAGTGGGCCAAGAAAGAAGCCGTTGCAACTGATTATACTTGTCAACATGTGAAATTCTAATGGATTTGGAAACATATCCACAAACACTGTATGTAGTTGTTGCAGATTTGCATCATCATAGAAGCAAGGACTGTTGGCCTTGGTGGAGGTCTGAGGTCCGAGTTCCCTTCTCGTCATGGCTTTCATCAGGCTTTTATTCCTTTGGATGCAAAATGACATAATTGGATTAAGATGAAGGGCAAGTTGTCAAATATAATTAGAGGGTATTTTTGGCTGTATAGTGAATGAACATGTAAACAAATGCAGCCCTATTTTTGCACCCAGTCTCTTCATTTCAGGGTGTCTGGTGCGCAGACAGATTCAAATTAGTTTCAATAAATTACTTTGCATGTACTTAAAATTCTTAATGCACACGAGCTTCTCCTCATATCTTTGTTTTTTTTTTTTTAATTATGTGCCAAGGCCTGCGACAGCGAGGCGAGAACTGAAAGAGGAATTGATTTGTTTCTCCTCTTCAAAGACAGAGGAATTTCATAGTTTTTTTTTTTAAAGGTTAGAAGCACACACACCTTTCTCACCGGTGCTGAGTGAGGATAAAACTGTTCCACCGATTTTCACCCCAGAAAATGACTACACCAGAAAACATTATCTTCAGTTTTAAAGTTTTTTTTTCTTGGTATAGTTTGAGGGCAAAAAAAATCAAACCGACCCTAAAGTTTATTTTTTTGTCTTTAACATGCAAAATGTTGTATTACACATTGAATCAAAGTAATAATATGTAAGATGGTGGCTGGACTCGATGCCAAGAGGTTGCACTTATATTTTATGACTTTCTTCCTGCAGCAGGAGCAGTTTGAGTTTGTACTTATTGGTGATACAAACCAAACCATTTTAACTAAGAGGATGTCACCTGTGACGTTGGTACATCCCAGTTTCATCGATATCCAAAGCTCCCCAACTTGTGGATTGTTATAAATCTGGTCAAGATTAAAATTTGTGATACACGAGACAGGTCATTTTTAAAATCTCATTGCTGCAGTTTATAGTGTGATTGAACATTTCATCCATAGATTTATTCCAACTTTAAAACACACCTCTGGCCATTTTCATCACGGACTTTATTTTCTGATCTGTATCCATCAAACGTATTGATTTCGATCAAAATCATCTCATCTGCATCAATTTTTCAAGACTCATCTTCACCCTATCATGACCCGTTTGTGAAAAGACGTGAATTCATGCCTCTTTCATGCAGTTTTAATGCGCTGGTTCACTCAACACGCACTGCAGAGTAAACATGAAGCGAGGGCTGTCAGGTCAGGGCTAAACAGCAAATTAAACACAGACATGACTTGTGTATGGTTCTGTTGGAAAGGACACGCTCGGATGCCTTTGGGGCTGATTTTCTTGAGAGTCCATTTGCCTTGTAGAATTTCTTTATGGAGCTGCCGCTCATGACATGATTGTGTACAATAAGTCTGTGGTTTGCAAAGATCAGATTTTAGTCAAAACAGATTATTGGTTTAAAAAAAAAGAAAAGTCAGATTCACCCACATACAAATTCAAACCACAACCTTTTGACCACGAGCCTGCTCCTTGAACCTAAAGCCATCTCTCAGCAGACATGACGTGTACATCAACATATGTCACGAGGAGCATTTAAAACTCGAACACTGCTCCTCATCAGAAGCACGGTCGGCCTGTGTGCGGCGGCCACAGTCAGAGCTGCAGTCTCATGCTGTCGACGTTCAGCTGAGGCAGCAGTCCTGAGAGGTCTGGAGACGAAAGACGATTCTGTTGTTGAACACGCTGACCTACAAACCCCAAACTGTAAGGAAATATTCAGAGTGCGCCGGGCCACCCGAAGGACGCACACACACACACACACACACACACACACACACGTATACGTACATATGGACACCGGGACTTATTGAAAACAACAGGAACACAAGCTGAAAATCAATGTAAACTTAAAGAAAGATTTGCAGGAGCCTGCAAAATAAAAGACAGGGAGAGGAAGCGACAGAACGAGAGACCTTCTCCCCTCTTCGCCTTGATGATGTCACTGCTCAGCTATAAAGTATTAACACCTCCAACTGCAGGCCCACGGGCAAGACGGCATACTGCACTATTTTAGACAACTGTGTGTGTGTGTGTGTGTGTGTGAATGCGTGCCTGCTTGTGTGTGTCTGTCAGTAAGTAGATATGTGGGTGTTATTGTGTTGTGATTTTGCACAATTGTGTTTTGGCAATAGTGCATTTGTGTGTTAACATAATTATAGTTGTGTGTGTGTGTGTGTGTGTGTGTGTGTGTGTGAGGCTGCAGTCATGACAAAGGATATTTAAGCCTCAGTGTGGCTGATTGGACAGAGAATGAAACACTTTCTTGCAAAAATCAGCTGCACAACAGAGACCTGAGTGTTATTTTGATTGTGAGGCTGCAAATGTTTTTTTTTTTTTTTTCCAACTAAATTGTCACTGTCAATGCACTGAAACAGGCGTGTATTCGGTTTAGCGAGACCTTCCATGTTGATGTTGACCTTTGTGACCTATCGAACAATCCAATCGGACAATGTTGGACGCTGATTGGAATTCAATTGATGGATTAGTCTACATGTTCGATATTGTCACCGAGCGGTGGATTCCTATTTCTATCTGTCAATTAACTTGCTAGTTGAAAAGCCTGTTTGCCTCCTGATCCTGAACGGTGTCCTTCCTCATCACGGAGTGGAAACACAAAGACACGTCACTAACTTACTTTTCTCTCTCTTTTTTTTTGGCTCTGGGTAGAAATGTCTTTTTAATAAATTGGTGTAGTTGTGCTTGGTCTCCAGGCCAACACAAAAAAGATCAATCTGCGACGTTATATCAAACCGAGTGGCTTGTAAAAACTGAAATTTGAACAACTCTCCTTTCATTGTACAAATGAGAAAACTGTTATGCACAAAACGCCTGTTTGGTATAAGTAAAATACAGAAGGTCGTTGTTGGTTACAAAAGATATTTGAAGAGCTTCACAAGCACAGAGGCTTCTTTTGGAGAAGACTAGAAAAACAGACTGATCTGATTTGATAAACCTTTTTTCAGCATTGAATACAAAAACTGGATTAAACCCTCCAGTTGTATTTTTTTAACACAGGTTCTCCAAAGATTCAAACCAACATCTCGTATCAGTTTGTTGCCTCTTTGTGGGATCATCTATGCGTTTTATCGCCGTCGCTCTCCTCCACCTCTCTTGCCGCTCACTCGCCTACATGTGCTCTATATAAAGCCCACAGGATATAGGGTGAGAGTCTATTTCCCAGACACCACAACAGCTGTCGTCTTCACATTTTGTGCCGTTAATGAAACCTGATCGTTCAGTGTTGTCTCATGGAAAAGGTGGCCGACTCGTGGATGCAGTCCCATTTTTAAAAAAAAAAAACGACCTCAAATAACCTTTTTACCCCGTTTGTCAGTTTTTATAAAAGACAGAAAACAGCTCCTCTTGGTGTAAACGGTCCGATCCAGATCCAATCTCCTTTGATTTTACACTGCAGACAGAAACAAACTCACAACTTTCAAATAGCATTTTTCAGCTAAAGCTCAGCATAATATACTGATCCCAGCTTTCGGCCTTTGATGTGGAATCCAGCCAATTGATTTAAAACACAAACACACACACACACACACACACACATATCTCTGTCTCCATTCCCATGTTATGGTTCTGTGTGTGGAGGCTCCCTCAGTGATTACACAGGGATTATGGACTGGGCTTTTAAGGGCACGGTTGTTTGTTTTAGCCTGAGCCTGAAGGATACCAGGGGCTTTACGGGGGATAAAAAGACTGGGGCGCGTGTTTTATTCCTTTAACCTGCGTCTTAAGTTTCCCTCCTTCTTTCCTTTCCTTCTATATCATATTTTACATTGCCACACTTACTATTTCTGCATAATAACCCTCTCTCCTCTCTGCCTCCTCGTGCCCCCTACCCACCCCCCACCCGCTGCGCTCACTTAATGGAGGGCTGCGGTGACCAATCAGTGGCCTGGGATTATCACACAGTCTGCAATAATTGAATTTGGGCCGTGGGTACGGTAACTGAGCCGGGGAAATTGAGGGAGCCGGGACCGATTTAGAGGGACTGAGGATGAGAGAGGGATGGGGTTTCATTTGGAGATAGACAGAGGATGGAGGATAGAGAAAATGGGGAATGCGACAAAAAAAAAAAATTGAGACATGAAGCCAGGAAGCAGCGACAGACTGTTAATCCATCCGTATTCTATACCTGTTTATTCCCATTCAGGGTCACAGCGAGGCCGGACTCCGTCCCGAGCAAATACAAACAAGGATGCAGGGATGGAAATGAAGCTCTCTTCTTTGGGGATAGTGAGAGGGAAAGCAAATCAGACTGACAGAGAGAGAGAGGGAGAGAGAGAGAGTGGATTGAGAGAATTAGCGAGGCAAAGGAGCGAAGATAGAGAATTAAAGAGAGAGATGTGGAGATGCAGAGACGGGGAGAGAGAGAGGGAACAGAGAGCAGCCTTGTGTATGAGTTAGCAGTGAGGAGCAGAGCTGCATAGCAATCACTTGTTTGCCATGCTTTAATCAGCCAGATAATGCTAAACATTAGCTCGCCTCCTACACTCCAGACTCATTTAATCAGAGCCCTAACTCCGTGCATTAGCCTCCTCTTTATATATCAGTGTCTGCAGCAGTGCAGGGGCAGCGGGAAGTGGGCTTTCAATGCATGCATTTGAAGGAAGAATGCAAGTGTCAGAGCCGGGCGGAGAAAAGAGACTTTTGACTTTTACCCTCTTTTATTAAAACGCGTCAGCCAATAGGAAAAGTGGGTTAAAAAAGAAGTTAAGGGAAAGGACAGGCAGTAACACCGGGGGGGCCGAGGAGGGGTCGGAAACTTTGAAGCCAAGCGAATGAAAAATAAAAGAAGGGAGGATGTGTCAGTAGTGGCCAGATTTAATACAACTATGCTAATGAAATGCTGGTTAAGACATGAATTAAATAAACTTTATTTGTAATGCAAATTAAAGCGGTTGAAAGGTGCAGCACAGGACAGCGTAGGGAGGCTAAAAATAGACGAAAATACAGTCTACAGAATAAAAGACACGAGAGGATGGAAAATTATGATAAAGGTTTTCATGATGGACGGGCTGAATGGGCATGTAATTAACACTCATTCAGTCTAACAAAGCCTTTTTGATTTCGAGTGTACAATTAGCTAGTTAAGTTAACCAAGTTTATCATTTGAACACACTGGGTCTTAATTTGTTAAAGCGAATATTTCCATCGTTTCCTTCACCAGGATCTCAAACATCTTTCCCTCTAAAATTCTCTGCTCCACACTCTTGAAAGAACAAACATCCCAGAATGAATGAAGCCATGTTCCATTCTTTAAATTCACCTTATGTTTTATCCAGCAGGACATGCTCACCAAGGTTTTAACCATTTAGTGCAGCGGTATGTGTTTTAGTGTGGAGGTGTGGATCTGCTCTGCGTGAGATTCACAACGCAGATCAACATGAACACATATTAAAGAAACATGCTAATCAATGAATAATTAAAGCTCATACAGTAGGAGGTCGGGGAGAGGAGGGGGAAGCTGTTGCATGCAGGTTGCAGAGTGTATGAAACATGTGGCTTTAAAATGAGGATCCATGTTGTTAGAACCATTGTAAAGGCTCCGTCTGCTAAACAAAATTTTGCGCATACTTTGGACCTGAATCAGTATAAATTGATGCCCACCCAGAGGCCAGAAAGGAAGTACAAAGGTGAAGTTCTAGTTCATGTCAGGCAGGGTAGTGGGTGAAAAAACAAAGGTGAAGCCAATGCATTCTGTCTCAAGGCCAGCAGGGGGCGGTTCCACTGGTTGCAAAAAGAAGTCAGATTGTATGGAAGTCAATGAGACAATGATGCTAATTCTTACTTGATTTATGACCTCACTCAACATTTTACTCATGATTTTATAGTCTCACTCGCTGGTTTAAACTCTCCTTCAATGCAGAATGAAGTTCATTTTGGTCCCACTTAGAATAAAATAAAGATAAATCCGCCCCCTAATCTCAACCCTGCTCCTCCTCAGCTCCTCCTTCACGTCCAGATTTTGCCACTTCTGACTCCAAAAATCCAAGATGGTGACGTCCAATATGCCGCACTTGAGGATTCATTCACTTCTTTTACACACAGATACATATATATCTTCCTTGTTGTGGGTCTCCACCCTTTACATTTCCTTCCTCTTCGTATCTGTGATGTCACAGTGGGTTAGACCATGATAGTAACTAGGCCAATACGTTGTGATTCAAACAGCGGGAAGCAGCTCTATAATTTACATACATATCATCACACACCACACACGGGCAAAGATCAAAGTGTTTTACGACGTTAACACTTTCAATGTTTAGCACTTTTGGATGTGTAATTGTTCAAAATGATCGTGTTATGCATGTTGGAAATAAACTTTGTGGCAGGAATGTCAACATTTCCTCGCCAGCGTCGGCTTTTCTTACAACACAAACCTGACATCTGAGCGGGAGACAGGCGGCGGATAAACACACACACGGAAAACACACACAGCGAGCAAAGCACACCACATCATATGAAATGCCATTCTCACACACTCGCCAGACAGAGGAGATTAAGCTTCTGACAAAATATTGACTATTGGATTTCACAATATAAGTATCATTCTGTGCATGGCAACTGTCTCTCTCTTCTTAATCTCTCTCTCTCCTTGTCTTCTTCCATCCCTCTCTCAGTCTAACTGTCTTTGGCTCCCCCCCCTCCCCCCCTCCCTCTCTCACACACACAGACACAGCATGCCCTTTACCACTTTCTACCTCAATTCATTCCAATTAGAAAATATTGACAGGGACTCGCTGCTACTCGCTGCAGCTCAGGAATGGGTTGGGGGGCATTTTTAGAAGTTGCCTGCAAAAGATCCCTGAGCATGAAGATTTTTTTTTTCCCCCTGACTAAAAAAACCACAGTTTCCTTCAAGACATCCCAAAATGTTTTCATGCTGTTGTGCTTGAGAAATTGGCAGCTGTGGCCTATTTGCATTTGGTAGTCAAGAGTCAATGGGGAACCAAAGCATTTCACTCTTTAAACCACATGCAAGCTGTTTGGTTTACACTCCTCAGCCTCCCTTCAATTGTTCCATTACTTTAACAAAGGTTAACTTATTTAAAGGATGCAGACTTTTCAGGCAGGAGTGCTGGTGTTTTTCTAGTGCGAGTCAATGGGGATCCGAAAACATTTCACTTAACTAGATGTAAATTTTTTCCAAATTGATCGCGTCACAGTTACTGACTCCTAATTCCTGCTGAAGTGCTAGTTCCTGCTGATACTTCTCATGTCCTTGGAAGTAAACTTTTGCCAGTGGCTTGAAGGCAACACTGAATACCAATCATTTAGTGTAGTCATTTAACACAACACTTGAATATGTGTTGGATGATTGCATGGATTCGTCATGTTTTTCAATGTGTGCACAAAAATGGCTGTATGGAAAAGTGTTTATGTCTCAAGTTGGCATATAAAAATAAAGATGTGATTAAAGCTGACAAATATATTTCTATAACAGATCTCAATGCTGTGATACCTGCTTCTTCTTCTTCTAGTGCAAACAAACATAAAGTTCATTGTTAGAGGCCTCCATGAAAGCCTGGATCGATTCCAGACGGGGGCTCTCGTTGCATGTCAAAGCTCCGCCACAGGACGCACGAGCTTCATTAATTAACCAAAAAAACCCCACAAATGCCATCTTAGGTGGGGACCAACAATGAAATGCTGTGATGTATCTGAGTGTAGCAGTCCATTAATTACCTGAGGTCGCTGATGGAAGCACTGAGTCACCTTTTATGTGGCTTCGCACATTACCTCCAAATATGTGCGATGTTTTAATGGAAGCATAACTTTGGATTTCGCACAATGCTTTGTCGCTGTGCAGTGTTAAAACAGCTTTTAGGGCGTCGGTGCAACACAATGTTGAAGCCAAAAACAATGCTTACTAAGAGCGAGCACTCCTCCAGCTGATGGTAAGCAAATTTGCTTCTCAGGCATTCAGCTGACACCGTAGATCACTCCGGATAAGTGCAAGTCAGTATTTATGAATCCCGCCATCGCAAATAGCCCGGAGACAAAGGGGTTCATGCTAAGACGGAGACGCTCTTCCCTCCTAGGAGGATATTTTACCATCATCAATAAATAACAAGCAGCTAAAATCAAACTTTGCAGCCATTGCCAACGGGTGGCGAAAGCGGCTTTGAAAATCCAGCAGAGCCGCCTCCTTAGCTGTCACACACCCACAGGTCCTGGATCAAGCTCCGCCCCGTCAATCAATCTAAAGGTGAAAGGGTGTGTTTTGGTTTTCGGCAGGGGGGGGGCAGTGAGGCGTTTTGTTTATCTTGAGATTTCAGATCTCTTTTAAAAACAGCAGAGGCGATTAAAGATGGAAGCCATTTTCCATCTGTAAACACACACACAGGGACCCATGCAGCCATTTACTGGGATTTAATCAGCTACACTCAGGTCGTTATTGTTGTAAAGATTAATTAGAGCAAAAGTTCAATTTAAGTTTTCTACAACTTATTGCTAAGGTTTTTAAGTTTATATGCTGAAATGAAATGCTCTTTTCCCTGCCCCTTCTCGCTCCTTTTATGTGGCAGAATGTCCCTTTACATGAGGTTTTGGTCAGGTCTTGGTCAGATTTTCCACTAGGCTGGTTAACGTGTGAAAGCCTCCTGTGTTTTCCTTGTGTGTGTGTGTGTGTGTGTGTGTGTGTGTATGCTGTCGGCTAATGTGTGAAAACCACTTCTGTTTTCTTTAGCCGTCACCCCCCGCTGATCCACACACACACACACACACACACACACACACACACCCTCCTGTGTCACTGCTGCTTCTCCTCTCTCAGCAGGACTCCTCTCTTCGTCCATCTCCTGTCATTATCTTATCCCTCACTGATGACTGAGTGCAGCCTGCTCGCATATGTGTGTGTGTCTCTATCTATGTGTGATAAAGAAAATGAATGAGTAAACACAGACGCCATCAGGGGTCGGCGAGATGGCATTAAAGTATATGTAACTTTAGATCACAGTGATGTTAGTCACAGAAGAAATAGTTTGAAATAACCATAACATTTGATTATTGCAAACAAAAACAATGATGTTAGAACATTTAACATGGAAGCTTTAAGGTTTCAAATGAGAACAGTAATTTCCAGTGTTGCAGGTTTCTCCTCATGTTGACTCTTTCCCATCGTGATGACTCGTGTAATTGACTCCCGTCCTGCAGGAATCCTGAAAAAATGTCAGCCTCCACCGGCCACTGAGCAACTGCACTGGAGCGTCGCCTTGCTCAAAGGTACTTAAATGGTAATTGTTCACTCAACAATTTTTCCCAGCCTGGCGAGAGAATCTAATATTTATGGGCAGGAAGACTAAACTTTCGCTTCTGCTGCTGAAAGTGAAAAATAAAGGAGGTCGTGCAAACAAAGAAGATGGATTGAATTCAGCCGTGTGTCTTAGCAACAAACCTGAACTTCTTATTTCACATCTGTGCCTTCAGAGTAAAAACTGCATTGGTTTGAAATCAAATAATGATCATACAATAGTTCATCTTTTTAAAGCTGTAAAAGTTACTGGAAAGAAGTGTTGTCATTTGGCCTTTGGTGTCATTGACTGAGACGCTGAAACTACTCCGAGGCGTTCATTTGATTTGATTGACAGCTACCAAACAAACCTCCAGCTGTGCTCCAATTAATCCTGATTGGAGCTCAGAAGTATGTGATGTCAGTTGTTTTTTTTCCAACTGAGTCCGCCCACAACATCGCAGAGAGAAGCAGAAATGCAGATACTCTCATGTGAAACAACCAGAATTGTCATAGAAAATATGCTGTTCTGGTCAGATCCCATCAGTTCTAGTAAGAAGCTGATTGAGAGTTTCAGCCTCTCTTCATCACATGCATTTCAGTGGCAGTCCTGCAGCAGGGGTTAACCGCCTCCTGTTACACTGTTCCTCCCTCGACAAATCCAAAGTGTGGCAATGCAGGCAACTCGAGAGGAAGCGTAATTCATAAAAGTCCGTTCATCTGTTCATTTTATTTTCGTCGCCGTTCTCGCATCATGAGCTCCGATTATGATTGCTCACAGCACGGCTCAGCGTGGGTCTCCCAACCACTTACAGTATGTGTGAAGCAGAACTGAAAGGAAGTGGGATCGGATGTTCTCAACACAGTCGTTCATCACCAGCTGGGAATAATTGCACAGTGACAAACAACGGGGAAAAAAAAAAAAAAAAACGCTGGCAGCGATTCAGATCGGATCTTTGGAGGAAACCAGAAATCAAACAACTTCTCTGTTTAAGTGTAGCTTTAGCATGCGGCATGGATTTGTACTGAGATTTTCTTGGAGGCTCCGAGGAGGCAACACGGTGACCACTCGAAATGTCTGTGCAAACACACACACACACACACCCTCTGGATCCAACCCCGCGGTTTTGTTTATTCTTTAATTAGAGAATTGCGCCTTTATCAAGAAGGGCTTCTGTGTGGGATGCCATGGCAACAAATAATTAATGAGGTGATGAATCAGACGGACGCTCTGAGGTTCACATCTAGAGCAACTAACAGCAAGACATCACCAAATTGTACCCACACACACACACACACACACATGCTCGCATATTCATACAGATGCACACACTTATTAAGCACAACAAACAGCACGACATCTCAGGGTCAAAATCAACATTTACACTCAGACTGGAGAGAGGGAGGGAGGGGAAGACAGACGGAGGCAGAAGTATAGGAAAACTAAAAACTGCTTCACTGACATCACCACGTTTGCACGAGTGTGTGTGTGTGTGTGTGCGGTTGTTTATGTGCTCGTATGTGTGTGTTGTAATTTTAATAGATGTATAATTCAGCGAGGAAGGTTATCCCTGTGACTCATAACCAATCACAGCTGCGTCGCCGGGGAGAGATTGGAGGATTAAAATTTGATGCGTGAATATAACAGTGTGTCTGTTGTCGAAGAGGAGAAGAAGCAAAGAGACAGAGGCGAAGGTGGAAAGAGTGTGTGCAGATCATTAACAGCCAACTTATTGATATATTGAGAAGAACAAAGAGACTATTGATTTGCAAAAGCGTTTGAGTTCTGTGCTAAATTGAAGAAATGCAGACTCATGCTGGCGTCCAGCACTTTGAGGTTTGTGTTACGGACGAGATGTTTCTGTTTGCACAAAGCGTTTAAGTCAACTGTTCCCAGCTCCGATGAGGCAGCTCCCGACGGGCCGCAGTTAATTGCCACTTTAGTTGAATCAAATGAGAGCGCAAATTAGATGAAACCGTTCGGCTGACCTCGACTTCAATTAATTTTCGAGGGTCAGTCCATCCAAAACGGACGGCGTCACGTTAACAACTGCAGAATCTCTCGGATCCCTCGTGTGTTAGCGGTTGGAATTCGTCTTCAGGTGATCAGTAATCTATTATGGATTTTAATTTGAATAAGAGTTTCAGCTCTGTGCCTGTTGTTTCCGCTCACTCCGGTGGATTCGGGCGGCCCCTTTGGGTGACAATTAGCTCGCAACAAGAGCTCGCATTCGGACTCGAGGGACAATTAGCGAGCAGTGAGTTAGCGATTTGTCATATTTGTAACACAATAGCACAACACAAGCACCCACAGTGGAATTGGTTGAGTGATGAAGCTGCCATGTAGATCCTCATAAGCAGCCTCTCTCTCTCTCTCTCTGACACACAAATAAGTGTATAAATAAAAATGGCAGATTTGGGATGATCCCATAGACTGTATAAAATATGGACGTAGTGTCCGTGACGTCACCCATAGGTTTCTGAAGAGCAAAAATGAAGCAAATCGTAGTGCGTAGCCATCTTGGTAGCCTACCTCCGGTTACTCCAAATATGGACAAAGAGGTGGAGCGAGGGCGGAGCTGAGGCGGGTCGAATGAACGCTATTGGCTGAAAAAAGCCGCTTTATTCGAAATAATCAAACTAGCTACGGCTAACCAGCTAGGTTAAATGCTAAATATCGTTGCTAGCCGGCTAACCCCACGACGATCTCTTTCCCAAACTCAGTGACTAGAATTAGCCGGGGTGACGCCCTTTAGACCGTCAGTGGCTAGTTGTCAATCAAAGTGGCGCCACTTAGATTGACAGCTATGAATTGTGCATAATGATGTATGCTGTATATTTTAAACCAACGCCTTATAAAAAAATTCATTCCCCCCCCCCAGAGTTGTCATGGAGTAGAAAAACAGCTTATGAAACTAGAGCCATGTTTTGAACCAGGCTGTAAATATGTTTTTTTCTGTCGTAAAATCGGACATTTTAACATGGGGCTCAAATGTAATTGACTCCCTTCTGCAGCCTGCTCTAGTGGTTATTCGAGGAACTGCAGCTTTTTTGCACTTCCCCATTGGCTTCATTTTTCAGCGGCGGAGGTTGCCGCTTGGATGATCCTGCTATAGGCCGCTGATCACATGACAAATGACACATGACATCATTCAAGCACACGTCTTTGCAAAAGTCCAGAGGGAAAAAAAAATGGTTGTTGGAATGAATCAGCTTTTTTTTTTTATCATTACGTTCTCTGGATGCTCTCTGTGAGTATTCCAGCCGAGTGTCGACATGATTAGCATTCATCCCCCTCGCTGCAGCCTGCGACTGTGTGAAAATGTCAGACAGCCACTGCTAAAGGTAAAATGCCAGAATCGCACGGGTGTCAATTGGAAAATCGAATCAGAACTTGATATTGTTTTCGAGTCTCACGAGGTGGTGAAAACCCGACGCGCGTGTCTCCCGCTCTCCTCAAGTCGGCGTTTGTCTGATAAGCTCGGCGCTTCCCTTCGAGAGGTTTTACACGTGTTCCTCAAACCACGGTTGTCTGGTTCACGAGCGCGGCGGCGGCAGCGGCGGCGGTGATAGACGGGTGAAGAAATGCCTCAGCGATGTTGCACAATTTACTTCAGCAAAGGCCCAGTCATCTGAAATATAACACCAGGAAGGTTCAGTGAACTCTTTAGGAATATTTTGTTTATGTCACATTTGGTTCGTCGTTCAGCGCCGCCGCTGCTCAGATGAAGCTGGTTCTCACTCGTAATCACCGGAGAACTGTTTCCGCTGTTTCTCTGCCGAGCGTGAAAACACCTCAGCAGGACGAGCACAGTGAAAAAAATGCAGCAGAGACAAAACAATTTCACAGCGGCTTCCGTATTTTAAATGAATGCAAATGTGGAGTTTTTACAGATTCAGCCGGTGAAAATGTTCCTCTGTTTCCTGCCTGTCAACTTCCTGCCTGCTGATTGGACGAAAACCAAGTGAAAGCACATGTTTGTTCCTGTAGGTATTAAAAGACAGTTGGGTGTGTTTGCTGTCTTTTAAGATCCCTGTTGGTGGCAACAAGGAGCTAATTATATGGCAACAACAGAAAAACATTTCTCAGTGTCAAACTCTGAATATTTGGATTTTGGTTTCGACTGGATTGGAGCAAAGCAAGTGAAAATGTGTGTCAGTGTGTGATTCTCGTTTGACGGTTTGAAGTTATTTGTATTAAGCTCATGATATATTATTATGGCAAAGTGAAGTTATGGTTTTGCTTGTGAGTAAAAGTTTATATCTTTGACATTCAAAGAGGCCGGTGAGTTCAAGTGTTGGATATATTAGAGAAGAGTTGTGCGACATTTAAATGGACTTAGCTTTATGAATTTATCACATATGAGTTCCACTTGAAAACAGGCTTTTATGCTCGATTTACTTGAACCAACCTTGTGACGCCGTCTCCTTTGCGAAATAAAAGCAGAGAAACGTCGAATGGCTTTCTCCACCTTAAACATCGTCGGTCTCCCGGTTCCACATTCAGAGGGGTTTTCCAGCTGTCTGTCTCTGTCTCGCTCTGAATTAAAATTCTTGGTTTTGTGCTTTGGTGCCACAGTTACTGCCGAGCTGCCGCCAGCACACAGGAGAAAACAGCAGCTAAGTTTCATCCATCTGTGAAAACGCTTTATTTTATCTTATCTTTGTAAAAAATTTAGTCGAACAGAATAAACGACACAGTGTCACAGATTTGCTGGATATTTTAGTTTGTTGCTCATTTGCCGCATTTTGCCGTGCAGACACCAGCTGGAAGATAGTACACAAACGGGAGATGTTTCACAGCCTGGCCTCGGAAGTAATCTTTGTATTTGAGTTTTGTTATTATGACACAAACATTCCTGATGCTCCCTTGCTGACAGAGGTACTTTGGAAGAAATGTCCTAAATATGGGCGCTATTGTAAACAGGCTGTTTTCTGCCTGTCTGTCTCAATCCACTCTTTTACTGTCCTCCCCTGCCGAACCATTGAGTCACTTCACTCACTGTTTGGCTCTCTCTCTCTCTCTCTCTGTCTCTTTCTCTCTCTCTCTCTGCTTCTCCCTCTCTCACCCTCACTCTCTCTGTCTCTCTCTGCTTGTCTCTCTCTCTGTATCTCTCTCTCTCTCTCTGCTTGTCTCTCCCTCTGTCTCTTTCTCTCTCTCTCTCTCTCTGCTTCTCTCTCTCTCTCACCCTCACTCTCTCTGTCTCTCTCTGCTTGCCTCTCTCTGTGTCTCTTTCTCTATCTCTCTCTGCTTGTCTCTCTCTCTCTCTCTGTCTCTCCCTCTCTCTCTCTGCTTCTCTCTCTCTCTCTCACCCTCACTCTCTCTGTCTCTCTCTGCTTGTCTCTCTCTCTGCTTGTCTCTCTCTCTCTCTGCTTTCTCTCTCTGTGTGTCTCTCCCTCTCCCTCTCTCTGCTTCTCTCTCTCTCTCTCTCTCTCTCTCTCTCTCACTCTCACTCTCTCTCTCACCCCTCTCCTCCCTCTTTTACTGTCCAGCCATTTAGTAGCCCTTGACTCTCTCTTTCGGTGTTTGGCTTTATCTCCATCTCTCTGTCCAGTGATGGATGGTTCGGGGTGAGGGCCAGTGACAGAAAACAACTGGCTCTTCTCTCTCTCACACACACACTCGCACACACTCTCTCTCTGACAGGCCGGCCCCTGGGTGGTCCTGTCTGTGTGTTTGTGGTCAAGCCAGTTATCTGAGTGATTGACAGGCAGCTGGCATCCAGCTGCCTTAGATATAAACCAAAGGCTGAGACAGGGAGACTCACACAGAGTGCAAAGCAGCGTTCTTCCTTTCTCTGTTTTTGGGGCTGAATTTTTTGGGGGCTGAACAGTGTCAAACCTGGAGAGAGAGAGGACTGTTTGTAAAGTCAGTTACTGGAACACCCAACAAAGTATCTGCTGTCTGTCTATGTGACTGAGACGTGTAAGTCAGGATGTGAGTTTTTCTGCAGCTCCTTAAAAATCACACAATAATAACACATTTGAAATATGTAGCTTAAATTGCATTTGTAATGATCCTAAAATGGTCTTTATTCTTTTTTATTAATAACTTTGTTCTGTGAAGCTCAGAAGCTCCATTATCAGCAGTGTGACCATGTGCTGCTGTCATTTTCAATCCCTGCTCTTTCTGCAATGAGAAACCATATGATTGACTCTTCAATAACAGAGTTAAATCCAGAGTCCTTCACCTGGTGTGTCTGGCCTTGTTTCTGACAGCACTGTGTGTGTGTGTGTGTGCGTGTGTGTGTGTGTGCGTGTGTGCGGTCATGTGATTATAATCAGAGGGTACTGTACATTCAGTCAGTCCCTGCTGTGTCCATGGTCGTCATTATGCTGCTTATGTAACCAGGTCATTGCAAGTTGAAGATCAAAATAGTGAAATACACACACACACACACCTGCTGCACACACACACTCTATGGAATCAATTTCGTCTGACTGCCACTTCTTATAACACATCACAGATTGTATCTCCAGCAGAATTCAGATCAGAGATTCTTGAAATTCTGTCCACATACAAACCCTTCATGCTCACACACACACACACACACACACACACAGATGACTTATGGTATGTTTGGAAAATACATTACATCTCTGCCGAGTTCTTGCACAAAGTTCACATTCTCAATTTTATGGACCAATATTATGTTTGTATTGCAGAGTAAAACCAATATTCTCTTCCATATATACACATATAAAGTGTTGTATTACCTTGAGGCCAATCCAACAGTATTCGCTATATAAAATCTGAAAACACTATTTAAATTACAGTTTCTTTTTCCCCAAATGCCAATTTTGGATGACATTTGAATGTAAAATCATTTAGATACAACTGCATATTTGGAAAAATAGCTTCTTTTGGATGTTGGGTGCTGCACTGCAACACTGTCCGGAAATCTAATCCTAATGATCTCTGGCCAATTTATGACGATAACAGTTTCTTCTAACTGACATTTCTGGCATCATGTACTTTAATGGGTGATGTTAATATCGTCATATGACATCATAGGATGAGAAGCAACACCTAACCTGGATGACAGGCTGATGTTTTCTCCCGTCATTTTTCAGCCATGACTGTTCCTCAACACCAAACTGTGTCTTAACTTTACAAGGTGAGATGCTTCAATTGTGAGTGACAGCTGTGACTACCTGCAGCAAAAATATGTGCTCTCACAGAAAACTGGTTATATCAATTCAGACCGTATGAACAAGCCACTAGAAGAAGCTACTGTGGAGCTCAGCAAAGTGGATGACTTGACAGTGTCATTATAGGTGTTATGAGCTCATGTGAAAATGAAGTTAATCACAAGTCTGTGCAAGCTCTGATCTTCAGCATCACAGTGGAGCATTCAAATCCACAGCTCCGACTTCACCGCCTTTACTTTGCCTGGCTGCATAAATGAAAAAGCAGCTCCTGCAGAATCTGCATTATGAACATAATTCCTGGGGACACTGGGCTGGAAGGCACCGCTGCTCATGTCCAAAAATTACCTGCATGTCATTGCCCATAATTTGCCCTATTACAGTATTATAGTCTCTATGTAAAGCCAGAGTCATTTGTTCAAGGTGAATTTTACCAGTGAGAAATAGCTGTCCTACCAGGTTTCAGAGGGGATTTAGAGCCAAGGAGAAGTTTCGTCTATTCAGTGGTAGCGCTGGATTTACACACATCACTGCGCTGGGAGTAAGGGGGTGGGGGGGAAATAAGGGGGGAGGAGGAGGAGGAGAGGGGTGGAAGTTTTCAAATGTCAAGTCCGAGGAGATTAACAAGCCAGCGAGTGAGCGCCGCGCTCGATTCGACTCTGCCTCCTCCACTCGCACGTCCTCTCTCTCTCTCTCTCTCTCCAACATCTTAAGGACACACTGTCTCTCTTTCCTCGCTCTCTAACATCCTCCCTGTCTCCTGCACACACTCATAAGCATGCACACATTGTTGTGTCATTCCCTTTCTTTCTTTCCCTCTCCCTCTCCCTCTTGCGCATTTTAATACCCATACAGTGTGGGGATTTGGTGAATGAGAAGCGAAGAAGAAGAAGAAGAAAAAAAAGTCTGAATAAATTTTAGAGAGGGGTTAGTGGTGGGAACAGAAACGTGGTCTCTCTTGTTATGCATGAAAAGTCTGGCTCAGGAGGAGGGAATATGGAGCGACAGACGAGGAGACGGGAGGAGAGCAGAGACCTGGAGGAGCTGTGTTTTTTTTTTTCTTATGCAAACTTATAATCGATTATTCGGAGTAATCAATTTGGCCAGTTTTGCGAAATGCTCAGCTCGAAATGTTTGAGAAAAAAAGACAAAAATTAGGAGGTGACAACTGATGGAGAGGAATTATGGGAGAAAAAGCAGGTGTGAAAGCTCAGGAGAAACAAAGCCAGAGGAAACTGCAGTGCAAAGCAAGAAGCCGAGTTAAAGCTTTTTTTCCATCCTGAGCATTGCAGGGAGAGAAATGTGGAAAGTACAGAGCTGCAAAAAGTAATACAGAAGCTGGATTAAATGATTTAATGGAGCAACAATGATAGGTTGCCATTCAGCCTAAGCCTCAGTTAGCGTCTCAATGGAGGCTTGATTTCTCTTCAGCATTCAGTCATGTCATCACGTAATAGGAGGACAGCTGGGGGGAATAAGATCCCACAGTGTGAGTGGTGTTTAATGATTCTAATCTTCTGATCCACTCGCTGTCTGTCTGTGTCGTTAAGACGACTCGAACACTGTGAGAAAATATGATATTTTACACTTTCGCTTTGTCATTTCTCTGCAAACTGAAGCGTGAACTCATGAGAAATGTTTTTTGGTGGACATCCATTTTGTGGTTTTGCCTTCAATAATTTGTGTCTTAAAGGACTCTAATCATTATCTACCTACAGGTCTGTGTTTTTCATCTGTACATACTCTCACTAAAAATACTAAAATTCTCTATGTGTGTGTGTAGATTGTATTGAAGTGGTGTTTTAAGCCTGACAGTCAGTTTCAGTAATCTCAGATTGTTCCCAGCTTCAGACTGGTGTTATGTCAAGATCCTAAATATTTAGCTTCAAAGCAGATTCATAGATAAAAGAGGAGCCGGTGGGGATTATAGGAGACAGGACATGACTTAGGACAGCTATATGAGCCGAGCAAAAAGCAAAAAAAAACAAGCCAACTTCAGCCAAGAATGTCTCAAGTCGTGCCAGAGCTCATCAGCAAAGGCCCGAGACCTGACCTGGCTTCTGCTCCGGCGGTTGGCAGCCGGCGAGCTTAAAGATCTCTCTGCCGCTGGAAAATGCAGCAGTTGAGGCTTTTTTTTTGAAAAGTAGAAGCTCAGATGCTCTGAGCAGGCAGCCAAAGATGATCAGCGAGGCTGGAGAGGACCTTCGCTGCCGTATCTGAGCTTCTCCCACCAGAGACGTGAGAGAGAGGAGGGAGGAACTGAATTTACCAGATATTATTTGTCTGATACACAAAATACAATAAGCACCTGAATACAAGACTGAGAATAACTCTGCAGCTGTTTAAGACAAATATTTAGGCAGACATTTTCCTGAATGAGCCAAGATGCAAATAACAGAAAGCACCTAAATTGCAAGTGACTTAAAAACTCATATCTAATCATAATAATGTCTTATGTTTTATAGATGAAGCTGTGGTTGGTGCTTTGCTCCGTTTCCACAGGTAGATTTCCTGATCTACAGCATCACACAGATGCAATGCTTTTAATCTTACATGATGAAATTTCCACTGCATCCATCAGATTATTAGATCAGCTGATCAATCACGGAATCAATTCTAAACAAAGGGGTGTTTCCATCTGGCACTGACATCCACCTGGGATCCACCGGAGGGTCCTCTCTCTCCTCAGAGACACATTTAAGTGATGGGAACGTCCTCAAAGATGGCGGACCTCAATTGATTTCTGGGTCACAGGCTGCAGGGCGAGCACGGGAGGAAGCATAATTAGCTGAATGGAGAGCACCTGTGGAAGTGGGAGCCGCAGGTCAGGAGTGACATCCATTACTAGTTTTGCTTGAGGCGGTGGAGATTCGTGCGGCCGGTGTTCGGGCCGAGCTGCAGAATCAGCCGACGAGAAATAACAGTGAATTACTTGTTATGTGGATGCTTCACTCAGCAGGATCAACTTAATGACGACTGGATGATGTCAAGCGGCAACCTCCGGCACTGAAA
Organism: Centropyge bicolor; assembly: GCA_037975185.1. Taxonomy (NCBI): domain Eukaryota; kingdom Metazoa; phylum Chordata; class Actinopteri; family Pomacanthidae; genus Centropyge; species Centropyge bicolor. Next base: position 5,464,856 of record JBBMOC010000028.1, read on the forward strand.
AATGAAGCCAATGCGGAAGTGCAAAAAAGCTGCAGTTCCTCGAATAACCGCTAGAGCAGGCTTTTTTTAAAAGGCGTTCGTTTAAAATATACAGCATACATCATTATGCACAATTCATAGCTGTCAATCTAAGTGGCGCCACTTTGATTGACAACTAGCCACTGACGGTCTAAAGGGCGACACCCCGGCTAATTCTAGTCACTGAGTTTGGGAAAGAGATCGTCGCGGGGTTAGCCGGCTAGCAACGCTATTTAGCGTTTAACCTAGCTGGGTAGCCGTAGCTAGTTTGATTATTTCGAATAAAGCGGCTTTTTTCAGCCAATAGCGTTCATTCGACCCGCCTCAGCTCTGCCCTCGCTCCACCTCTTTGTCCATATTTGGAGTAACCGGAGGTAGGCTACCAAGATGGCTACGCACTACGATTTGCTTCATTTTTGCTCTTCAGAAACCTATGGGTGACGTCACGGACGCTACGTCCATATTTTATACAGTCTATGGATGATGTTTTCTATTGTTTGAAATGTTGTTTATCAAAGTTTCAAATGATCTCAGAGAAAGTGTTTAATGACAACATATTTAATTTGTTCTCCAGCTACATACCTGACCTCGCAATACAATATCCTCTTGTAGTGATAGTGAACTCATTCTGTTTTATTGCAGTCTAATAAAAGAAGATGACTTTAATGCTTCCATTTCAAGCAGATTTATTCACATGACAATGACTTACTGTTGTGTTTTTTTCCTCTGTCGTATATCATCTAATGTACACAGCCACGCTTTTCTAACCTAAAACCCCGTCTTTGTTGACGTCTGATTCAATCGTGTGGAGATTGATATTACCAAATTGGGAAGCTACAAAGGGAGCCTGAGCTCATTATTGAATTTCAAGACTGCTTTGAAGCAGCAACATTAGGCCGACAATAAGCTCGACGCACGCTGCATCACATACCACTCATATAACCAGGACAATTAGTTAATAATTCATCCCCCAACAATGACTGTATGAAAGAAGGGAAGCGCCTCTGTGTGTGTGTGTGTGTGTGTGTGTGTGTGTGTGTGTGTGTGTGTGTGTGTGTGAGGGAGAGAGAGAGCACGCACCCTGGCCCCGAGGCTATGAGCTAGAAACCAGGAAGTCTAAAAAAGAGAGAGGAAAGTGGCACAGAGCCTCATCTCTGTCTTTTGTTCGCTCCTCTTCTCTCTGGTTTAATTTCATTGCCTCACTTTTTCTTCTTTCACCTCAGAACCAGCTCAAAACTGAATGAACATTTGAAAGACAGACAAACTAATCATGGTGTCAATACGAGGTTTTAGTGGCTGACCTGCATGAATCAAACACTGTGACCTTGAGCCTCTGATGAGTAAAAACATCTAAATATCCAAAACATCATGAATCTTCAGATGTTCATTTAAGCTGCTTGACCTGTTGTGTGATTATCAGGAAACATTTTGCATTCAGCAATATGTTGTTTCTATTAGCAACGAAAGAGCAAACACAAATTATTATATGAGCAGTTAACATTACTTTCAGTCAGTTGTTATTGGAAGGAATGAGTTGGTGAGCGGGAGCGATGGAGACCAGAGACTGACATGGACGCCGCGTGTGTGAACAAGTAAACATTGCATTGTCCACTAATCCAGCTGTAAATTAGAACGACGCTGCACAGCAAAGATGCCAATAGTTGTAACCTGAAAAAGAAGAAAAAATGAAATAAAATAAAAAGACTGAAATGTCTTTTAGGTTTTGTTGACTAAAACAATAAATCAAAACACTAAAAATTTTACTAAATCTAATAAACATTTTTGTCGAAAGGCTAAAACTAAAATATCAGGTGCATGAACACAGCTCGAAACAGAATTTTGTGTCGTATCCTAAATTTAGCAGCGAATATTTCCTCATCGATCTGTTGACAGTTTAAACTTTGGAAAGATGCTCACAATAATCTCACAGCCACACCGAAACACACACCAGTCACATGCACACATACATCTGTTTGTCCCTTCCAATGACTAATCATTGTCTTTGTACAGTGTGTGTGTGTGTGTGTGTGTGTGTGTGTGTGTGTCCTTGAATTGTGGATTCAGCAGTCCTGCAACATCTGCAGCTGTCTCACTCTGACTCTCGCTTTATCTCTGTCTCACAAACACACACACAAACACACTTACGTACACACGGAGACATGCAGTAACTCACTGGTCCAGTACGTATGCACACATGCATAAAGACGCACATGAATACAAACACACACACACACTCGCAGCTGGAGAGTTCAGCCGAGATGTGAGCCGTGGTTTTTTAAAGGCACAAGAGATGGAACACAGATGGGGACGTGTGTGTGTCTGTGTGTGAGTGTGTGGCTTTGAAGTGAACAGTCATTAACTGGAAAATCAAGCTGCTTTGAAGACCTCAAAGACACACACACACACACACACACACACTAATGATATGTGCAATACAATAAGTTTGTTGAATGTAAATTGCCTCAAGATGGTTGCACACAAACACCAGTCCACACACACAGTTCGCAGTGTTTCCCTCTGCTTACACACACACACACACACACACACACACACACACACACACACACACACACACACACACAGGTCATTTCCTGGTGCTTTTATCTTGCAGGCTTCCTCTCGGAGGCTGAAGTATCCGAACGTGGCGCACACGAACACGCGGCGTCTTCGCTTCTCCGTGGCCTGCTGTCATGTTAGATCGCTGGAAGCAGCAGCAGGTATGTTTAGGCCGAGCCACTGTTTGCTACCAGGCTGTCTGTTCGCATTGGAAACACACATATGTGACGCAAAGAGACGAGGAGGAGGAGGAGGAGGAGGACAGACTGAAACAGACAGCCTTCTCTCTCTGTATGTCCTCGTCTGTGTTTTTGTACAACTAGTGCTGTCATAACCACACACACACACACACAAACACACACACACGTTATAGAACTCGTGCTATAAATGTGTCTGTTTTCCTTTATTTTTCCGTCCGTGCCGCTCTCCTGGAGTGTTTTCAGCTGTAATCAGTGTAAACACATGTTCTGCAGCCGAAAAGTGCACATTTGTTTGATTGCCACGTTGCCACCCACTCCTCAAGTTCAGATCCATTTTCACCTGGATGCAACATAAACTCCACTGAAGAGCATAAACACAACCGGTGGAGAACGTTTGAGCAGTTACACATTTTTTGTTGTTCTTGTTTTTTATCAATTTTTCATCCTTACAAAGAACAAACTTGTTAGATTTTATTGTCCTCATGATTGACTAAATTATTAATCTGCTGACTTAATTTTTTCATCCATCCATTTCTAAACGTATCTTGTACATGGTTGATTATATCCCATCATGCATTGTGGAAGAGGTTGAGCCAAGCGGCAACCTCCGGCACTGAAAAATGAATTTTTTTATAAGGCGTTCGTTTAAAATATACAGCATACATCATTATGCACAATTCATAGCTGTCAATCTAAGTGGCGGCACTTTGATTGACAACTAGCCACTGACGGTCTAAAGGGCGTCACCCCGGCTAATTCTAGTTACTGAGTTTGGGAAAGAGATCGTCGTGGAGTTAGCCGGCTAGCAACGATGTTTAGCATTTAACCTAGCTGGTTAGCCGTAGCTAATTTGATTATTTCGAATAAAGCGGCTTTTTTCAGCGGCTTTTTTTCAGCCAATAGCGTTCATTCGACCCGCCTCAGCTCCGCCCTCGCTCCACCTCTTTGTCCATATTTGGAGTAACCGGAGGTAGGCTACCAAGATGGCTACGCACTACGATTTGCTTCATTTTTGCTCTTCAGACACGGACACTACGTCCATATTTTATACAGTCTATGGGTTGAGTACGTCGCTGACAAAAAAAAAAAAAACAAGCAACCTCAGTGTCGCTGCAAAGTCATTTCTTCTCCGCTCGTCTTGGCGTCTAATTGTTCGAGACTCCACAATCATGTCTGCTGGTTCACACTTAAATCACCAGCCAATGAGGGACAATGCTCCTCCTCTCTCATGCCGATTAAGCTGCTCTGAACATGGCAGCCCGCAAAACCGCCCCAATTACCCTGAATAAAGGAGCTCATTTGGAGCCTACAAAAGGTTTCCAGTCTCGTTTTCAGTCGGAAAACAGCGGCGTGTGTGACGGCTTTATTAAAACTGAGCCGCGCTGGAGCTGCTGAGGATGATTAGAGCCATAGAAGAAGAAGAAAAGTCAGTCCTCTTGGCAGCTGGATGGTGGATCGTTGGACGTCTGTGCGAGAACATTTTGACATCCAGTTTAAAAGCATGGCTTTTTTTCATTGATTTAAATCCAGCATTAAACTAAAGTAGTAAAATTACTGTATAATCTGCACAGGAAGGAATATTCAGCTGATCATTTGGTCTGAAGATATGAGATGTTTTATCACTTTTTTACAATGCTGATCATCCAATCAAATCAACAGTCATGGGGCCTGACTCAAGGTAAAACTTGAGTCGACTGGTGACGAGTGACGTGGCCTGAAGGTTTCAACAAACCTCATCTTTAAGGACTGAGTTCCACCGACTTACGTGGCAGTTTTGTTTCCCCGTTAAGTTTAAATTTGACCCGAATATTTTCCGTCCCCATCATCGGGGGCGAAAGCGCTGCCAGGAGTCATGAGGTTTTACAGTAAGAGCTGGTGGTGAACTGTACTCTGGAAGCACAGTCATGTTGTGGTGAATGATTTCATAAGAACGTTTTTTTTTCTCTCGAGAGTCATTTTTACCGCAACAGTGTGAGGAAACAACTCAGGCTATTTTGAACATACAACTCTTAATGACGGCGTGAAGAAATGTGACCACATGGTTAAATTGAATACAGACGTGGTTCATGTTTTTATTTGTTATTAGGTTTAACTCACGAAGAGGTTCACAATTTTATTAACCAACTACAAAATGTGTGTGTGTGGTTGGTGTGTGTCTGGATTCTGGATGTTCCCTCTCTAATGTCGGCCTGGTGTAAATATTACCCATGAGCCTCTCCTGCTGTTGCCATAGAGAAGGGGTCAGTCAGAGGCATGAATTAGAGCGTTGTCGTCGACAAAAACACGGCGTCATCGTGGTTGAATTCGCCGACAACTGACCCACAATTTAAAGTAAATAGACTGAAGCTGCAGGTTGAGTTTAATCGTTTCCACAGAACGCCATTTTAAGTCCTGTTGCTGATGTGAACATCGACAAATCCGTCTTCGTTTTGATGTATATATAGAAAAGTTTTGGGAGTAACGAGAGCTGAAGTCATCAAATTTTGAAAAAAGCAGACGAGTGTAAAAGATTCCAAAAAAAAAAAAGAGCTGAATGTAAGTTTAATAGTTCAAAACCTTGTGACCTCTTTGAAGTTTAAATCACGTCTGGAGCTGAAAGTCTGCTGAAGGAGAGAACTTCAAAGTGGAGTCTGGAGAGGATTTGAAGATTTTTTTTTTTTTCCCCATTCACTTCCATTTAAAAAAGAAAAGTTGAAAAAGAGAAATAAAATGTCAAAGTAAACATTTGGACATTTGAATGGTTTCTGTAGCTGAACGTATGCAGACGGAACAGGTGGATGAAATAAACATATACAGGATAATACAATCGAACATCCCATCATGCCAAACAGGCAGGAGCTTGATTTAGTTTCACTTCAGGTTTGTTTTCATGACGTGACATTTCTTGACAGCTCAAACACTGAAAAACTTTTGACCTTTTTCTTCCAAAAATATCTTGGGGGGTTTTGTCGCCTCAGAATCATGTGACCCTGTAAAGGATCCCTGAACGTAAACTGTTCCTCCCTCTCAGCTAAGCAGTTGTCATAACCTCTTTTCTCTTCGATGCATGAACGCGTTGACATTTCCAGCTCGCCGCGACTCAAACCTTTTATTTTTGCGTTAATTTCATGAAGCTCCCGGCATCGAAAGTCGACGCTCGGGAGAGAACGAGGTCGTGTTTTTTCGTGCAAAAATGAGAAGATTCCGCCCAGTGTGAACAGCGCTCATCTCGCAGAGCACATCTGACGTCTGAACGTTATTAACTGCTTACATCTGTGCTCAGGACACGACGGCACCTGTTCACACTGTTCTCACAAAGTTGCCTGCTTATCTAATTACCTGTCTCGCTGCGAGGGCTTCGCTAACAGCCTGCGGAAACTTTTTAAAGCTGCGCGGCGTTTAGCTACAGCTGACACCCGGTGTTAAGCCTCCTTAATGGAAACGTCCCATAAAGCCTCAGTGACAAGATAAAATATGAAACCGCGAAGCAGCGCGACAGAGAGTAAATGAAATAGATTTTTAAAAAGGTCAGGAGAACAAGCTATTCACACTGTTGTAATGTTTATTCTCTGTCCTAAACGCAGCCGGGAGCTAATCCATTCCAGGGGCGGGAGGACTGTGGTTTTTTATTCTGGACAATGTTGCTCTCAGCAGGAGTGGAAGCAGCTCGATCGATACGGAACACACACACACACACACACACACACACACACACAGCAGATGATGAAACTTTGCCTCTTAAAATATACAAAGGAAAAAGACGGTTTGCTTTAATAATTTACCGTATTATGCATCTGCATTAACACAACAATGCTCAGCAGCTGAAAAGGTATCACTTTACCCTGTTGGTCCATTTCGGGCTTCTTAACATTGCAATTCAATACAGCAGTGGATTTGATTTTCTCCCTCAGAGGAAATGGTTGACATTTTCATAGCATGACTGACGGCACATTTGTCCGATATTACTTACCTTAAAGTGTAAGAGTTGATGTAATAAAGATCTGCTGGGTGTCACATGATGAAGTTCCCACAATTCCAAGGGAACCGTTGCCACATTGGTCCAGAGCTTCCTAATGCATTTAAGTCTATCAATCATCATCACTTGGTGAATTTTCCACCAACTTTCAAGCTGCTTGTCTTGTTGCAAATGTCAAACATGTATTCATGATACAGGACACTTAAAGTAAAAATAGATTCTCAAATGAAACACTACCACATGAAAATATGTGAGAAACAAGGAAGAATTTTATTGATATATAACGCAATCTCTTTGCTCACGTTCGACGAAGACCAGCAGCTCTTGCTCTGTCGCTGCTGCAGGAGGCTCCAGGAAACACTCGAAGAGATGTTCCTTATATATTGAATCCATTTATTAAGTTGTACCTCCTCACAGAACCAAATTGTGGTCAATCAATTGAATCAGCTTCATTCGTTTTTAGTCGTTGCACTGTTCCCTATTCAGATTCAGATTCAGATTCAGATATTTATTAGTGTCCCCGTGGGGCAATTTGTGTTGCTGTAAGTACAGACATGTAAACATAAAAACATATAGAAAACATACGATAAAAAATCTAAAAGGGAAGGATAATACAGTGTGCTAACAAACAACATCGGTAAAAACAACTCATGTAGACCAACCAAGTTGGGGAAAGTGCAACCAGTGCATACAGTGCAAATGACAATCAGTCCATAGGAAAACCTGCCTATAAGAAGCCATAAAATCCATAAAATCAGGTCCGACTCCTCCTACCCTGTCCTGAATTCAACAGGGAAATGGCTGTGGGGACGAAGGAGTGTTTGTACTATGTTCATGTAATTCTCTAATAAGAGACAAAAATGCTTTACAGATGAAACTGAATGATCAGTAAGAAGTTGATGTAGCAGGAAGTGTTGTGTCCTGGCAATTAACCATTATACCTGTATGTGCTTTGCCAATCACAGGCCTGTTCAAGTGATGAACTCGTGGTTGCTTTTAAAGACGGTAACAGATGTTTTATACTACAAATTTATGATCTGTGTTAGAAAACCATTCCCCTGTGCTGTGTGGAAAACAAAGTGAACATACAGCCCTGCTTCACTATATCTGACACTCTGAGGTTGATTCATTGACATTTTGAATGTTTAAATGAAACATACCTCCAAGCTGACTTATTATAAACATTGCTCATACCGCCATTAAGAAGTCCGACTCGGACAATGTTTTTGAAAGTACTGAAATATTTATGTGACTAAATAAATTCCAGCTCGGTGTTTTAAACAGCACAAATGAGTCAGAAAGACCAGTAAGGGATAAATTCAAACGTGTGGCGGCTCACAGGACGAAGCAAAGGGAAACAGTTTACAGCTTTCTGTTGAGAGAGAGATGGTTATTGTACTGCTGCTGCTGCTGTAATCTGCTGAAACAGAAAATGATGAAATAAGAAGTGAATAATGAAATATGCTGAGCTAGTCAGGGCCAATGTTCCTTCCAGCCCACAGACATCATGTTACATCATCAGCAAATCCTCGTATCGGATCGAGTCACGCCAGCTCCGGCCGGCCCCGGAGTCAATCACTTTCATTCCGAATCAATTCAGAACGTAAACCGGAGCCTGTAACGAAAACATTCGTTCTGAGTTAATTGTCGTTAGATTGTATGTGTCGATTTACAACAGGCGTAAATTCAGCTGGAAGCAGGAGGAATTGTGGGATGTACCGTGATGCTTCTTAACCAAACCAAAACGAACAGGCTGTGTTTTTGAGGCTTAAGACACAAGTTCATAATTTCTCCAAATGTTTTCCATTAAATTCTGAGCCATGTTTTTGTTGTTTGGTTTTGTCTTTGGCACAAATTCTCGCCAATATTTTCTTGCCGTTTCTTCCTCTGTAAGTGAACTTCTGCTGTCATTTCTCAGCTGTTAGACATTACAAATATCTTTCTTTATTCTGCTTCGATCAACCTGCTACAATGCATTTCTTCACAAATCAGATCAGCCCTTGTACCTGCCCTGAATCCAGGAGTTCATCCTCAACCAGAACCACACACATGTGCACACACAGCCGTCCTAACTGGAAACAGGAAGCATGTGCTCCAGGTTTGCACCCGCAGGGCAAAGAGCAGCGAGGACGATGAGGAACAGACACAGATATCACCGGCCTATGAGAGTTTTTTTTTTCTCTTAATGTACAGCACTTTCAGCTTCCCCGAGGGCACCGGTGGCAGAGAGGATAATTTGGTAATCATTAAAGCCTTCGGACTGACCTCACGACCGCGTCGGAGCTTCCCTGAAAACGGTCCATGTGATTACCATCAGCGGCCGTGACCTTGGTCAGAATTTACTTCACCTGTGCAGAGGGGAAATCGGGCCGGGGATGTGCAGCTGTGGCCGTCTCATTTGGCAGCAATCACTCGCTCCTCTCAGTCCCGGCTGAAAGTCTGTGATTTTGTAGAAACAGGCCCACTGAAAAAATAAAACTCCTCAAAGACAGAAAAGGAAGAGAATGAAGAGGAAGGAGAGAGAGGAATCCAGACACAGGCTCTGTTCGTGAACTGATCGTCTGAGGCTCCTTAGAACACTTTGATCCTCACTACTATTTGAACTCATTGCAGCAGTGATACAGGAAATTATTAAGCAGTTCATGGAGGTTTTTTTCTTTGTTTATCCAGATCAACAAGTTCTCCACACACACAAGCACTTTCTGATCTGTCACCTCAGAGAAGTCTGTGCCCTCCAAAGCCAAATCAGTGTTGAAGATTAAATCCAGTTTATGATGTGACTGAACTGTGGTTCAGGGTTGGTTGGGTTTAGGCAGAATGATGACGAGAAAATGTTTGGGATACACTGTGGTTTTTGTGCATCAAGTGGACAGAAATGGTGGATTTTCTCTGGAAAAAGCTTGAAATAAACACCTTAAAATCAGACCAGGATCAATAGATAATACTGTAATAAAGTGACCTCACATGTAATTTAGCATCTGTTCCCACCAAATTTTCAAAAGTGTGCTGTGTATTTACTTGCTTTGTATTTGCATCCAGATGCGATTGTGCCCTGATTATGAAGAACCTGGTTGAGATGCTTGCTTTTCTTCTTCATCTTTTAAAGGAAAATAAGGCTAAAATAGACGATCACAGCTCAGAACAGAAAAACGCTGCTGGTGCTCTCTTGTTGTTCCTGCTGATTTTTCCAGCTCCTGTACCTGATGGATCTAAAGCACTCTAAAGCATCAGCTGTAAATGTCAGGTTTCATCTGTTATATGTGGTCCAATGCAGCAAAGTCATGTAGACGAAATGTGTGTGAGCTCAGCCACAGCATGAAAACATTACACTCATAACACTGATGGACTGACGACGGAACAGATGCAGCAGAATCTGAGATATCTTTAAATCTTCCTAATGAAAGCCTGTTGCCTACATTACCCATAATGCAGCTGGACTGTACACTTCAGCCAGACATGTGGGTGTGCTATGCTAGTAGCAGCAAGTGTAGCCTGGAGCCTCTCCCCTCAAGCAAAGACGAGCAACGGGCTGCAGAGGTTGTTTAAACTCTTCTGTCTCACTCCCCACCCCCGCATTTTGTTATATTTTCAAAACTTGTAGTCTCAAGTGACATCACTTGAGGCAACTTATCAGACTTCACACGGCTCCCCCTGAAGCCACAAAACATTTTATGCAGCTTTTTTCACATATGCAGTTGTGCCCCCCTCCCAAGACCTGTAAACAGACTTTGATGGGAAATCGGTGTTGTTCACCTTTAACCACTTTATGCATATTCACTGGGGACTTTAGAGTCACTGTCAGGTTACTCAGGATACTCAATAGTCTCAATATTCTCCCTAATTCCTACTTTTTTCAGTCCCTCCAGTTTATAATGCAAAACTATTACCCTGATAACATCAGCAGGGTTTTGTTTATCCAAATGTTGGAAATCTCCCTCCAGAGCAATGGAAGAAATTATTCATCTGTTTTCACAGGTTGAGTTCTACTCAAGCGGCAACCTCCGGCACTGAAAAATGAAGCCAATGCGAAAGTGCAAAAAAGCTGCAGTTCCTCGAATAACCGCTAGAGCAGGCTGCAGAAGGGAGTCAATTACATCTGAGCTGATCTGAGCCCCATGTTAAAATGTCCGATTTTATGACAGAAAAAAAACATATTTACAGCCTGGTTCAAAACATGGCTCTAGTCTCATAAGCTGTTTTTCCACTCCATGACAACTCTGGGGGGGGCGAATTTTTTTATAAGGCGTTCGTTTAAAATATACAGCATACATCATTATGCACAGTTCATAGCTGTCAATCTAAGTGGCGCCACTTTGATTGACAACTATGAACTGACGGTCTAGCATTTAACCTAGCTGGTCAGCCATAGCTAGTTTGATTATTTCAAATAAAGCGGCTTTTTTTCAGCCAATAGCGTTCATTCGACCCGCCTCAGCTCCGCCCTCGCTCCACCTCTTTGTCCATATTTGGAGTAACCGGAGGTAGGCTACCAAGATGGCTACGCACTACGATTTGCTTCATTTTTGCTCTTCAGAAACCTATGGGTGACGTCACGGACACTACGTCCATATTTTATACAGTCTATGGTTCTACTCTGAGTTCATGACGACTAAACTGAGCTGCAAAATCAGTGCACTGCCCCTTTATGGGAAATGTTAGAGAGCGGATTTAGGTCAACAAAAAAATATCATTTACACCACAGTGCAAGACCTTTGACCTGATTTTGACTTTCAACAAAAATGTTGCTGTGTCATGAAAACAAGTTGACAGTTCTTCTGCTGACACGAAGAAAGAGCTATTAATTAGTTTATTCGCAGCTCTTTTCAAACCCAGGGCTTTAAGGTTCATGTCAACATCGTAAAGAGAGTAAGACCTTAATCACAGTATATGGCGAGCTGCAGCTTTACATGCAGTCAGAGCCACAAATAGAGTGAAATAATGAGACTTAATGAAAGCCAGACTCTGCTGCAGTTAAAGTCAGACGCGGAGAACTTCTTAACCTCGCCGACTTTATCCCGAGCGTTTGTACAGTAATGGTGCCTGATTGTGCAGCCTTTCCACTAATTAGACCTGTAACCTTACTGCAGTCATTACAATCAGAAAAACCCTCCCACGGAGCGACGCACGCGCTCGCTGCAGCCTCCACATCCTCCCTCTCTCAAACACACACTGCCTCCTCTCTCTTTCACTTCCATCCTCGCTCGTTCACTGTACATCTCTCCGCCGTCTCTCTTCCTCCGGAGCCATCTGTTATGAATCACCATAATGATAATGGAGTCCGATGTACACTCCTTAACATACTGAACCCATTGACAATGGCTTTCACTCTTTAATTCACTGGTCCTCATCCAACTGAAATTGCTATTCAATTACTGCTGCGGTGCTGCTCGACCAGGTCTCAATTTCTCCGACACACAAAAAAAGACATTTCGCTGCAGAACTCTACTCAGTGTTTACCTGTTTGCTTTGCTGTGTATTGACTCTAGACACAAAAGCAACTCAAGAGACGCACGAGTGAGACATTTTATGTAAATGAGCTGCACAATGTAGGTGGAACAACTAAACTCATTACAGTTCTTGTTGAGGTCTGAAGCTTCTTCCTACTCAGTTCGGTTCCCAGGTAACATATAAGACACCTGCTTGGAATATTCATGCACAGTTTTTTCTTCAGAACATACGACATATTACCAGCTTTAATTGGTCTGATAGCCACCCTATATATAACATCATACATTTAATTATCCTTATCGTGATCGTAGGAGAGAAGTGTCACTGAAAAGCACTTTGCACTGATTTGAACAAAAAAGCTAAACGACATCAGACCAAGTGGCAACCTCCGGCACTGAAAAATGAAGCCAATGCGGAAGTGCAAAAAAGCTGCAGTTCCTCGAATAACCACTAGAGCAGGCCGCAGAAGGGAGTCAATTACATTTGAGCCCCATGTTAAAATGTC
>JBBMOC010000028.1:5477602-5492817 GCA_037975185.1 Centropyge bicolor
GGTAGGCTACCAAGATGGCTACGCACTACGATTTGCTTCATTTTTGCTCTTCAGAAACCTATGGGTGACGTCACGGACACTACGTCCATATTTTATACAGTCTATGGTTCTACTATGAGTTCATGACGACTAAACTGAGCTGCAAAATCAGTGCACTGCCCCTTTATGGGAAATGTTAGAGAGCGGATTTAGGTCAACAAAAAAATATAATTTACACCACAGTGCAAGACCTTTGACCTGATTTTGACTTTCAACAAAAATGTTGCTGTGTCATGAAAACAAATCGACAGTTCTTCTGCCGACACGAAGAAAGAGCTATTAATTAGTTTATTCGCAGCTCTTTTCAAACCCAGGGCTTTAAGGTTCATGTCAACATCGTAAAGAGAGTAAGACCTTAATCACAGTATATGGCGAGCTGCAGCTTTACATGCAGTCAGAGCCACAAATAGAGTGAAATAATGAGACTTAATGAAAGCCAGACTCTGCTGCAGTTAAAGTCAGACGCGGAGAACTTCTTAACCTCGCCGACTTTATCCCGAGCGTTTGTACAGTAATGGTGCCTGATTGTGCAGCCTTTCCACTAATTAGACCTGTAACCTTACTGCAGTCATTACAATCAGAAAACCCTCCCACGGAGAGCAACGCACGCGCTCGCTGCAGCCTCCACATCCTCCTTCTCTCAAACACACACTGCCTCCTCTCTCTTTCACTTCCATCCTCGCTCGTTCACTGTACATCTCTCCGCCGTCTCTCTTCCTCCGGAGCCATCTGTTATGAATCACCATAATGATAATGGAGTCCGATGTACACTCCTTAACATACTGAACCCATTGACAATGGCTTTCACTCTTTAATTCACTGGTCCTCATCCAACTGAAATTGCTATTCAATTACTGCTGCGGTGCCGCTCGACCAGGTCTCAATTTCTCCGACACACAAAAAAAGACATTTCGCTGCAGAACTCTACTCAGTGTTTACCTGTTTGCTTTGCTGTGTATTGACTCTAGACACAAAAGCAACTCAAGAGACTCACAAGTGAGACATTTTATGTAAATGAGCTGCACAATGCAGGTGGAACAACTAAACTCATTACAGTTCTTGTTGAGGTCTGAAGCTTCTTCCTACTCAGTTCGGTTCCCAGGTAACATATAAGACACCTGCTTGGAATATTCATGCACAGTTTTTTCTTCAGAACATACGACATATTACCAGCTTTAATTGGTCTGATAGCCACCCTATATATAACATCATACATTTAATTATCCTTATCGTGATCGTAGGAGAGAAGTGTCACTGAAAAGCACTTTGCACTGATTTGAACAAAAAAGCTAAACGACATCAGACCAAGTGGCAACCTCCGGCACTGAAAAATGAAGCCAATGCGGAAGTGCAAAAAAGCTGCAGTTCCTCGAATAACCACTAGAGCAGGCCGCAGAAGGGAGTCAATTACATTTGAGCCCCATGTTAAAATGTCCGATTTTATGACAGAAAAAAAACATATTTACAGCCTGGTTCAAAACATGGCTCTAGTCTCATAAGCTGTTTTTCTACTCCATGACAACTCTGGGGGGGGGCGAATTTTTTTTATAAGGCATTCGTTTAAAATATACAGCATACATCATTATGCACAGTTCATAGCTGTCAATCTACGTGGCGCCACTTTGATTGACAGCTATGAACTGACGGTCTAAAGGGCGTCACCCCGTCTAATTCTAGTCACTGAGTTTGGGAAAGAGATCGTCGTGGGGTTAGCCGGCTAGCAACGCTATTTAGCATTTAACCTAGCTGCTTAGCCGTAGCTAGTTTGATTATTTCGAATAAAGCGGCTTTTTTCAGCGGCTTTTTTTCAGCCAATAGCGTTCATTCGACCCGCCTCAGTTCCGCCCTCGCTCCACCTCTTTGTCCATATTTGGAGTAACCGGAGGTAGGCTACCAAGATGGCTACGCACTACGATTTGCTTCATTTTTGCTCTTCAGAAACCTATGGGTGACGTCACGGACACTACGTCCATATTTTATACAGTCTATGCATCAGACAGAAGCTGACAACAGCTTAGAAGTGACTCATGTTGCTGCAGCAGGAGATAACGTTGAGTCTTCTACATATCAGTGAGCTACTTTGGCTTCATTCCAACCTCCATTTTTCACTGTCCATGGCTCGTGCTATATGTGTCCATCTGGGGAGTTAAGATGTCCACCATTGGAAATAAGGTCAGCCTTTCTTTGCCTTCCAGTTTGCATCTACCACCTGTTATAATTTCATTTAAGAAAGCCACTGTTCAGACACATGCACGCATCAGAATTAAACACAATAATTTTAGAGATATTAAGACAAATTATGACTTGTTTATTGCTCATGTTGACAAATCCTGAAAACACAGACAGAAATATTGCATGGTTTATTTCCACATGGCCAGAAATGTTTTCAAATTTTTTGAGTTGGTAAAGGTTAAAAACTCCTGCTTCAAAGTCAAAACACAGAGGGATCCGACTCGACCTGGCTCCTGCCCTCCAGTCACTTACCTAAATCTGAGTTTGCCAGACTGGTTACCTGAGGCGTTTGCAGGAGTTGGTATAACTCGGGATACGTTGCCAAACTGCTAAACAGTGTATTTTTGAACCCTTGAATTCCTTGGACACAAACTTGAATCTTGAATGCTTCATTTGCTTTTATGCTCCTTCTGAAATCTGCAGATCCAGTTCAAGATTTCAACAAAAGCCAGAATTGCACAAAATACTGCTCATTTAATCAGGTTTTAATTGCTCATGATTTTTCATTTATTGCTCAAATCCTGTTGATGTTTGTGTTAATATTTTACCGTCCCCAAATTGCTTTCATTAATATTAAACAGACGTGTTTTTCAGATTTGCCAACTCTAAATTTATGATGATATGAACTAGTTCTTTTAGCTGATGTTACATATCTGATGAGTTCACCGACTGTAGGAGGTCTGATGAGGTCTTCATCCAAACACCCGTCTCACAACCTGTCGTGAAATCTGTGCCAGCTTTTGACTCATCTTGGGCTTCATCCACACGTCTTGCAGATAAGAATTTAAACAAAATTTTTTGATATGATAAAGATTGTGAAACTTCTTCTGGAGGAGCATTCCACTGTTCTAACTTCACTCGATGTTGTGTAGTGTTTTTAAAGTCAGTCTTTGAAATTTAGAGCAGCGTTCAACGACAAACACGAGCAGTTAGAGCTTCACAACAAGTTGGAATTATTTTCTTAAAAACAGAATTTGAAGATTTTGTACAAGGACTTCAGACATACAGATTTTAATACAGTATCCTGACTGGGTGTTATAAGGTTGATGCGTCTCTCAAATGATGTCTTCACAACAACACAACTTATGATTGACATCTACTAACGTCCCCTCAGTTTTCAGTAGGACTGGCTCCAGCGGTGGGTTGTCCTGAAAAGAAAGTGAGCTGACCCCAGCTCAGGTGCATGCGAGTCTATTTGTGTCCTCCATAATGATCTATATCCCGAGCCGTATTCCAGTGACTAGACACAGGCGATAAATCCTGGTTAAACTTTGTCCTTCCTCTTTTCACTGCGAGACAGGGTGCATGATGGACTGTGTCTCTCTGCCATACAGTCCTCTATCCTATCCCTCCCTCATTTACTTCATGTGGCCCTCGCTTCATTCCTCCCTCCCTCACCCTTGCCTTTTCCAACCCTCTCTCCATGCATCACTTCCCCACTCATCTCTCTCTCTTTCCTTCCTTTCTCACTAAAATGCCACTTTACCTCCTCGCCTCCCATCTTACCTTCATTTTCTCTCCCTCCTTTACCGTCTCTTTATCTTTCAGTTGAAAATAGCGAGAGCTGGTGTCGTGATAATCAAGGCGGAACATAGAACAGACTCCAATTCTCCTGCATTTGTTTCTCTCATCTTGTTCAGATTGTAACAACACTCAAGGTAGTAGCTTGCCTTTTTTTCCCTAAAAACAGTTACAAATAACATAATGATATAAATGAGAACAAGTTAGCTGAACCAGTTTCATCAGAAATGCATAAGATGTAAAAACAAACTTCAACCAATATTTTTGACATCTCGCAGTTTTTTTCAAATATTTACAAAATTTTCACATTAAAGAGTTTCAGTTAAATTAAGATGCCTTTTTTTTTTTTTTTTTTTTACCAATCACCCCGTCTTTATGCACAGAAACAATCCAATCCTGAGCCACATTTAAGTCAAGTAAAAAACAAGCTTCAATCCCCACAAACAGTCTTTCATGTAACAACAGTGAACATACTGTATTCACTGCATGACACCAACCAGGCTTCTCCCATTGACTACAGTCACCAGGACTGAACCATCTTCTAATCTGACACCTTAAGAAAGCATTCGGTTCATGAAGCCTGTTGGCAAAGTCTTAAAGACAGTGTAGGAAGCACTAAGGTTACTTTATAAATCAAGTTAGAGAATTGCATTAAATTTCCCTCCCTGCTAACTGCACACTTAACTGGACCTTCCTGCCGTCCTAAACACATTCTTGCTCTTACTTGAACTTATTACATGATGAGATTGACAGTAAGTAACGGTCGCCTTGTTTTACAGCTGACTTGCATTCGTCGAAATATGAATTTAAAAATCTTCATTGTTGACATTTTAGGGCTCAAATCACAGGCGCCTCACACGAGATCCAGGAGAGACTTCGACCTGGTGCTTTATCTCCCTTCTCCTTCTCTCCACTCCTCTTTTATTCTTGTTATTTTCTGCCCCCCCCCTGTCTCTTTTGCTATTTAGCTAGCAGACACAACAAAACAAACTCTGGCCGTGGTCCAGCCGGCCCGGTGAAGGAGAAGAGATGTCTGTGTAACAAATGACAAAGTGTCAACATCAGGAAATAGCTTAGCTGGACCTGTGTGTGTGTGTGTGTGTGTGTGTGTGTGTCTCAGTTTGGGGAAATAGTCTGGCACGCTTGATTACGTTTCAGCCAGTCAGCCAGCCGCTACAGTCTGGCAAAGTTCGACCTTTCAGGCTACCATAGATATAGAGACGCGGAGAGGGAGAGGGAGGAAGAGATGGAAGATGAAGGTGAGTCAAAACGAATAAACACAGATCCGATGCCGCCGTTATCCACAGTTCACTTGTATCTCCAATTTGGGATTTTTAGTCTGACAGCTGGCCTTTACTCTCACCTGTACAAAATGCAATTCGCGACCCCTGAACCAAGTCAAGCCACTGAAGAACATTTCAAAAAATAGACCGTGGCATCAATCACACCACTCAGGGATGAAAAAGATGTGGTTTATAGGTCTGAGGTTTCTGCTGAACGCTCGCTGTCATAAAGCTCAACCATTTTTTTTTTTCTTTTTCCCTCCAAAGCCTCGTGGCTCAAACGGAATGACCATCATTAGAGACGCATAAATGATGATGCATAAATCTGCATCGGCAATTTTCACTCTTTTAGCACCGAAGACAATTTGATGTAATCTGATCGTTTTTTTTTTTTGTTTTTTAGCTCAGAGTCATGTTGATTTTGTTTTATATTTCCCTGAGGTAACTCGACAGTCGTGTAAATGCACCCAGTCCTATTGTATATTCTAATTTCATGTACTTGGTTTATTTGTTGAATCAGATCGAATCTCAACTTTTGCTGCATCTAGAAATGTAAAACATGTTTCCTGCAGCAGCGGATTTTAATGAAAGCACATCAGGTTGTTCCGAGCAGCAAAGGTTGGTATTTGTGTGTTTGGCAACTTGGGTTAATGTGGCTAACTGAGCAATGATCTACGAGAAATCGTTGCCCTTAACAAAGAGAGAGAGAGAAGGGGGAATAAAGGACGACTGGAGGAGAGAGTGATTGAAAACAAGAGCGAGAAGATGAACACACACAAAAAAAATGAAACAAGGAGAGAGAGATGGGGCCTTAGCCGGCATTAATTGTGTTGAATTATTCAGCTGACTCTGAAGCTGGAAGGACCAGTGGAGCACTTCTCTCTCCTGTGTGTGTGTGCGCGTGTGTGTGTGAGTGTGTGTGTGTGTGAGTGTGTGTGTGTATGTGTGTGCGCGTGTCTGTGAGTGTGTGTGTGTGTGTGTGAGTGTGTCTGTGAGTGTGTGTCTCTGTGTGTGTGTGTGTGTGTGTGTGTGTGTGTGTGTGTGTGTGTGAGTCAGAGAGAGCACACGCCACGATCATGTGCATATATGGATTTGTATGCTGCATGTGTGTGTGTGTGTTTCCCTCGTGGAGCTTGTGGTCAGCGTCCTCCAGAAGCAGCTACTCACTCTTCATTAATGAGGCCTGCATGCATGTGTCAGGTTACATTACACACACACACACACACATTCACGTCAACACACGTACACAATGAGGCACCGGCGCTCTGGCAGGCCGGACGGCATCGCGCTGGGTAACACAAGCGGACAGAAGCACACAAACACACACCGACGTGCTGCGTGCGATCAGAGTCTTTATTAGTCATCTCCCATTGATCAGCTGCCTGCTGCATTCGCCCTTCAACGCCAGCTTAACTTAGGTTTCCCATCCGTCTCCGTCCATCCGTCTCTCCACCTCTCTATTTCTTGGACGTTAACATGGTTTCGGTTTCACATCTGTCAATCACGCTAGCATGTGCCGCTCTTCCTCTCCCCGGCACGTCTCGCAAAAATTCACCCACTCCACAGAGCTCAAGTTCATGATCGTTAGTTTCGTATGCACGGCGGATACGGTGAAGGAGGCACTGACATTCATAATGCTCAGGCTCGTCCAGAGGTGTTTAACCAACAGGAGTAAGAAGGAGAAAAAAAATATGCATAGGAATATATAAAACTCTGTGATTTTTCATGTGAGGAGGGAAGAAAAGCAACAACTACAGGAAATGATTATGACAGTAAGAAAAGCTGAGCGTGCATTTTCATAGTTTTAATCATTAGTAGGGATGAGCGAGTACACCACTATCTGTATCCGTATCTGTTTAACCATCTACATTATCTGTATCTGTATCCGTATTCGGAGTGGGCGGGGCCTAAACCGTATATCTCAATAATATTTATAATATTATTTTCATGAACTGCAGAGAGAAAGTGTCAGATACTGCATGCAGCCACATACAATAAAAATATGAATGTAGGCTAATTTGTATGTTCAGCTATATGTGTTTATGTGTGTAAATGGTCTGTGAGACTGTTTATTTTTTAATGATCTGTGTGAACTTCATGATTCATGCAAACATCCAGTAATGTCAGCCTTGTTCACTGTATTCTTCTCAAAAGCACAGCGTTCAGTACGAGCAAAGTTTTTCAATTGACTTCATATCACCAGCCAAACTAAGAGCAAAAAAAAAAAAAAAAAAAAAAAAAAAAAAAAAAAAAAAAAAATCCATTTTCAGCTCTGTCTTGTCAAATGGACCGCGCGTATGTTGGGAGAGACGTGCAGAGACCATACAGTCTATGGCAGAGACGTCTCCGTGTAGGGAGGGGCGGGCGCTGTGTGTGACTGGCCAATCACAGAGCGCGAAGACAGTCAGTTCCACAATGAGGATTTTCCTTCAGCACGAGCACAGATATTAACAGATTTTACTCGTATCATAATCATATTTGTCAAACATGCTTTATCCGTAACAGATACTCGTCTGAAACGAGTATCCGGCTCATCCCTAATCATTAGCTTCCACCTGAAAACTGTAGTTTATTATGAAGCTGTGAATGAAGTGGCATCGTCTCAGACTGAGCAGCGGTGACTGTGATGCTTCAGGTGACGTAGCCCTGCTCCATCAGACCACAGCCTCTCCACCCTGTTTGCAGTTTGCAGCCAAGTGTGAAGTGACCTGGATGACAATCAGACCCTCCAAACCTAAGGCCACGGTTTCTCTGCCAGAAATGCTGAATTGCCTCCTTTGGGAAATCTTGAGATCTTGTGTGAGGGTGGGAGGCGGGAGGGCGGCGGACCTTCGACAGCTTTGGGGTCATTGCACACGCTTGTTGTGGTGAAGAGGGAGCGGAGTCTGAAGGCCAGCTGGTAAAATCTGTCTTCCATCCCTCACCTGTGGTACAAGGTTTTGCCGTACCGGTCTTCCAGATGGAGGTCAGGTAACTGAAACTGGTTAATGCCGGGGTGAGGTTTTAATCATGTTCAATACAGCTCTTAGTGGAAAAAAAAAACCCAACAGAAACTGAGGCCTTGAGGAGAGGAAACATTCTCTTCTTAGCAGAGCTCTGCAGTTACAATTTTTCTATTCAGGTTTAGGGGCAAGAGAGCAGCATTCTTCATTATTAATACATCCCATTTCACACAATGTACAGGCTGATAATTGTTGTCTGAGTCGGGGTTTGATGGCAATTTCATTTTTCAATCTGAATCTAGTAGCAAATATAACGACATTTTAAAAGCTTCAGCTGAATCTGTAAGATGATGGATCAGAAACAGTGCAATATGATAAGAACTTATTTCATAGTGAACGACATATTTGCGACAAAGAACTGTTGTGCTGATGAGCTTAAATTATTGATAATGACATGAATAGGATTTAACTGTGAGAATGCATTGAATTTCTGAAACTGAAGTTTTGAAGATCAGTTGTGTTTGAGTCGACGTGGTCGTTCGATGGTGTGACAGAGTGAAGACTCCTCCCGCAGAGATGATCTTTGACTACAGACCGCAGCCAGGTTTGATTCTCTTCTGTTCAAGAAAAGTTAGAATTAACGAGCTTTGTCATTTTAATCAGATGCAGCGGCGGCTGAAAATGAGAAGCTGCTACCTGAGTGTCTCTGCTATTAAGACAGAGGAGCGATAACAGGTTCGGCAACAGGTCAGAGCTCGTAGAAATGGTGCATTTTGCAGATTCATTTGTCAGAAGCCAGTGTCGCATTCACACACTGTGGTACTAAATTTCACGTGTAATTCCGCCATCTTTCCAGTAACTTGCTAATGTTTTGATAAAAAGCAGCTCAGACAGGAAATAATGAAATGTGCTGATAGACAGAACAGAGCTATAGGCAAGCTTTTATTACTTGCTTATAGAGAAACACTCAACCACTTAGCGAAGACATGACACAGGTTTCCAATAGCCGGCAGCTGAAAATGTGATTTCTAACTCTCCGTGGCAGCCTTCTGATCTGATGGTTTTCTGAAACACGATCGTTGTAACTTTCATCACTGCACTGTGTTAGATACAGACAGCTGTGCTTTGCTGAGTTGTGCTGCACATTCAGGCTGTTTTTATTGCACTTCACAACAACAGGCCTAAAAGGTGATGTCAAGTTTCGTAATATCACGACTGTGCTTTTTGATTTTCTATTAAGTAATTGAGCAAACTCATCACTCTTTACTCTCACTCCTTGCTCCTTCTCTTGGTCTCCATGTTGTCTTCAAGGTACAAATGGACCCTTCTGGTGAGATGCCGAGTGGCGTAAGCACATGAATAATTTGTATCTAATATCCCTTCTCCTCTCAGCAATATAAACATGCTTTTCCTCAGTGTCTCACCTCTGCTGATCCCCTGTTCTCTGCCTCATCTCTCCCTCAATCACAGTCTCCCCTGTTTTTTCCTCTTTGTCGCTTCTTCCTGTCTTTCCTGCCAGACTCCACTAAACAGGCTCAGAGTGAAAATGGAAGTGGTTTATCACTCAGGTCCATTATGTTAGCATTCATTAGATAGGGCCAAAGGACACCATGATTAATTGAGTAGGCTTTTGTGTGTGTGTGTTGTGATATTTGAATATAACCATATGCAGCAGGCTACATTGTGTGTATATCTGCTATAATGCATTTTATACATACGATTTCTACTCAGCTATAAATGGCAACGTGTGAATAAACAAGGCGAGTGAAATATACCAGAGGTCACGGGGTCAAATTTTAACACCATGGGATGCACACTGAATGTGTCAGAATCCACTGGCACATATCGTCCTCCAGAGGTTGGACTGCTTCCATAATGTCCTCCATAATGTCCACATGGACTTCGTGTTAAATGTGTTGCAGACTCTCTCGGGTTCTGTGAGAGCTGCTGCTCAGGTGTGATGCATGAATAGTCAGCAAGGTGGAAAAACACATCCCAACACCAGGACACATTGTAGATTATAGATACCAGATGATGCAAAAGTGGTGAAAATCCAGCGAATGTATAAAGTTCTTCAGGAAAGTCAATGGGAGAAATAACAGACAGTGAAAGCAACACGTCATGTGTGATGCATTCAGGCACAGTGTTCAGTGTGGGTCACCTGCAACACAAGAGCAGTGACCACACGGAAAACTGGACAGCTTTATATTGGAAGCACCCGGGGAACAGATCCTAGAGAAGATTAAGGTGCCTTGCTCAGGGGCACTTAGACAGTGCAATAGGGAAAGAAATGTCCATTTGTCTTCAAAAAATACATCCCCCGGTCCACGTACACTGTTGCCAGTCTGTGTCCTGTCACTAGCAGCCTTCCCTGACCACGAATCCTCCGCCTCTCCCAAAATGACATGTTGCATTGGCCGGGAATCGAACCCGGGCCTCCCGCGTGGCAGGCGAGAATTCTACCACTGAACCACCAATGCTCATACAACAGGGAAAGGGTCGACTTCAAGTGCAAGAAAATAGGTGATTTATTTATTTATTTACTCATATTGTGAATAACCTTAATGATCAGAATTAAGGAAAATGAATCTGCAGATGCTCTGGTTCAAAATGAGTCCAAACTTTTCCATGTATGTCAGTTTTCAAGCCGTGACAAAGACCGAAATGTGGCCTGAAACAGACTAAGTGAGCCTGGGTGTCAGGAGTGGAAACCAGATTGAATCAGTTGTTGATCTCTGGTTTAGAGGAGTTAGGAGTCAGTAATGATATAAAACAGAGCAGTCGGAAAAATATTTCAAAAATTGTGGATCACTGAAACTGAGAGGTCCTTGAGCGTACAGTCATAAATGTGCTCAAAAAGTCTGATGTAATTATTATAAAAAAAAACCCCGACAGCTTCTGTTCTAATATTAAAAATGGTACATGTGAAGTGATTGAAATCATATTTCAGTAAAACGACTAAAGGTTGTATTGGTGAAATGTTGCTGTGCAGCTGTGGGACACTGAACCTCACAGAGACACTTTGTCACTTCTCTCTTCTCTTTTTTTTTATTATATTGCAAATAATGCTTCAGTGTTCAGACTCACATTTCTTTGATGAAAGCTTCAGGCTGAGACATCTGTTTGTTCCTCGATACACAGAAACGTTTTAAAATTCACATGTAGTTAACAGTCACCTTTTTGCTGGATGTCTTTTATTTGAAGCATTGTTTCATTTAACACACTGGCTGCCTCACCTGGCTGCCTCACCTGTCTGCCTCATCTGTCTGTCTCACCTGTCTCACCTGTCTGCCTCACCTGGCTGCCTCACCTGGCTGCCTCACCTGTCTGCCGCACCTGGCTGCCTCACCTGCTGCCTCACCTGGCTGCCTCACCTGACTGCCGCACCTGACTGCCGCACCTGCCTGCCTCACCTGTCTGCCGCACCTGGCTGCCTCACCTGGCTGCCTCACCTGGCTGCCTCACCTTCCTGCCTCACCTGGCTGCCTCACCTGGCTCAGGTGAGCACAGGAAACAACACGAGGGAACGTTGGCAGTGTTTTAAATTGTCAGGTTTGATAATAAATCTCAGCATCTTACAATGAAAATAATGACTAGAAAATAAACCGACTGCTTCCAAACACCTTGTCTTTTGACACCAAACAATGTCACTTTTATATTTTGTTAAGAATGTTTCAGAAGTCCGTAACTTTCCTGCAGCCTTCAGACAATGAACATCCGGACAAAGCCAAACAGCAGCTGAACTGTGATTTACCCGACGGCCGCTTTTAACCTCCCTACGGGCGCGTCGAGGCCTGTGCCGGCACAGAAACTCTGAAATGCACTTAAGTGAGAAGTCCTCGGATGAGACGGCATTCCACATTTCAGAAGCATATGCTCCCTAAAAATAAATTCACGCCACCTTAAAAATTGAAAGAGGCGCACATATTTTCTGAAGTCTTGCAATTTTCTCTCTCGGCTCCTCAGTGTTTTTTCAGTTTGTGTGTCACTGTTCAACCCTGCGAGACAGACTGCCACAGAAATTGAGGGGGCATCATGATATAATATTAGAGAGGCATTACATGTAAATACAGGTAAAGTAGGGATTTTAGCGGCTTTCTGAGTGGGTTCGCCTGCTGAGACTTTATTCCAGGAGCTCACTGTTTCCTCTCTCTCCTCGTCAGGGGATTTGTCAGTCGGATTTTTTTTTTTCCCAGGTGTCACTGAGGACACGGGGAGGTGAGAATGAGGAAGGCAGAGGAGGAGGAGGAGGAGGATGGTTGATGGATGAACAGAGTCGGTGTTGTGTCTGTTGGCGTTCTTCTCAGAGTAAGAAAGAGATGAAGTGACACATCTGCAATAACAGCAGGTAGCGATAATATTTTTCTTTAGGATGGACGACTTAAAGAATCATTGGAACGGATAAGTTTGGCAGGATACCACAATTTAGACCAAATACAGCAGCAGTAACAGCTACAGATTGTAGAAAACACAGCACCATTGTCAGCAGTGTCTCCTGTTTCCAAGGTGGTGTCGGTGTCAGCTGGATGTCCGTCTTCTCTAAAACCATTAGCATTTGGCTCCTGACTCTAGTTATGGACCGGATTAGGTGGACTGGGATCCAGTTCAGGACACAATGAGCTGTCAGCATGTGCCCAATTATCCATATCCAAAGTCCATTTTCCATTTTGAACCGTGTTCCAGTTTCATACTGTACATTCTCTGTATACAGTTGTGTCAGTTTCACACTAGTGACAAACTTCAAAAAACGTTCTTGCAAAGATTTAAAACTTTTTTTTTAAAATACCTTTTCCTCCGTCGAGCTGTCTGACAACCATCTGCGATTGCTTTCCATTTCTGCAGCTGCTCCTCCAGCTTCTTTGTGCATTGCATTGTGGGACAACACTTTCGACAATATCCCACTCAAAATATGCGGATTTCATATGTGCACTGTTTCTTTGCATGTACTTAAGTTCGACACTTTGTGCTCACTGTAAAACCGGCTTTGGATTAGTACGTATGGAGTCGGGACTCAGCTTCAAATCTTCTTTTCTTCTCCCTCTTTTTCTCACCCTCTTCCCTATTTTCCCCATCACTCCTCATTAATTTAACACTGATGCTTGAATGAAATCTTGCACTCGCTGGAGGTCGTGACCGTTTATGAGTGAATCGGCATTCCAGTGATTTTCACAACTCTAATGGGGACTGAGATGCAAATGTGGAGGAGGGTTAAATGGATGCAGAGGCTGATTAGAGGGAAAGATGTGCACAGGATTACGGATGGATGGATGGATGGATGGGAGCAGCAGAGGAAAAGGGGTTAAGGAGTTAGGAAAGCAGCAAAGGAGAGCGAGGGTGAGACAGGCGGAGAGAAAGCTTTTTGCAACCTGCCACCAGAGACATCACAGTTTTTCTGCTCAGAGGGTTTTCACTCGTTAGGAAGAACAGCTTTGTGTGTGTGTGTGTGTGTGTGTGTGCCCAACTAAGCCTCAACATGTTCGCACCGCCGGGAATGCCTTCCACTCTCCCGTCCTCTCCTGCACTCCCTGACTTTTGTCTTTTTTTTTTTGTTGTCATTTCTTTTCCTCCTGACTTTCTTCACACGTCCCACCATCTTTTAAAAGGCTCCAGGTTGTCTGATTTTTTTTCCCCTGCCATTAGGTCCATATCCTCTGCTGTTACACCTGAGTAGCTCTGACAGGCTGCGAACACTCAAAGAAAACCTTTACTGTCAATAATGGATTAACCGACATGCAAAAAGGAGTAAGATGTATCAGGAAGAGAGGAATAAATAAAATAACAGCGAGGTGTTTCTTTGCTGTTGAATATCGAGTGTTGCACAGAGGCGAGGAAGAAGAGAGGCAGAGAGAGAGAGAGAATAAGTTTGTGTTTTGACGCCGCCCTAAAGAAAATGATGTCTCCAACGAGCTCCGTGCCACTCGGCCGGGACTATTTATCAAACATCAGAGAGACGCAGCCCGAGGAGCGCGCCTCGGCTCGGGAAGGGTCGCGCCACTTCGAGAGACGAGGACGAGACGCGGCGTGACAGGCAGACAGATAGATAGACACGCAGGCAGACGTGGCACAAAATTGGTTGGTGGGAGGTAAAATTTACTCAGACGCGGGTCGTGTCAAACGGCGCGCTGCGAAGACAAATTGCATTTTTCAACCAACTCGGCCAGACTGGGGCAGGTTTAGTGCGCCGAGCAGCCGGGTTTTATGAGAGCTGAAACTTTATTCGAGAGATGAATCGCCACTCTCCTTCCAATGCCTTTGCTCCCTTTCTGTGTCAAACTCTTCAGGGTATGGTAGAAGCAATCAATAGTGGGAAAAGATAGAAATATAGCAAAGGGGAAAAATAAAGAAGATGCTGCTACGCCTTCCTGAGGAATGAGTATTTCTTCATACTGTGAGCTTGATGGTCTCAGTGGCCTTCGTCGGGTAAAAGTTGCGTCACGAACATCAACTGATGAAGTTATAAACCAGCAACTATCCTGCAACATTTGGGAACCGTGACTACGTTTCTCGCAAAAATTATGAATCAAATTGTTAAAGATTATTTTCATCTTTTTTTTTTTTTTTTTAGCTCTGCAGATAGTTTCAGTTTGATGTGACGCAGCTTTTGCAGGTTTTTCACTATTTTACATTGGAAAAACTCAGCAGTCTCTTGTCCAAGATTACCCACAATCCTCACTGTCTATCAAAGAAACAGTCCCGTTTGACAGCGAGGTCTTGACACATCCATCTTGGTGAATAGATCGCACGAGGGTCAAGCATTTTCCTCCTGCTCCCTCGTGTCGTCCATACTGTAACCACCTCATTCCGTCTCCTCCTTCCTCGCTCTTCTCGCCCTCCATCTCAACATATTTCTTCACTTTCGTCAAGGTCAGCTCCTCCGTGCGTCTGTTTTCCTTTGCTGTTCCTGCTCCTCTGATCTGACCTCCGACCTCTGCACTTTCACACGCGCACATTTGTAGTTTACGCTGACATACATTTGACCCTTAATGTGCCGTATGTATGATTCATGAATCTTTAGTGTCCCGAGATGCACATGGGTGGAAAACAGCTCTCTCTCTCTCTCTCTCTGCATCTCCCTCTCTCTCTGTCTCTCTCTCTCTCTCTCCCTCCCTCCCTCTCTCTCTCCCTCTCTGCCCCACCTCTCTCTGTCTCTCTCTCCCTCCCTCTCTCTCTCTCCCCCCCCCCTCTCTGTCTCTCTCTC
>JBBMOC010000028.1:5512736-5577296 GCA_037975185.1 Centropyge bicolor
TTTGTTTTCTACATATATGCTAGCTTTCTTTTTCTTTCTACCATCTTTTCATGCGTAACTTGCCTCTGTCTGCACTGTAGAGTCACAATATTTATTAATATTATTAGTAGGTCTGGGTCCGTATGGGACAGCTTCTGGGTCCGGACCCGGACCGCGGTCCGCCTGTTGGTGACCTCTGACCTACACCATTATTTTTGATTATTTTTTAAAGGCACCAAAACGTGATGTCGACCTGCAGATACAGGCGTTATATTCAGAAAATGCTACCAAGTGTCTTCGGAAACGGACAAATGATGTATTTAATTTGTTCTTTTGGAGGATTTGTTGTGATGTTCAAGATTTCCCATGAAGTCTTCAACAAGTCTCCCAAAGTAAAAGACAGAAAAAAAAACGTTTGTAGCTGCCCTTCAAAATAAAACATGACAGTGTTTTCTGATCTGTTGCTTGAGCATCCATCCACCTCAGCCTTCTCCTTCTGCAGACACAATACTTCCCACTTTGCTCAAGACGAACTACAGACAGTTACCAACAGCTGCTGCAGGGATTCGTCATTTTATCAGTATAAACACATGTTTTGTTTTGTTTTTGCAAATGCTGAAACAACTGCCATTTTTCTTAGAGGACAAGTGAAACATAGTCGCTGTTGATAAGAGAACATTTTCAGATTGACAGCATTTCTTTCATGAGCCGGTTCAAAAACAACCTTTACAGGCTGCAGAATATCAATTATGAGATACATTTGTGGAAGAAAATATGTTTATATTCAGTCATGCAAACTATAATTGACTGTTATAATAAACTCATCAGCAGTAAACTGTGAGACAGGTAAATGGTGGACACTGGCTTTCTTCTTTGTGTCTTATATTTGTGTTAAAATCCAAGTTGTTTTCTTATCTTCCATCGTCTATGCAGCAGCATTTTGAGTGAAATAGTTGATGGTGACTTTGTGGATCCCTGTGTGTGGGTGTGTGTGTGTGTGTGTGTGTGTGTGTGCTGCGATTAAATGCATGTTGTGAACCTCCGCATTATTAAAACATGGAGATTACACATCCTGAATAGCCTCCTATTCTTCATATTAAAAATTAATAGAGAGTAGAGAAGAAGGGAGGAGAGAGGAAGGAGGGGTGGGGGGGTGATGGCAGGGGAGGCAGATTTGAAGAGGCGAGAGCAGGGGAGAGGACAGAGCTCCTGGTTTTAAACACAGGACCTAGAAGGTACATTAGAGCTATCAATAAATCAAGGAAACAAGGTTCGTGTTATTTCTCTCATAGGATTTTACAATTTTTCAGCAGCTGGAAATAGCTGTATCTCCCCCCCCCTCCCAAAAATATGCTTTCTTATATTTGGCTAAAAAGACTCATTGCATACTGCACATGTCCCTCTTACTATTGCATATTTACCATTTACCAAACACAAGCTGGCATTAGCTGCTTCTGTCTTTTGCTGCTACATTATACAGATTTCACATGATTACATTTCAACAACCTTGTTATGCTTAGATGGCTCCATGCTATACTTCAGGTGGTCTTAATTGTTTATGCCATTTTTCAAATCAGCTTCCACATTCACAATGTCACATGACCAAAATCAGGTTTGTTACGAACTCAACCAAAGGACAAAAACTCACTTTTGTTGGTGGGAGTAAATATAGTTGGTGATGAAGGTTTTTTTTTTTTTTTAATTTGGTGATACAGAAATTAATGTCAATATTACATCATCGTTGAGGCGGCTGAGGGAGAATCCCCTTCGTCCTCCTGCTCTCTTCTCTTATAATTCCTCTCCCAATTTTATATAGCAAACAGTATTTCCTATTTATTGCTAACTGCTCTTATATTACCACTCATATAAAACCGAGCAAACTCTCCGCTGCGTTGACGGCCTTGTTTTATTGGCATTTTAGTGAATCTTTTTCTTAAGCTTTTAAGTTGAAGCCTGCTTGAGTTTAAGCAGTGAAAAGAAACCTGGTGAAAATAGCAAGTTAATAGCTGAAGACATGCAGCTACTTGATGTTGCACCAATGCTTTTGGTGGCTAAACTGAAGCTTAATATCGTCAGGTACTGCCAGGTTACAAAGATTACTATTTATTTTATTTCAATATAAACCTTGTCAACAGGACAGAGACAGACACATGGACATGTTTCAGTCACGTAAAGGACGTTATCCCAGGTGGTGACGATGATGATGGAGCCTCTTCTCTTCATCGTTAACTCCCAGGTACCTCTGATTCTCTCAGAAAATTTTCTCTGCGTCTCGCTCTCTCTCCACTATCTTTTATCACAAAACACCCACACATTCAATCTCTCCAACTTCTCTGAGCCTCAGTGGGTTTTCCACTACAGCGGTAAATCTCATATCCTGCTTTCTATTTAAGTCAAATATGCACAAACTTTCAGGGGGAGGTCAGGGGGAGATTACCGTTTGAGCCGAGTAATTTACTTTCTGTGAAATAAAGTCACGATGCCAACATGCAAACGCTGGAGAAGATTTTAGTAAGATTGCCGACAAATGGATGAATAACAAAGACCAGAAGTTTCTAACTTCAGCCATAGAATCAGATCTGTGCCTCCGCTTTCTTTCTCTTTGATGTTGGTCGTCATTCCAACCAGAGGAAGATAAAAAATACTGACGCCATAAATGTAAGTGTTATATTCATGGACACCACATGATGAGCTCTGATTCTCTGATGCTTCGGCCATGATATGGTCGAATATCAGACTCTGATTGGTGGATTAAAGACAGAGGATAAACCCTTCTCCATGATCATCTTGGTCCCAAGTGAATTTGTCCTCGTCTTTAAAAGATGTTTAGGTCCCTCTAGCGCCACCATGAGGACAAACCTTACATGTGAATACAGATGTTTGTTCACTGTTTATTCAGTCCAACACTTCACTACTCCTGAGGTGTAAAACATTCCAGCCTCTAGGGGCCACTAGTGCACATTTATGCTTCTCATCTTGTTTCATGCTTCGATTTCTTTTTAATGTTTATAAGTTTTTATGAGTGTGTGAATGTTTGTGCCAGCGTGGACTGCTATGAAATGTTCATGTGTGTATTCTTATTGTATACTACATGTATTTCTGCTGTGTATACTGCATGTTTCTTCTCTGTGAAGAAAGCATCATATATAATTTAGAAGAAATTATACAATAACAGCAGCCGCTCTTGAAGGCTTTGCTCGCCTATTTTTCAGATTGCCGGTGAAGCTGGAAATTATTGGGTGTGAAGCTGTGCATTACTGTAGGTGTTGGGCTTAAATTGACGCCCACCAGCCACTTTCCTCAGTATCCAAGCATGGAAGGATATGTGCAACGCATCAAGGCCTGTGGACTGATAGGAGCTTATACATCATTTTGTTTTACATCCTCCTTGAGATGAAGGTGTCTGTTGTGAGACAGACCCGAGAACAGCAGGAGAGAAATGTGCAGAGGAAAGACAACAAACATGCACAAACACAATTATCATAAAAATCTGAGTAGCTCACAGATGAGAATTAAAATTTAGCAAGTGTGATAAGACAGTGGAGTTTTACATTAGTGACAATATTTACCTGGGGAAATGAATCGATCCATAATTGAGGTGTGTGCTGGTGAGAGGAGGAATTATTGTACCATGATCAAAATGCATCAAGTGTCCAGCAGTGATAACAGTCAGATTAAAAGGTAATTAAAGGTTTAGTCCATATCAGCTGTTTGTGATGAGAGCAGCTTCACACTTAATCTCTACCGAAAACATCTGGAGCTGTTCCACAGCTGAGGATGACCAGAGGTCGAAGGTCGATCATCGGCCTGACCTTCACATTCTGCGGTGACTGACAGTGTCTCATCCGTGCAAAGACTGAGTCACTGATCAGCACAACAAGAGAAAACAGACTTTCTCAAAATTGCTATGGAAAAAAAAGAAGCAAAAAAAAGACAAGTGTGTGCAGATGAGATAAAACGAAAATAAGAGGCTTAGAAAAGAAAGCCGAACTCAAAGCAAATACAGAACAAAAAACATTAAAACGACGAGCAAAGAGGCGTCCGACTCGGATAACGGCATCAAAACAGGCGGCAGAATGAAACATGATGGACAGGTGTAAAATGACAAGCAGAGGTTAGTGATGACAAAACAAACCAGTGATACATTTTAAATGGACCCACAATAATAACAATAATAATAATGATGATGATGCAGTAAAAAGTGATTAACATAAACAATTCCCATTTTCTGACTGATTGACATTTCTGACGTCGGCATTCAAACAGGAACAATATATTTTTCAGCGGTGTCGTCACGTCCTTCAGAGCTCATGCCTTCCAGCTCAAGACGCTTTATCTTCCCCATAAAGAACATCTTGTTATTTCTGTAACCTTGTCTTGAATAGAACAGGATGAGCACTCTCAGCTACAAGCAAAACAAGAGAGAGACGGGGAGGGAGTGATGTTAGTTTAGGTCCACAATCAGACTCAGTGTTACCTGTTGTCTGTATCTACTTCTGTTCGAGAAGACTACACAGCTTCGTCCTACACCACTGTTAGGTTTTGTTGCAGACTTTAATGATGTCACCTGACTTCCTCCTTTTCTCCCGTCACAGTCACTAAAGCTGCTCGAGGGCTTTGTCACTTCAACGTTAACATTAGTCGTTTTGAATGTGTCACTGTTGCTGATTATCTTGTACATCATTTACACAGTCTATCTATCTATCTATCTATCTATCTATCAGCGAAAAGCAGAAATTGCAGGTACTGTAGAACTTTCCCATTTTCAGCTGACCTCATTTTGCCACTTCCTCTGATTCTGACATGTGACTTTTTCTCAAGACACATGCGGCATGTTCTCACGGTCACGGTCGTTCAACGTGACACCAATCAAAACAACAGTCAGACTCACTTCACTGCTGAAGTGGCTCTGATTGGCTTTTCAGAAAAAAGACCACTCGACGTGTTGCAGGGCTCATTCACGGACCGGTATCCAAATGTGGGTTTTTTTTCCCACTGTCATAAAGGCAACGCTGATATTCGACTAATAACTAACTAATTGAAATTCTACAGATACTGAATCTGTAAACAGTTCCCGACCAAGACAGAGTCTTTTCTCTGATTAGTGGAGTTGTTGTGTTTTGGCTGAACTTACACTGAACCAAGCTGGAACATCCTGCTTCATATTTGATTTCTAAGTTCTAAAAAAACCACATATCTGAGCATATATGCTTCCTCTATAGGTGAAGGGTTAACAGAGCTGCAGCTGATCCATTTCCTATCCATCAGTGTGTGTGTGTGTGTGTGTGTGTGTGTGTGTGTGTGTGTGTGTGTGTGTGTGTGTGNGTGTGTGTGTGTGTGTGTGTGTGTGTGTGTGTGTGTGTGTGTGTGTGTGTGTGTGTGTGCGTGCTCAGTGGGGTTAAACTGAGGAAAATCTATCCAGTAAATCAATCCATCTCCATCACGAGAAGATTAAATGTCCACATCATCAGCGACTCTTA
The DNA here is from genome assembly GCA_037975185.1 of Centropyge bicolor. Taxonomy (NCBI): domain Eukaryota; kingdom Metazoa; phylum Chordata; class Actinopteri; family Pomacanthidae; genus Centropyge; species Centropyge bicolor. The sequence continues at coordinate 5,518,196 of JBBMOC010000028.1, forward strand.
AGGACACACACACACACACACACTCTCACACACACACACACATATGTATAAATAGACATCAAACACTTTACACCCATGAATATGTTAGTGTAGTTTCGATAAACACTTTTCTTTGTGTGCTTTCGAACCGGATAAGCGACAGACACACACACACACACACACACACACACACACATGAATATGTTAGTGTAGTTTCGACAAACAATTTACTTTGTGTGCTTTTAGACTGGACGAGCTACACACACACACACACACACACACAGAGTTGCAATTATGTGGAAAGTACTGTGGCCATTTCTTTTCATTGATGTCATGGTGGAAGCAATAAAGTTGATCTAAAGATTCAGGGCGTACATGAGAAAGGACAGTAATGGTGTTTGATTATCTGTCTCAGTTACATTCTGTGTGTGTGTGTGTGTGTGTGTCAGCAGCCATTGTGGAGAAATGAAAACACTTGTAAATAGTTATTGGAAGCACAGGGTCCTTAAACATATAAATAGCTCCCTCCAACATAATTACCAGAGTAAAACAGACACACAAACACAGTGTGTGCACACACATTCACACAATGTGTGTCACGTCTGTTGCCATGTGATTGGCTGTCATGGTTACTGGCAGATCATTAGCCAGCTAGCAAGCTACTGAATTAGCGTCCCGTGACAGAAACATGCAGACACGCGAAATTAAACCACACAACAAGGAACAAAAGGAAGCACATGTGACAGATATCAGAGAGGTTTTCTTACTTCAGCTTTGATTCTTGTCCACACTCGTGATGGCAAATCAAATTATTAATTAGAAGGAGAAATGCAAAAAGTGAGTGAAGTAGAAAAAAAAAAAAGCTGATTAAAGATTCAAAATAATTTACTCTGCAAATCTAAAGTGAGGAACGAGCTTCGAAAACACCAAATCACACCCAAAAATAATTTCTGTCCCTCTTCCTCATTCTGCCGTCCGTCTCAACATTTATGCACCAATCAGCTTCCAAAATATGAAAAATTAATGGATTCCTTAAACATTTAGAAAGTTAACTTTTTCCCCAGTTTCCTGTGTGGCTTCGACCTGAAGGGCCTCGACGGTCTGAGCTGCTTCACTCGACAATATTTTAAAATCCCAGAGAAGCGTTCATTATTCCTCTGAAATGACCTCCAGGATTCACAGGAAACCACGCGAGCACACCGAGCAGGTTTTATCTCCAGAATTAATAATCAATGAATATATTAATAATTGTCTCTATTAATCATGGACAACATGCTGCAAATGGATTCTGTTCAATTCTGAGTCGATGCCTCGAATTTAAAAAGCAGCGATAAGAAAATTATAATTCTGGTTTAGAATTCAGTGAAAGGTTTGGGCTGAATCAGGATTGATGATAATTTCATTCGTTGAATATTCAAACTTACGCCATGAAAAAAAAAAAAAACTGGCAGTGAGTTGGCAGATTTTTTTTTTTTTTTTTTGTAAATCATACTTCTAATTTCCAAAGTAGCTGAAAGACGTTTGGCAGGTTTGACCTTCTGCTGAAAAAAAAAAAAACAACCCTGAGGAAAACAAACACCTCTGCATCTGCCACAGAAACAGACAGTTTGGTTTGTGATTTATGCTGCTGGAAAAAAAAAGCTTCTGCAGCTACTTCATGCTTTTCTGTTCATAACTGTTCTGGCTGTGTTGGTGGTGCCAGGTCATGGTGGCAGCAAAGTATGTAAGTAAGAACCAAAGACGTCGTTCAGCTGCTCAGCTGTGTAGCAGGCAGGATGGGATATTTAGTCTGTCCCTGAAAACTATTCTAGATCTCAGGGTCTTCTCCCTGTTGAATGTGTGTAGAATACATCTAAAGAGAGACTTCCTGGATGCATCTTAGTCACAGTCTGGGTCCATCTGATCTGGTTCCTTTTAGTGCAAAAAGCAACGGAAACAAAGACTTTACTCTACATTCTAAATATTGTCCTTTGGTCAGTTTGCAAAGATCATGAGCATAGCTGATGTTTGCAACGTAGATTGGTAATTTAAAGACACTGGATCTTCAGGCTAAGCTTCCTTTTCATCACCACAAGTCATTACAGTTTAATTGTTTTTGTAATATATATAAGAGCCCCTTTGGTTTATGCTATTATTAAAAACTGTTCTTCCTGGGATCCACATGTGAAACAAGAGCTGATACATACAGTGCAGTATCATCAGCATACTTGCATTCATTTTTTAATACACAGATAATTCGTGAATATGGAATATAGAAGAGGTCCAAGAAAGCTGCCCTGGGGGATTCCACATTGTTTGATTTAATATTTGACAGGCTAACATTAAACAGTTTTGAATGTGTATGAAAATAGTTGGAGGCGAGCTTGTCAACTTCTTTGAACCAGTCATCTGTTAAATGTGGTAAAGTTGTACGTGTTGCATAACCGACTTAATACGCATGTTGAAATTCAGAGTTGATACTGTCTTGAGTGCTAACAGGCCGACTGCTCCACTGAACGACTCCTTGCTAGATCCGTGAATCTTTTCAATTTCTTCTATGTTTACATATATGTGTATATTATGTCAGATATAATATGTGCTCTAATTGGTGTCTCAGACAGTTTGATTCACTGGCAACATTTGATTTCTTCTTTTATCCACTTTACTTGTGAAATAATAAATAATATAATTAGCTGTATCTTGAGGTTTGGTTATAAATCCACCTCCAGATTCAACAAATGAGGGAGTTTTTTTCACTTTATCATCACCCTTTTCTTAATTAAGGGTTCTCCACAATATTGCTTTTTTCTTCTGTATTCATTTCAGTGACACTGTTTCTCAGTGAAAGCTGAAGCTGCCAGTCAGAGCAGTCGAACAGATGTGCAACCAGCTTTGTTCACTCCGTCCCTTTCTGTCATGCAGCTTTTCAGCTCCGAATCAAGCCGAGGCGTTTTAGTGCTTCTGACAGTTTTCTGATCGGAACATGTTTGTCACAACAAGATAAAAAGCAGTTGCATGAATAATTGTAAGGCAGCTTCAGTATGAGTTAATTACATAACCACATTATCCCGCTGTATCTTTTCATGTCTTCAACAAATGCATTTTCACTTCTCTTCTTTTGCATGTCACTTTTCACACAGCTTTAGGAACTTTTGATTTCCTTCCCACTGCAAAGTTGTTGTGATCACTGAAGCCAACTGTTGCAGACTATAGAACATATATTCACAGCATTTGTCAAAAAATTATCTTTGCATGTTGAAGAGGACGTTCCTGAACACCTGACAGTCACTCTTGATTCAACATCATGGGGTGAACTCATAGACTGTATAAAATATGGACGTAGTGTCCGTGACGTCACCCATAGGTTTCTGAAGAGCAAAAATGAAGCAAATCATAGTGCGTAGCCATCTTGGTAGCCTACCTCCGGTTACTCCAAATATGGACAAAGAGGTGGAGCGAGGGCAGAGCTGAGGTGGGTCGAATGAATGCTATTGGCTGAAAAAAGCCGCTTTATTCGAAATAATCAAACTAGCTATGGCTAACCAGCTAGGTTAAATGCTAAATATCGTTGCTAGCCAGCTAACCCCACGACGATCTCTTTCCCAAACTCAGTGACTAGAATTAGCCGGGGTGACGCCCTTTAGACCGTCAGTGGCTAGTTGTCAATCAAAGTGGCGCCACTTAGATTGACAGCTATGAATTGTGCATAATGATGTATGCTGTATATTTTAAACGAACGCCTTATAAAAAAATCCCTGTAGAAAAACAGCTTATGAGACTAGAGCCATGTTTTGAACCAGACTGTAAATATGTTTTTTTCTGTCGTAAAATCGGACATTTTAACATGGGGCTCAAATGTAATTGACTCCCTTCTGCGGCCTGGTCTAGCGGTTATTCGAGGAACTGCAGCTTTTTTGCACTTCCGCATTGGCTTCATTTTTCAGCGGCGGAGGTTGCCGCTTGGGTGAACTGCATCAAGTAGCTTCACTGAACTTTTTTTCCAGCGTACAGTCAATATATCATATCAACATATCATAATATATGTTGATATATGATATTCTGACTATTATATATTGTTATTTTCAGGGTAGGTTAACACACTTTGACAGGGCCACTTGTATGAAACATGAATTTCATACATATTTTGACAGAACTTGGGTCTTTAATGCACAAACAAAATGTCACATTCAAACCTGTGTTTCCATCTCACTCACCAGGTTTGAGTCATACAATAGCCGCCGCCGCCGTCATTAGCTTGAACGCTGCTTTTGTCTGAAGCACTTCGCAGCACGACTGACTTCACTGGGCTACAGGGAAATGAGGCTTAATGGCTCATGAACAAAAGTCTGGACATTGAGGACCAGTGTTACGTAGACCCTCATGTTTCCTTTCTTTCTTTCCTTCAATTCAACTGCAATATGTAATTTTCTATTACGCACCCATATTACATCATCATTCAAGCAAATTATCTGCTAACTGATGTTGCACCTGTAATCTTGCAAGAGGGCTCATTAAATCTTATTTTCTGTTGACCCCTCTCTCCACGTTGCCACTCAAAATTATGAATTTTCTTGTTGCTGAGTAGTTTGACAGGGTCAGAGCTGGTTATTATCGTGGCAGTGCACTTTAGATTGATGCCTAGGTGACGTCCCATTTTAATTAACCAAATGAGGGTCGTGCAAGTAGATGCCACATTTTTCTGATAATTGTAAAAATGGCTGCCATCAAAAATTCAAAGGAAAGAGGAGCGGAAATTATGCAGAAATAGGGAAGGAGAGAATATGGAGAGAGGCAGTGAGTGAGATCCAGAGACGTGAGCAGAGAAAACAAAGTCAGAAAACGCAGATGAAACCTCCTCCAATCACCCTCCCTGTTGCATCAAAGACAGACCAAACAAGATCACCTGAATTCCTCCTTTGTTCCACCGAGGCCCGCTGACTTAGAAACCGCTGTTTCTGCCGCCATGATAGACTTCAAGGAAATAACCCGTCATTTTCCACTCAGCAAAATCATCCATTACGCTCCAAATCGAAAAGCACCGGGCTTTATCTGTCTCAAAGACGCAGAGAGAGAGAGAGAGAGAAGTGAGGAGAGAGATAGCAGGGGAGAAAATTCAAATATATTAAAATATGCCAGAGAGACAAAGAAAGTGCACGAGGGAGGCGGTGGGTTGCAAGAATCAAATCAAAAACTCAATTGAGTGGCACAACAGATAGATATACAGATATAATTTGGCTGATATAGTTTTGAGTCATCTGTGATTTCGTCCTATCACTCACAATAAATAAGGAGCGATCAGCAGGCCTGGTGGGGAGAAGAGATGAAGAGATGTGAGACGTTGGCAGAGGTGGGAGGAGGAATTAATCCTCACACAAACCGCTTGTTTTCTTCACATCTACACAATATTTAAAGCGTGACTGCGCTTAAGATCTGATGAGTTAGATGCCGTATTTGCTGTTATGCATCGTGCTTGGTTTGTATTTCCTGTAAGCGCTTTGTGAGAGAAGTGGGATTCAGAGTGAATAACCAGCAAACACCAGCCTGGATCCATCAATACTGCATCCAGAGCATGCCAGAGGACTCAAACTCTCCTTCAAATGAACGCTCTGTGCCTGCTACTGCGAACTATGATAACTTTGTAAGACGTCAATATGGTGTTTTTACAGCTTCCTCCTCTGCATGTGGCCAAAGTCATATTTATGAGGAGTGAAATCAATGAATGAGATGTAACCTCAATACAAGTTTGAGGAAAATTAGAATATTTTTCAAGTGGATAATTGATTAATATTGAGAATGCTGCAGCATCAAAAACACATATTGAGTTAGCTTATTTGATTTACACTCAGATGCATGACTCATGTGAGATGCTCATTTCGCTCTGTGTCATGGATTTGTATTTGTATGAAGCCAACTGCTAGCGAGCACAAAGCCACGATGATACAAATCAATAACATTTGTGTCCTATGTTGCCATATTTCATTTTACTACAATCTCAACATCGCACATATTTCACTTCATATAAATCTGTTTGAAATACACAGGCTGTATCTGTGGTCACTTTAAGCTCCGAGCCTCCGTCACTCAGCCCCCCCATGTTGCAGCCTTTCCTCTCATTCCTCATCTCTATCTCTCGCTTACATAAAGGAAATGCCATATGAAATAACCTTTAAAAAAGTGGGACTGACCTCCATTCCCCACTGGTTTGGCGCACTGAGGTTTACTGTTTGTGTGAATAGTGAATATTGACATTTCGACCCGACTGGGGACTAATGTGTTGTTGAATCTATGTATGCCCTGGAACCCCTGTGTTACGGACACACACACACACACACACACACAAACCTGGAGACGCACACAGGTAGATAGAAAACCACACACACACTCAGACAAACAGCAAAAAGGTTCATATGTAACACCCATGTGCTTCTAACACAACCTGTTTCAATGCAACACGCACACAAGGTCCATATGCTCAAAGTATCTTCACATGTAATTTATGCGCACATACACACAAAACATGCACACAGAGCGCACACACACACTTACAAGACACATGCACACAGCTCAATATGCACAAATGCTGCACAGTTCCGTCTCCCTCCTTTTATTCAGGTGTGTGTTTGGGGATCTGATCAGAATTTCAATCTGTCTTCCCAGACACACAGGGTGATTGACGGCTGTCGTTTTCCACCCCCCACCCCCCACCACCACCCCCCACTCTCGCTTTGCTATTCCCCAGCTGTCTTTCTTTTCACACATCACCCTCCGCTCTTCAACTTTCAGGTATTTTAATGTCGTATGCTCAAGAACGACGGCAACGAAATTCTTAATTCTCAGGCTCCAGCCGACACTGCTGAAACAGAAAAATCATGCAGGTGAAATTCAGAATCTAAGATGAAAGACGTAACTTAGTGCAGAAGCTAAATTCAGACATGGTAATGAAGAAGAATAAACAGTAATGGAGACAGGTTATGGATGAGTGAGGACGGGTTTATAGACACAGTGAGCTAATAAATATTTATATACTGGGATGGTTAAACAACTTGTGAACAGGTAGCAAATGAATAAATGTATTTTATTTACGCAGGTATAAACGGCCGCAATAAAAACATACAAACAGAGCAATAAATATGTAGTAATCAGGAAGTAATGTAAAGTGATGTATGAATAAAGTACAGACATAGATTGAGCATCCTTCTGTCCTGGAGGATGAAGCCGTCCCTGAGCCTGGCGGAGACTGGATCTGTCCATCTGTCCGTCTGACTCCCTGCCTCTCTCTCCTCCTCTGTCGGCCTCTCTCTCTAAAACGCTGAGTCATGCGGCACAGTGTGGGCTCAGTGTTTTGTAAAATTACTCACTCTCTGCGTGTGTTTTTCTTTGTGCTGTCAAAGACTTTGTGCAAGTAACATGAGTTAGCACCATAGACTGTATAAAATATGGACGCAGTGTCCGTGACGTCACCCATAGGTTTCTGAAGAGCAAAAATGAAGCAAATCGTAGTGCGTAGCCATCTTGGTAGCCTACCTCTGATTACTCCAAATATGGACAAAGAGGTGGAGCGAGGGCGGAGCTGAGGCGGGTCGAATGAACGCTATTGGCTGAAAAAAGCCGCTGAAAAAAGCCGCTTTATTCGAAATAATTAAACTAGCTACGGCTAACCAGCTAGGTTAAATACTAAATAGCGTTGCTAGCCGGCTAACCCCACGACGATCTCTTTCCCAAACTCTGTGACTAGAATTAGCCGGGGTGTCGCCCTTTAGACCGTCAGTTCATAGCTGTCAATCAAAGTGGCGCCACTTAGATTGACAGCTTTGAACTGTGCATAATGATGTATGCTGTATATTTTAAACGAACGCCTTATAAAAAAATTCGCCCCCCCCAGAGTTGTCATGGAGTAGAAAAACAGCTTATGAGACTAGAGCCATGTTTTGAACCAGGCTGTAAATATGTGTTTTCTTCAGTAGTATCTATGTTACATATCAGCCTTTTCTCTGCATGGTCGTTCTCATCTTTACAGCGTATCAGGATGCACTTGAAATGAGATGTGTTTACAGTGTAGATAGAGGAGGTGGGGTCGATAAGATCTGGAACCTGTACTGGAATTTCAGGATTTAATGTGATGTTTATATTCCTATGTTTCTCTGTACTATATATTTACACTTAAAGAAAAACTGCCTTGTATTTATTTTCATCTTGACAGTAGTCATAATGTAAATGGACTTATCTTCAACATTAGTCGACAACAATGCCAATAAAATACACTGATGTATATATATTATATGTGGTAAACACAATGCATCTATTTTATAAATTCAAAATCTAAGAAGCATTTTTTGGGACAAAATGCTCAAACACAAATCTTGTGGCTGCTACATGAGAGTGCGTTAACATTTCGAGGCTGAAGTAAGAATCCAGGGTTATGTTTCTACACCAGGAGAAAAAACTGAACCTCTCTGGATGTTCAAACCTAAAGCTTCCGTTAATCCGCCGACGTTGCTGGTGATCTGCTGTCGGAGGAGCAGCCTCAGGTTGTGTCTCGACATGACAGCTTCGAGCTGGTGTGAGACTGAATGAACTAAATCCCGACTGATACACTGGTGGGACTTTATAATGATCCAGTGCTGTTTTTTTTTTCAGTGTCGTTTTTAGGCTGGTTTGTTAGTTAGCATGAACTCCTTGGTCCAGTATGTATCTGCTCAGTGTCATATGAGAATTACATCGAAAGAAAGCTAATAGTTATTTTGCTTGTTTTGCTTCCACAATCATCCAGATAAATTGATGACAAATTGCCACAGTTTGTGTGAAACTGCAAAGACATTTTATCGACGTGCATGTATCAACTCCTCAACTGGATTTGACGAGGATGAATTGTGCAGAACTGAATTTTATAATACATAATTCTTGTAGGAAGGTGTGATATTCCCATGATTCATATACACGCCAAAGTCAAATATGGGGGTATGAATCATAATTCTTCTGCTCAGTATTGGTATCTGTCTGTAGACTTGTTCACGTTCATAGAAATCAAACTCTACAGTTCAAGATATTAAGAACAAAATTAAAGATTTTCAGGAGCTTGTCTAATAAAGACTGATATTATGAAGACAGTGGCAGCGAAATTCACTCAACTGTCCAGCTGTGTTGCAAACTTTTAAAGCCTGGACGTTTTAAACACGGAGCTACTTCCTGCTTGAGTCTGTGTGTTCGTGTTCGGATACCTGCATTTATGTGTTTCATAATGATCATTGCATTGAGAAAATAAACAAGTGCATGAGTCTTTATCAAGCTTTCACATTAAATATCGTAACCATTACAGACGTCCCATCATCCCTCAGTGCTGCCGCTTCCTGCTCTTGTTTCCTCAAGCTCCTGCGAATGTGTGAAATAAAAGCTGGCACCGAGCAGTTGTAAAGGTTTTAGTTTGTTTGTTTCATTGCAGCAGCTCAGATCTCTCAGAGGAACATTGAGGAGAAACACAGCGCGACGGCCGAGGCAGCAGTAATGGAGGATAAGTGCAGGGTGGAAGCAGGACGGCTGGATCGTGATGGCTCTGTGTGTGAAATCTATTCCAAAGTTGAGTTTCTCTTTAAGTAGCTGGAGCTGTGTCTTTCGCCATATAAAACAACGATTGTCCATTTCCACAAAATGGCCCTATAAAGTTTTATGGGATTGTATCATTTCCTTTTATGATATTATATCATGTACTGCAGGCTACTTTAGCTCATTTCGCCGAGATGAAAACAAAAACCGTCTCTTCTGGAATGAGATGCAGCTTATGAAGCGAAGTCTTTTATTGCAGCAAATGTGCGAGAAAAAAAACACACAGCAAATATCAACAACAACAACGATGCGAAGTAATATGAGTCGGGAAATAGAGGCGTTTTAGTCAGTGAGCGTTTAGTGGGCAATTAGAAGATGTTTGCTTTTTAGTGAATCCTCAGTTTATGAAGTACTGTGATTTAGCACACACACACACACACACACACACGTATTTTGTGCAGTGAGTAATGAAAATAGTGTTTTGGAGCATTTACGGCTGATTCACATCACTGTAATATGTCTGTTTTCTCTCTGTCTGCACACACACACATGCAAGCTCAGTTTGTTTTCCTCCTAGAATGAACTATTTATTTTTTCACCCCAGCCGTCGTGTCTCATTTGTGGTAGCCAACACACACACACACACACACACACACACACACACACACACACACACACACACACACACACACACACACAGAGCTAGATTAACTCCATGGGCTCTATTTCTGTAGTGTCTCACCACAGAACTGATATTTTCCCGGGGTGCACTGACATTATGGTGAAGACACGCCCATATAAACATCCCTTAAATCACAGAGACTTTGCTCATGTTATGGTCATGTTTATGCTTTTATTGTGTTTGTCAATCAGCTGATATCCGATTGTACAGAAAGACAGATAAATAGATGTAGATTTTTTTTTTTTTTTTTAAAGAACCCTAATGCTTTTGTGGATCATTACCAGGATCATGTTTGTAAAGTATTATTAGTTCACAGAAGTACAATTTTGAAAATAGTTTCAGAAATAATTGCATTTTAAATTTTCCTTTCATAGCCTACATGGTAATATGGTGGTACTGAAGTGCAGATGGTTTCGTATGTACATGTGAAAACATGACAATCATAGGATCTTCAAAATGTCCAAAAACAACTTCAACTGCAACATCATCGAGTCAGCACTTTTGAGCTGCTGTATTCATATGTGAAAATCTGAGTTTCCTGGATGACAACAAGTTTCCTGTGAAGAAATCTTCCCACAGGATTCCCAGTCTGTCGTCATGGCGGGGAAAGTCCTGTGTTTCAAGAGGCTGGAGGGACTGAATGTGGCTCGATAGCAGCTCAGATGGCCATGATGTGATTCTAAAACAATTAGACATCCTGATGCATCAACATCTCCAGCATGTGACTACTTGCTTATTACCTATGTCTCTGGTTAACAGCAACAATAACTGACTGTTTTCCTTTAACTGTGGTTGGAAATATGAGGTATGGTTTCTCATCTTTGTTGTGTTTGCAGTGTGGCTCATGTCCTGGTCCCTTTACCTTTAACGTTTACCATGGAAACCAACTCAGCTTAGGATGTTAACAGACCTGTCGATGTCCTTTCAGTTTCACCATCCAGCTGCTTCAGCCACAGGGAACGCACAGACAACTTAGGTGATCATAATGTTAAGAATTGGGTTTTAAATTTTGCATTGACTTTTCTGCATTGAGAGCCTCTAACACATCCACAAAAAGTACGAAGTCTGATCCGTCTCCAGCACAAATCCTCGTCACGGCCTCGACGCGCCGGTCAGGACGCACTTGACTCCGATCTGCTAAGTGCTGCCGGGTTGACTAATGGAGCCTGGTTTGTTGATGGTTTCAGATGGTGTTCATGTTTCTGTGGAAACACAATCTGTTGTTGTGAAAACCAAAATGTCAGCAAACACTAACTGCACAATGTGAGGAGAGGAGGTGAGAGAGGAGGAGGGAGTGGGTGAGGAGAGGAGGGAGCTCTTCCAGGGAGAGAGGGGAGGGGGAGGGCAGGGTGGGAAAGGAGTGGGAGAGGAGGAAAGTACAGATGAGATTATTTACTTTTGTTGTAAGACTGTTATTGCTTAACAGCAGCCAAATGGCATATTTTTAATTTCTGTGTTGAAATGGAGAAGTCTTGAACGCAGCTCATTGTTTTTAATACAGCCTTGTCGGACACAAATAAGTCAAGGGGACAAGAGAATTGTGGAAGAGAGCGAAGTGGTTTTGTTTTAGAGGAGCTGGACTAACATCACTTCACAGTCCATCTGTTTCCGCTGTTGATTTTGTCGGGATTGAGAAATCCTGAGCGCGGCTCCTTGTTGTGCAAAGCTAAATGCAAACAAAAGGGAGGCAAAGCAGGAGGAGATGAGAAGAACAGGGAGGAGAGGAGAAAGCAGGAGATTGTTTACTTTCACCAATTAGCCTGTCAGAGCTTCACAGCCCGTTTCTGTCCACTGTGGGCTCTGATGAAATGCTGGAGTGAAGGGAACATGTGAGCCTCCTCTTGGGCAACACGACATCTAAACAAATCTTAATGCCATCAGTCCCTTTTCAGAAAGCTCAAGACTTCCAAAAGGTCAGCTGCTTTATTTTCCCTCTGATGCCAATATACAGTACTTTATGACATTTTCCAGTGCCGTGTCCGTCTTTTGATTCGATCTCAAGGTCAGGGAGGGAAATGATTCCTGTGCATCAGGGAGTGAAAGTCAACACATGATTCCAACAGAGACAAACCTGAAAAGGTCTGTGCGAGGTTTTTATGTTTGGGAGAGCAGATAAGAGACGGTTGGGAAACGGTACAAAGTAAAACATCACGTCAAGAATCTGCTGTAATGTTTCTTGGCAACAGGATCCATCTGAAGCAACAGCACAGACGCCAGGTATTAGACACCCCCCTTCACCTCCTGCATCATTTCCTGAACAGCTCATCAACACTTAAAATATATTTATTTCACAAGATTTAATACAGATTTTTTTTTTTTTTTTTTTTTTTTTTTGTGCAAATGTACAGATAGATGACAAATGAATTGGAAAGTCTTGGTGCATTTTCAAACCTTAGTTGTTTGGTTCATGCACTTGCATCATGCTGGATGTGGACCAGAAACAACCCCTCAACCATCCTTCAGTGGTCTTGGTCTAATCACTGATTTGCACCAGAGCAAACAAACGATAGATTTTCCATCAGCATCATCAAAATCCTCCAATGAGGGAACATGTTTTGTAAAATGGTTTTCACCCCTCTCGTCCAGCTCCAGAGACCTGAGGAGTGTCTGGAGCACCGACGCTGATCTGGAGGCTTGTGGTGGCCCGACACCTTCCTGAGAGGAAAAACAAGGTCTACGCAGATCGACAGACGGGAAAGAACAAGGGACAAGGATGTTTAGAAATAAGACCGCTGTCGTCATATCAGATCAAATCATATTTAAAAAAGCTGATTGCGCTCCAGCGGGACGGATGTTAAACACAGGTTGGTTTCATACGCGGACACGGCCGTGCGAGCCTCGACTCCCTGAACCCATGGTGTCATGTCCATCTCGTCACACGGAGTCCTTGAAGAGAGGGTGAACCTTCGGTGCAACCCAGTGTTGTGCAACGTTCATATCTGAAGAATGATGGGAGTGTGGGCAGAGACGGGGCCGGAGGAGGAGGAGGATTTTTACTCATTACATTCCAATCTGGTGGAGAATGATGAACCCAGAGGACGAGGTTTTAGTAATATCGCAGGTCAGAAGACGTCTAGACAGCTCGTCAACTTTTTGAAAAACATTTCTTGGACGTTGGGCAAGACATTTCAATTGTGTTTGAAAGACTCAGTTAGGACTTAAATCACACTGCAATACAGTCACTAATGAGTTGTATTTTGAACATATCAATGGTATTCCAGTACCTTCGATTAGTAATTAATTACATCTTATGCAATGCAATAAAAGCACATGCTTTTATTTTGAAGGATACAGACTTGTATTTCCTCATATTTATTATTATCCTGAATTGTTGTCGATTTGTTGTCAGTATTTTTCTTATGGAAATGTGTAAACAAGTATTTTCATGTTAAGGTTAGACACATTTTCACATAGAGAAATATTGCGTTGGCTCCACTTCCTGTTTGCATTTGGACTTCTCATGGGGCACATTCTCTTTGCTCGCTGCACTTTTGCTGTTTTTGTCGTAAACATGAAGTTAATTTTGAACACTTCATTATCAGAAAAGTTGCAGATGAACTTTCTTTCTAATCACTGAATTGACTAATTGCTGCAGCTTTAACTTAAAGCCAGAGTTTAATCGCCAGTGAGCTACTTGCGTGTCTATGAATGTAATTGAACAATTTTATAATTGTGGTTTTATGTTGATCTCTGACACGAGGCCTTTATTCACTTTTTTTATTCACCACCTCCTTGGCTGTGACATCTGGACATTCAGACTGTGCAGCGGCTGAAGAGTGTCCGCTCTCTTCCTCTCCCAGTAAAAGCCTCTCGAAGGCTCCTTGGAGATTAATAACACTGGACAACATGCTTAATGACGGCGCGTTAGCCTAATGAGGATTTGGGGTTCGGGCTGAAACACATCCAATGACTTTGTGTACAGAGAACTTTTCGCAGCTGCTCTCGTCGGCTCGGGGTTGCTGAAATAGGGCTGGTTAGGAGGACTCTGGGAAAGGTAATGGGCGGTGAGGTAATTTCAGCAGACGCAGGCACTAGACTGGTGCCATTATTTGTGAGGAAGAGTCATAGAGAGGCAGAGAAAGCGAGTGGGAGAGGGACATCCAGAGACAGACAGCCAGAGACAGAGGGTGATTAGGGTTAGACATGGTGCCACAGCCGGGCTGGATCTATAGAAATGGCCTCTTAACATGATGTATGAGGTCCACACAAAAACACACTCGCAGAGCTGGTGATGGGAGCGTCGTGCTGCCGGTAAGGCTGGAAAAAAATAACCTGGTAAGTCATGTAAATAGTGGATCTATCTTGTGCCTGTGTTATCACTGATATCATATTAGAGCTGCATTTATTCTGAATTAGGAGGCCGGCTCTGCTGCACACTGTTTATATTGGCCAGCTCCTCTGCAGCTTCAGCTCCTTCTCCAAACTGTAATAGCCACTTTTTTTTTTTCTTCCTGGAACACAAAGTCTTTTACTGCTGGTAGGTTATTGCTTTTAGGGGATCAATTCTTTCCCAAAAATTATATGAAATAAGTCCTCGTTTTCTTCGAAATATGGCTTCTAACTAAACTATAGAGTTAAACCATCCCCTCTGGATTAAAGAGTGTTTATACAGAGTTTTGGGCTCTGGTTTTCTGAGGACTCAGTATAATGTTGGTGATAGGAAGAACAGCAGTTAAGAGTATGAAAGGATCAGTCAAATCAACTGGTGCCAGTGGTGGAAGAAGTATTCAGATACTTTACTTCAGTAATGGTACTAAAGCTACACTGTGGAAAATACTCCACAATAAGGCAAAAAAACATCCTGCATTCAAAATTTTACTTCAGTAAAAGTATGAATTTATCAGCAAAGTGTACTTAAAGTATCAAAGTAAAAGTACTCATGTTGCAGTCAAATGTTTCCTGTCAGTGTTTTTCTGTTCATTTTCCTGCTGTAGATGTTTCGGGTTGAGCTCATTTTCACTACTTAATATCCTGGTTACATCTACAGTAATAAGGATCATATTCTATAAGATCATCATGTTTGTAGCATCGTTGTCCTGTGAGAATCTCATTTTCTGGCTGATCCAAGATGGTTTTTAAAGAGTTTATTTAGCTGAAGAAGGAAGATCGTTTTACTGAATCCATAAAGCAAAGCTTGATCCTTTAGTTTATTACAAACATTCAAAATCAGTTCATTTGGATGGTTTTCATTGGACAGGAAGGAAAAATGTAATCTGTAAAGTAACTAGTAACTAAAGCTGTCAGATAAATGTAGTGGAGTAAAAAAACGCATTTTCCACTGAGATGTTGTGGAGTACAAGTGTAAAGTTGCACAAATTGGAAATACTCAAGTAAAGTACCAGTACCTTGACAGTTCTAGTAAATGTACTCCATTACATGTCAGGACTGTGGTACAGAACATTGCAGCTGTCACCAAAGTGAAAGTAGAAAATTCTCTCCTTTCACTTTTGTTTCTTCAGTTTTTTTTACATTGTTAAATTGATCTCTCTGTGGTGCTAAATCTGGCTCCGCTGAGCTCGGCTGAGAAAAGTCCTGCAGAGAGCGATGGTGTAGCCTTTGCAAGCTGCCGGGCGGCTGACGAAAACTGGCAGTCCGCTCGCACCTTTTCCTGCCTCGTGCCGGAGGACAATGAGCCCTGCGTGTCTGCCGCCGTGGTTCCTGTGTAATGATTGCATGGCCCCGTGTTGTGTGAGAAAGCGCTCGCATAAGAAAAGCATCTACAAACGGCATCAGCGGCTCAGTCATTTCGTCAATATTGGCCATAAAGGCAGCAGCGGTCGCGGCCTTAAGACGACAGGAAGGAGCTGGGAAGTGACAGGTTGTCAGTGTGAAGCTTTGATAAGGAAGAGAAATGATTAGGGATTATTGGGAAATTGTCTTTCAGGGATGAACATGAAAAGCTTTTGCCAAGTGAGAAAGAACGTGAATAGAAGTTGGAGATGACGACAGTTTCTGACAAATATAAAATCTCCCATCAGACAAACAAACTCCAGAGATGTCACAGAAACGAATGCAAACTTTTTGCTGTTCAATGCAAATAAAATCCATGACAGTAATTTATTTGATTCAGCGACACAACTCTAAACCCTGCAAAACTTAAAATTTCCATATCTGGTGTGAGCACATGCCAGAAACGTGTGTATTCATGCGCGAACGCCACCAAGTCGTATTAATATTTGTTGTGCTTGGTTTTCTCCCTCTGCCGACGTGGAATCAATGCAGCACTGATGTCAGAAGCAAAGAACGGATGAATAACAAGAAGGAGGCTCCGGCGTCTTTTTCCTTTATGCATGAAGGCGGTTTTCTACCCTTCAAGGCTGTCACACAATGCGTCACACACACACACACACACACACACACACACGTGCTGTAGGTGGCCCTTTATATGAACGCTGCCACTTCCTGCGTGCACGCCATGCGTCACCAGGACGGTTTGGTCATTTTGAGCAGCGGCTGTCGCCACTTTGGTGCATTTTCTCTCTCGTCCCTCCGAGAGACGGGGAGATGGAGAAAATGACATAAAAGCAAGCGGCCTGCATCTTTATGATAATGGCCCATTACGTGCTGAATTATATGTTCGTGGTTTTGCAATTCCAGTTAAAAAAAACAAAAAAAAAACATGGATTACTGTTTTTTTTTTTGTCCCTGCGTTTATGTCCATCTCTCATCTTGTTAGTAGATTTTGTGACGCTTTCATTTTAAGCCTAAAAGCAAAAAGATGAATAACCAAAACCAAACTTGTTTCACCTACCAATGTACCCGTTTTGTAGCCACGCTTTTGTCTTCATCGACGCCGGCGCGACGCCCGCACATTTGTGAATCCGTGAGTGCCGACATCCCATCATCGTTGAGAGATGGGCGCTGTTAGCATACTCCAGCCATTACATCATTACATTCACATTTCCTGTGAAGCGAGAGGGAGAGAGAGAGAGAGAGAGAGAGCGACGAAAAACGCAAATGGAGTTCTGCAGAGCTGACTAACAGATTAGGTTTGAGCAAGTGATGGTGAGGGAGCGGCTAATTGAGTGTCGAGGTTTGTCTCCCGCTGCGTCTCTGCTTCATCTCGCTCCTGTAAGTGACACTTTTTTTTTTTTTTTTTGCATTTTTGTTCCATGTCATGTTGAGTGCACCTTGCATTCAGAAGCCAAATGGACACGCCATGCTCGCTGAGATGGCTGCCTGTGACACACACACACACACACATAGCACTGAGTGTGTGTGTGTGTGTGTGTGTGTGTGTGTGTGTGTGTGTGTGGTCAGCGGCAGAGGTGGGAGTGAGGCCAGGTGGATTGGGGAAATTACTGTGACAACACATAGAGAGAGAGGAAAAGAGTGACTGAGAAAGAGGCCGAGCCAGAGACAGGAAGGCAAGACAAACAGTGAGAAATAACAGAGCCAATAACTGAAGTAAGAATAAGAGGTGAACTAAGGTTTTCCAGCCTCTCAAGGTTTGATGAGGAATCCTTTTCGCCTCAGATGGGATCCAAAGTTTGTTTATTCTCTCTGAAGCGGTTTCTGACTCTCAACAAGCCGCCGATCGTCCCGGCTATTGTGGAGTGGAGTGGAGTGAAAATGACCTTTCAGTCCAAGTGTAACAGAGTGTGTAATGTTGTTGAGAAGTTCGCCCTCCTAAACTCGCCATTAAAGACTTTCAAAAGTGAGGCGATTGCCGGGTCGTAAACCAGTTAAGGCTGAAAGGTGAATGACGTGATTGTTCTCAATGGACTAACGTGCAATTTCTGCTAATCTGGTGACAACTGTGTTAATGTGTGTGCTCTGAACTCGACTTCTCCTGCATCAGTGGAGCTCCAGAAAGGCTGTTCTCTCAGGTTTTTCTCTGCTACACACAAACCATAGACTGTATAAAATATGGACGTAGTGTCCGTGACGTCACCCATAGGTTTCTGAAGAGCAAAAATGAAGCAAATCGTAGTGCGTAGCCATCTTGGTAGCCTACCTCCGGTTACTTCAAATATGGACAAAGAGGTAGAGCGAGGGCGGAGCTGAGGCGGGTCGAATGAACGCTATTGGCTGAAAAAAGCCGCTGAAAAAAACCGCTTTATTCGAAATAATCAAACTAGCTACGGCTAACCAGCTAGGTTAAACGCTAAATATCGTTGCTAGCCGGCTAACCCCACGACGATCTCTTTCCCAAACTCAGTGACTAGAATTAGCCGGGGTGTCGCCCTTTAGACCGTCAGTCCATAGCTGTCAATCAAAGTGGCGCCACATAGATTGACAGCTATGAACTGTGCATAATGATGTATGCTGTATTTTAGTTTTAAACGAACGCCTTATAAAAAAATTCGCCCCCCCCAGAGTTGTCATGGAGTAGAAAAACAGCTTATGAGACTAGAGCCATGTTTTGAACCAGGCTGTAAATATGTTTTTTTTCTGTCGTAAAATCGGACATTTTAACATGGGGCTCAAATGTAATTGACTCCCTTCTGCGGCCTGCTCTAGTGGTTATTGGAGGAACTGCAGCTTTTTTGCACTTCCGCATTGGCTTCATTTTTCAGTGCCGGAGGTTGCCGCTTGGTTCACACATGTGCTGAAAAACAGGAAATGCTATAAAGCAACATGGAGGCCAGTGAAATGCTATGGCATGTTTTTATACATCTTTAAGTCAAACTCAGTGACGCTGCCGTTACACGTTGTTCCCAGACTGTGAAACACAATGAAAACTGTTCGTGACCATTTTTGTGCTACAGTCCAAGAGCGTCGCGTTGGGAAATTAGCACGTCAACTCTGTGTCATTTTTCCATCACTGATAAATACCTCATTTGACCTGTGAGCAAATGCCGATTGTAGCCTTTAAAAAGTCAGATGTTAATGTGAGCTAATGGGGCTTTTTTTTGTCCAGTATGAACCAACACTATGTGCATGTCAAGATGGATTTTTTGCCTTGTTATTTCATGATTTTATAAAAGCGCTCTACTCCTCTGAGTCACCGTTTACACATCGCACATTGTTGCTGGGAATAAGACGGCCACACAGAGAGAGGGAGGNAAAAACACTTCAACAGTTTAAACTATGAAAGGAAACCAAAAACTAAGAAAAAAAGCTTGGAAACAAAATGTGTCTGCACGTGTCAATAAGCCACTTTTCAAAGTGAACACGAAGCTGCTGAAGGGGAGAAAAAAAAAGGAAGAACAAAACACAACCTTCTACATATTTTCCATTGAACGTGACTAATGGAAGTGTAGACGTTTGCATGTTGTTCCCATCTGTGTTCTATGCGTCTCTTTTTAATTTACAAATGCATTAAGAGACCAGTCGACGCATTTTGGACAATAAACCTTCTGGTACTGTAACTAATGTGTTTAAGGCAGAGATAGTCCCTGAGAGAAGCTTATCCGTGGACGGTATTTGTTGCTCGTAACCTCGAAGGTCAGAGCGGATCATCTCGTCTCAAACCTGCCAAACATCAAAATTAGGTTGTTGTTTTTTTTTTAAATATATTGCTCTAGTATTTTTCCACATTCCTGCACAAAACTGCACTTGTCGATTTTCACTTTAGTGCTTTTTGACTTGCACTTGCTTTTGTCTTCATCTTATATTTTCTTATATATCTTATATCTTATATAATATTTCGAATCATCTGTTTCTTTAATTATAAAAAAAATAAATGAAAACAATACTGATACAAAATGGCATCAAACAGCTTTGAAACATCCCCGGAAACAGAATTTTAGCATTTTATTTCCATGTGATCTCAACCTGATTTGGATTCTGTTTAAATCCTTAAATATTAAAGGCGCTCTGACTTGGCTGCTTTTGTTTGCGTCGGTGCTTTTGTAGAACATTTTCTCTGAACGTTAAACATCATGCAGGAGTGTCTCTTAAACTATTGCTCGGGATTCAAAGGTGCAAGTGTTTTGCAGCACGTCAGCGTCCCAAAGTCCAGGTCCCAAAACGATCGACCGCAAGTACTCAGCCGGGACCCTCACGTTAATGAGAGCGCTAATATGAAATAAATTATCTGGTGGTAATTGGATGGTGCTCTTTGTTAATGGTTCTAATGTGAGAGCCATTAAACAAGTGCACGGAAACTCTTCAGTTTGAAATCAAATGGCTTCATTAATGTTGCATTGTTCGGCTCGTTCTGATTTCAGTCCCGAGGTGAGAAACTAAATTTATCCAGTTTGGGTTCTGGCCTGGAAAGTTAAACCCAGTGGTGTAAAATAAAGAGACAGAGGACGGATGTGTGAGGACAGAAGTATTTTAAAACAATGACACCTGTCAGACAGAAAACACGAGTCGGCCTTTACAAGATGAGATGAAACGTCCAGCTTTTGACAAGTGACACCGACTTTCATAAAAGTGCTATTGAAAATAAGATTCACCCTGGAATATGAAGTGATTGAATAACTGAAAACTTCTGCTGATGAAAAAAAGTTCCAGGTGTATTTTGACGCACTGCAACATAAATATTCAGTGCTTTATGGTAGTTTCTGTAGCACTGAGCACTTTTTCTTAAATATCAAACAAAACATCTTAAATTGACTTTCTGTTAATTATATAGTTATGCTTCTGTAGTTTGAAACCAAAAAATGACCCCAGAAGCAAAGTCAGCACTTTAATTATAAAAGAAACTGATTTGATTAAAATTCTCTGCACTTTCTTTCTTTCATCTGTTTTATCTTCTCATGTGTGCAGCTGCACTTTCCAGTCGAGGTTCTGACACCAGCATGGCCGCAACAATAACCCCTTTATAAAAGACCCTGTAATGTTTATATGTAAACATGCATGTATAGAGCAGCTGAAGATTTAAATTTCAGATTACAAAAAACGTCCAGTGCACCTCTGTCACTCTCCTCTCTCATGCTCCAGCGTTACTTCTCACTCTGCAAAACATATAGACCATATAAAGCAAATGCGTTTCCTCTCATTGAGATGGAGCTGAGTTTAATCAGTGCAAGTATTGTGTGAGTGTTATATTCACACACACACCATTGGACTGGTTTTATATTGATCGTCAGTCTCTTCTGAATCAGACTTTCTCATTTGATTCAAAGTGTAAAGTGCAATGGATTTGTTAATGGTTGCATATTCTCAAGTACAGATCTGGCAACCCCTGGATTTAAGCACATCATGTACTGTATTGGCCTACAGACGCTTAGACACAGAACAGAAAAGCAAAGCAAGAGGAGGGAAAAACAGAGAAAGATTGTATTTGCAGCCTTTTGATGAGTTGAAATCAGTTTTTAAAAGAACAAGCTTAGACTGAACTGTTATAAATTGTTTGGGCTCACATGACCTGAATTATCAACTGAATGATGAGATTAATGTTAAAAAGGCCACTGTGTTCCCTGTTTCTTCTTTCCACAATAGTGAAGACAGGTGAGCCATCTGAGAGCATCACAAGTGCCATTATCACCCAACACAAGCTTCCAAAAGGCCAATTCTGATGACCTCGGCATCCCAGTTTCAACAGTGTGCAACGTTAGTAAGAAGTTTGCTACTCGTTGTCAAAGGTCTGAAAACATCCAAAAAACTGAAGGCTGATGAGGAGTGATGAGTTCAACTCATACCGTATAAACCAGAGGTCACCAACAGGCGGACCACGGTCCGGGTCTGGACCCAGAAACTGTCCCATACGGACCCAGACCTACTAATAATAATAATAAATGTTGTGACTCTACAGTGCAGACAGAGGCAAGTTACGCATGAAAAGATGGTAGAAAGAAAAAGAAAGCTAGCATATATGTAGAAAACAAAACGAGAGATACAGACGACTGAGCCGGAGAAAGTTGAGGAAAAAGACGAGTGTGACGGAGAAAGTTGAGAATAATAAGAAACAAATGGCGCTCTCCAAATAAAGAAAAGTGGACAGCAAAAATAAAGCATTTTAATCCAGAATGGACAGACTCATTTCAGAAAAGGGGAAATTCAAGCCTTTCCTCCCTTTATTTTATTTTATTTTATTTTTCTGAAGTTAAGCACGTTGTTTTTTATTTAGTAAATGAGAGAACATTATACATATCGGCAGTCATACATATAGGTTCAGTTCTATGATACTTGACCATAAATATTGTCAAATAGTTTCCGAATTGTCCCGAATTTGTTTGATTTGACAGTCAGGTATTGAATACATGCAGATGCTGATACAACTATTGGGCTACTCAAATATACATCACATTACAATAGTGAGACATTATGATCTTCCGGACCTTTGCGCCAAGAACCTTTCTCCCACTGGATCTCTTTAAACTTTAGTTAAATACTCCTGGTATAAACCAAGGAGGGTTCAATGAGCGAAGGCCGAGAAAGAAAGTCATCAAAAGGTCTAAAATGTAACTAGACAAACTACAGTCCTGCTGAGCAAATGTTGTATCGACAGGTGAAACTGAAACAGGTGTTGAAATGAAGAGCATGAAGAAGAACATGCTACCTACAGTTAAACATGATGGATAATATCTGGTGCTGCAGCTCTATACTTTATTACAGGAATCACGATAAGTCATTTTGGAGCGAAATGTGCTGTAGATTTGGGTCAAAGGTCACGCCTCGTCCGAAACAAAAAAAAGCTTGAAAGCATGGTTGAGAAAGGTCCTGATCCCAATCAGACTGAAAATCTTTGAGGGAACTGAAATCTGCCACTGGGAAAATAATCCTGCAAATAAAGAAGAGCCGGAAAAATGGAAGAAAGGGAGAAGCCATCATTGTTGTGTGATGCTGTCCAGGTCATATTAAAGCTTCATAGTTTTATAATCATATGAAAAGATTTCAGATATCATATTAAAATGAGCTTTCTGATGATGTAATTTTAAAAAAATCCAGTGGTGCCAGTAATGTTGACACAAATGTTCTCACTACGCTGACATCTCAGAGGAAAAGTGGGGGAGAAAAAATCATTGTTAAAACGTTGAAATTCACAGAAAAGTCTCACCTCGTACGACGTGCTATTTGAATGAGGTGTGAAGAATGTGTTGTGTTACCCTTGAGCTTTTTTTCTTTACAGGAATCCGGCGACACTCAAGGCCTCGGCTCTCGGAGCGAGTCTCCTGCGCTTTTGTTCCCTCTGGCTTTTCACACGATGTCAGTCACCTGCGCTGGTTCGTCAGGGAGAAGAAAATGAAGGAACAATTATCAAAGGGACTATCTTTTCTTCTTCTTTTCACTCTTTATTCTCAGGCTCTTCCTCCGCCTCCTCTTCCTCGTCCACTTTAACCTTTCGCTGCTCTTTTCTCCTCCTCCTCGTCTCCTCGCCCACCCATCATCTCTCCTCTCCTCGGCCGTTATTTCCAACTTTTTATGGACTCGTAAAACCAAAGGGTGGCTTGTTAAAAACCCCCTCGATGGGCTGGTGAACGCCACCATGAGCTATGACACCAGCTATGATTTTTATTTTCATTTTCCGGCTTACATCACTTGATTAATTAAGCAGCGGGAGAGGCCTCTGGTCAGGAGTAATACTGCGAAGTGGGCCAGGCCTGGCTAAGATTTATGGACTTGTGCTGCTTAATTATTCAACAGAAAATGTCGTGCTAAATGTCACGTAACAATATTTAATGCGCGTCTAACATTTGCAGTAGCAGGCTGGAGAGGACGGAAGAGAGGCCGTCGGACGAGGACGAGGTCTCAGGTTCAATCCCTGAAACATGATGTCGTTTAAAAGCATCAACTCAAGGCGTCACGTGGTCGCACTGAGAGCATTTCATCACAGCTGAGCTCCGTTCAAGATTAAATTATGATGATTGCAGCGAGCGAGCGAGCGATGTGAGTGACGTTCAGAGTCGACGCAGGACACCGGTCCACGCTCTGCTTCCCAAATGTTGTTGGTTCTAAGCCACTAAAACTCTTAGTGAGGGTCAGAGAAAGGTTTGTGGTTAATTTTGAAACAGTCTGCACTTCAAGTCAGTAACAACCAGGTTAACCAACATGGTACAACTCTACTTTATGTAAGATATAATAAGGCAGAATGCAATAATTTATTAATTCTTTCAGACATTGACTCAGTTGAAAACAGCGCAAAGACAATACATTTAATGTTTGACTCATCAGCTTCACTGATTTTTGTAAATATTAGGGATGAGCGAGTACACCACTATCTGTATCTGTATCTGTTTAACCATCTACATTATCTGTATCTGTATCTGTATTCGGAGTGGGCGGGGCCTAAACCGAAAGTGAGTGCAGAAATGGGTGGGGCTTAAAACTACATTATTTTAAGTCTGAAATTGATATGGATTGATCAGAAGTCGCTAATCTACTGTATTCAAAGTCTATATACAGTATATCTCAATAATATTTATAATATTATTTTTATGAACTGCAGAGACAAAGTGTCAGATACTGCATGCAGCCACATACAATACAAATATTAATATAGGCTACTTTGTGTGTTCAACTATATGTGTGTATGTGTGTAAGTGGTCTGTGAGACTGTTTATTTTTTAATGATCTGTGTGAACTTCATGATTCATGCAAACATCCAGTGATGGCAAACAGGGAAATAATATGTCAGCCTTGTTCACTTCTTCTCAAAAGCACCGCGTTCAGTACGAGCAAAGTTTTTCAACTGACTTCATATCACCAGCCAAACTAAGAGCAAGCAGATGGTTAAAAAAAAAAAAAAAAAAAAAAAAAATCGGACCGGAGCGGAGGCATTTACCGACGCGCCGTGGGCAGACACAGACGTGTCTGTGTAGGGAGGGGCGGGCGCAGTGTGTGACTGGCCAATCACAGAGCGCGAAGACAGTCAGTTCCACAATGAGGATTTTCCTTCAGCACGAGCACAGATATTGACGGATTTTACTCGTATCATAATCGTATTCGTCAAACATGCTTTATCCGTAACGGATACTCATCTGAAACGAGTATCCGGCTCATCCCTAGTAAATATCAGCTTATTCTGAATTTGATGGCAGCAACATGTTTCAGACAAGTTGGGACAGGAGCAACAAAAGATTGTGAAAGTTGTGGACTGATCCAAAAACACCTGTTTGGATCCTTCCACAGGTAAACAGGTTCATTGGTAACAGGTGAGAGGATCATGATTGGGTATGAAAGGTTCATCCTGGAAAGACTCAGTCGTTCACAAGCGAGGATGGAGAGTGGTTCAACACTTTGTGAACACATGATTAGATGAAGGAAAGCTGTTGTCAGTGAACACAGTTTGTTTGCAAATCTGTTTTTTTCCATCTGTTTTTATGCATGTTTCACACAGCATCACAGCTTTTTATTTGGATCGAGGTTGTGTTTGATTGTAACAGCCAACCAGGGCAACACATGATCTGGCGTCCAATCAGCAGGACGCCATCATTTATCCCTCTGACCTTGCCGAGTTTTCTGTTTCCTCACCTTAATAAAGTGCATTCAGTCGCTTAAACATGAACAAAAAAACATGTTTCATACATCGTTGTGAGAAGTTAATATTGAAAGGAAAACACAATATGTTGATAATCAGTGAACCTTATATCTTTAAAGTGAACTTACATTTTCTACAAAATACATATTCTATTGCAAATTTAGAGTAAATATAATATAGAAAACAGTTCAAAATGATGTTAGTTTTCTTTGTCCTTCTTTATTGATTTGTATGAAACATAAAATTTCACTCTTACACCCCGTCCTTCGTGCTTGGTTTGAATATAACCAATATATTTATCCTAAAGTCCAACCAGAAAATGAATCGCCCACCCGCCTCTGATTCCTCTCTCCGAGCTCTCGGAGGACGCTTTGACCACACAACACGAACACACTCCTCTCGCTCTCCCTCCGCTGAGAGACGGAGGTCTCCTGTCTAATGAGCTTTACTCACACGCTGCAGCTCGACTCGACACATGACTTCACACGGAGCGCGCCACGTTCGCAGGCGTTTACCCAGAATGGCCAGAAAGACAGAAAGAGAAGAGAAGAAGTCTGAGACGACTCTCCTGGTTAATTGTCCGTTGCCCCGGGACTCCGGCTCGACCCACGGCTCATTAGCCCGGAGTTCCAACCTCCAGTGACACGCGCACAGATGATTGCTGCATTTCGTCCCCGATCTGGAGCTTTTTCACAAAGTCCTTCATGTAATTAAATATTACCAGTTGTTGTTTTATCGCCCAATGATTAAACCCGACGGCTGAAACTCGGGTGAATGATGCCGGCGAGGAAATTAACGAGTTTGTCTCAGAAGTGAAAATGACTTTATGTGAAGTTTCAATGGGTCATTAAGGACTGAATGAGCGATGGTTGTCCCTCGGTGGCAATTTCAGATTCGACTTCACAAAAAGCTCTTTAATAATGGAATAGGAAACGCAGCCGAAAATGTGCAATAGACTACAGCAGGGGTTTTCAAAGTGTGGGATAGCGAGCCTCCCTAAAGAGAACTCAAAAGCATGCCGCCCCCCCTTTACCCCCCCTAATTATTATTACTATTATTATTGTTATTGTTGTCGCTTTGTATGTTCCACACAGGCTTAAAAAAGGTTTTAAACAATAAATGCTATACACATCTTTATTTTTGTAAACATCTTAAACATGTTTGTATGTTCTTAAACATATTTTTAAAACATTTTAATCATCTTTATCTGTGTGTGTGTGGATGAATGTCTTTTTTAACACATTTTAACATCTGCATGTTTTTAATATTTTTAAAACACATTTTAACATCTGTATCTTTTCAGCATCTTTTTAAAACACATTTTTAACATCTGTGTGTTTTAACATCTTTTTTTAAACACATTTTAGCATCTGTTTTTAGCATATTTTAACAGAGCTTTTTAATATCTTTTTGAATACATTCAATTTAAGGCCTCTTTGAGTTTACATGGTCGCATACTGTCGCTAGCTAGCACCTCTTTGCAGATAACACTCTGTGGCAGCGGAGCATCATCAGGACCAATACATGAAAAGCCAAACTATAAATAATCAGGGTCATACTTCCTCCGTTTTCTGCTCGCCCCAGACTCTGTGCCCTCTCTCACTTTCACTTGAGATACAAAAAATCGATCCATCTTGTCTCTTGTCAGATGTTTACACTTTTTTTCTTTTAGGGTTTATTTTTTCGCTCGCCGCGCCTCCCCTGAAGCCCTCTGGCGCCCCCCAGGGGAGGCGCGCCTCACACTTTGAAAACCGCTGGACTACATGACTCATTTGGAGAGATTTCTGTAAATTGTGATCAACACCTCGCTCAAGTGTTCCAGAATGAAACGTAGGTGTTGATAGATGGATTGAAGGCTGTTAATCAGATCTAATAATTGGATCATTTTAACATAATTCCAATATTTGTTTGAGGTTGAGGTTTTGCTTGTGTGAATGTTTTTTCAGACGTAGCCGGAGTTTGACAGAGACTAAAGTCGTGCTGTTCACTGAGACGGATCTCTTATCTCAAGTCTCTGTAAGTTTATTGTCACATTGTGCTGAAATGATTGGAAACTAGCGGCTGCCAGACAGGTTTAAAACAGGCATTTATCAAATTGAGAATGGAAGTGCTTTGAAAATTTAGCCTATTTTACACAAGAATAGACTTGTAAAACTTTGCGGAGTAAAGTCCAAATGCACCCGACGGCTGCCATTGTGCGGCTTGGTTTGGATGATGAAACCTCCGCCTGCACCGAGCCCGCACGTCTTCTCATCATATAGAGCCGCCGTCAGCTTTTTACTGTGTCGTTTTTCGCGGGCAGCGATGCGTTTCACGATTCCACCGAGGCCTCTCAGACGATTTGAATTATCGACTTGTGAAGGCAACCTTTTATTTTGTGTTACTTTAGTCATCACTTAATGTGAGTTACTGGAATAAATACAGCAGAAATACGATCGTTTCCAGTCCCGCAGAGAGAGTAAGAGCAGGGCAGAGGGAAACAAAAATGCTCATTCACATCTCTTCTATTACACGCTGCTACATATCTGACCAGAATGAAGAGGTGATGGCGAGCACTGGAGGAAACTGCAAATCCTCGTGTATGTGGCAGCTTCATCAATACGACATACTGGAAGGCTGAATTATTGAAACTACAAGGTCAGAAATCTTTGTATGTCAATGAGGAGTGAATTGAGCGCTCGGCTCGTTTCAGCGATCGTGTCCAAAGGTCACTTGCCCTTTGACGTCTCGCAAAAGCGCAACTGCTAACCATCTTATTGGCGTAGTGTGGCCTCACAGAGGAGCGGAGCAGGCTTTTTGGAGGCCTTTTGTGTCTTTTCAAAGGCTTTCTGAATGGGAAACATTGGCAGCCGAAGATGTCTTCCATTAAGAAAACCTCTCTTCCCTTTCATCCAGGCAGGGTCAACATATTTTTTTTGAATCAGGTGGCATCCTTTTTTCTTTTTCTGTTTTCACAATGTGAAACCTTTTCTGTCACGCGGTGTGTTCAAGCAAAGACAAAAGGAAGAAGAGCTCTCGTTGTCCTTGCCACAGGAAAGCTGTTCGGCATCTGGGCGGGTTCAAAAGAACAAGAACAACACAGAGTAAAGACTAAATACATGCATGCATATAAATTCATAGTGAAGTAGAAGGAGCCTGATTTATTGTGAACCCATATATTTAACCCTCCCATTATCCTTGGGGTCAATTTGACCCCAATCAATGTTTATCATTCAAAAAATAATTGTTGCCTTTTTTTTGTTTGACTTCATATTTCATGACTTTTCCTAATTTGATTGGTACAATTGATTAAGCATAAAATTATCATGATGATATTTTTTTCAATGTGCTGAACACATATTGCACGCATTAGTCTTCCTCTGGGGTCAATTTGACCCCAAGCTGTTTTAGCTGTGTTAAACTTGTCTGCCTGTGTGTGACCCATCTGTGACCTAACATCCCCACACCTGCAGGTGCAGAGGTGATACTTTTGAGTTGATACATGCCATGGGGGAGGGCCAACAATATTCTCTCTCAAAAATATGGTCCCTTTCCCCACTTCAACAGCAGACTAGACTTAGCGCTGCTAATATTATCAAAATGGTTCAAGGCCCCAACACATCCATGTTGAAGACATCAAGTCATCATTTGACCACTTCATAACACCATAGGTTGAAAATATTGTTCTTGGGATGACAAATTTAGAGGGGACGCGTTTGTATGGGGACAGTTGGAAAGACTTGGATGTATTTGACTTGGAAGCCTACATAGGCTTGCTCATGTTGGCAGGAGTTTCCAAATCTAAAGGTGAAGCAACAGCAATACAAAAACAACAAAACCGCAAATAAGTAAGTAAATATGTTTATACACTAACTCTAAAACCGAAAGTTTGACCTGATGGTGGCGCTGCAGGAAACGTCATATCATCACCAAAACCTATAGGGTTCATACTCTTGTGGTCACTAAGGTTGTCAGTAAATTTGAGAAGATTTGGAAGAAAACCTTTCAAGATAAATTAATTCCAATTTTGGCCTGTTGGGCCTGTTTGTCCCGATGGTGGCGCTAGAGGAAAGGTCAAGATTTCATTATCAAGGGGTTATTTGTGTTTTCAACAAATACACAAAGTGGCTGACACAAAAAAATGGTCAACAATAATCAACAACAACAACAATAATCTGCAAATCATTTTTTTGGAGGGAGATATCCATGGGCTCAAATTGACCCCAAGGGTGAAAAGTGTTAGTAATATTTGAGGATAATAGGAGGGTTAAATGTGCAGGCGACGTTCACGTTCTCTAAAGCCGCCGTTTCTTTCATCCGCCTTGACTCTGCTCTGTGCACAAGTAAAGACCAGAATCCTTAAAAACCAATAAACGATTAGCAATACCTCGCCCAAGGAGGCTTCTCCATGTCTCATTGGCTCGAAAGCAGCTTAGACTTATTAAGAATTAAAAGCGGCCTCAGGGAGAGAAGAGAGAAGAACAAAGTCTGTGGCAGGTTAATGTTTGTGTAACGCGTGAAAAGACAAACATGGTGGACACGATCAACGCAAAAGGCTCAAAGTGAAGCTTGTGTGTGTTTTCACAGATTCTCAGAGGCGTTGATTAATCTACCTCGGAGCATTTGGAGGTTTGCGACTTGTCTTGTCGCTACATGCAAATACATGTACAATGTCGATGAGAGCTCGTTTGTGACGACTCTGTGTTTCCTTTCTTTTTGCAGTTGTGCTTTTTTTTTGTGTGTGTGTGACTACAGATGCAGCGACCAGATTGACAAGCAGACGTTTTGCCATTTTTAGCTCATGATTTATGGCAGCTCTCAGAGGTGCGACTGCCTCCATCGGTTGTGAACACAGAAAAAGACAAGAAGTAGAAACAACCTTTGCCAACCGCTCAGACTGTGCAGGTTCATATATTGGAGTCACAACCCTTTATCAGTGGGGAACCATCAAGAGCCTTTGGGCTGTCAGAGAGTTCACGACCTCCTCTGGACTCAAACCTTCAGGTCCTGGGTTTAGGTGTAATTTAAAATTTTCTTTACTACATCCCAGAAAGTACATACCTTCATATACTTATATTATGATGCTATACTTGACTACATTTATCTAAAGGTTTTCTCATGCATGCACATTATCGCCTTTCATCGTTTAGAGTCTTTTATGTTCTATTATAGAACATGACATTTCAGTGCCATTGAAGTGTCATACTGCAGTTACACTTACATACAGTCATATTATATATTTCTTGAACTGCTATTTTATGACACCTCGTTGTCAGTTCAATATTTCATTTACTCTTTTTTTCCCTTCACCATTTGATTATTCTCTAGAAGAGAGGTAAGAGAAGAAAAAAAAAATCTCTTTTAATTTTCATTTCGGTTGAAATTATCCTCCTCGGCGGCAGAAGTGAGAACGAGAGAAGCGACAAAAGCGAGAATAACTCCATCTTCCGTCGCCATTCATGTGACCAGAGCCGGACTCGGCAGCCTAATATTCAAGTTAAATACAGTCTTGTGGGTCTTGTATAATGGAGCGTGACTCTGAATGGGCACGGACGACAGATAATGAATGTGGGTGCGAGAGAGGAGACGAGGACGGGGGGAGGCGGCAACACTTCAGGAGTGAAAGAGGAAGTCGATCCTTAAGCCTGCATTCAGTCACAGCCACTTAACGGAGTTGTCAGGCTACAACTCGTGTTAGATGCAAAGAGAGAGAGAGAGAGAGAGGGACGGGAGCGAGCGAGAATGGGAAGAAGAGACCCACAACGGGAGGAAGAAAAACAGAATAAATGAGGCAGATTCCAGAAGGAGTGGGATTGACGGATCGGAAAGTATGAATGGCAAAAAAAGTGCAAAGACACAAAAACTGTGCAAAGACGCCTCTTCAGTCAAACACTCGCGCGCTTGTCAGGCTAACAATCGCGTTAAATACAGCCTAACAGGCAGCGCATTGTGAGGACTGACTGCCATATCTAGGCCATCATAAAGAACCATTAAGACTGGCTAATAAAGAAACTTCCCTCAGCACAGAAAATGAAGTCATCATAGCGGTTAGAGGATGGCCTGAGGCGGGGATGAGAGCGAGGAGATGGGAAGAAGGGAGTTAGAAAATGAAGGAGGGAAATCAGAGGAGATAAAGAATAGAAGAGAGAGAGAGAGAGAGAATTAGAGGTGTAGGACAGAAAGAAGTGTGTGTGTGTGGAAGAGAGAGTGAAAGAACGAGAACAAACTGTCCCAGAGGACCACTCATCCAGGATCTAATATAGTCGTATTCCCTCTGTATGTCTGTTAATTACTTCCTCTGTAGCCATAACAGTGAAAGGCCCGGGCTGGTAGGAATACCTGGAAAATGAACTGCCAGCAGAACGAACTGTATCTGGGTTAATTACTTTATCTGCCGTTGCGACGAGCTCCATTTTTTTTTTTTTTTTTTTTTTTTTTGCTGACTGCCTCAAGCATCTGTTCGACATGGTGTCACACACAACGAGCCTGAACTCACTAAACATGTCAAAGATGTGAAGATAATGAAAGTGATAAGAGGGTAATTTTGGCAAATTTGTCCTTCTGTCAAATAAAAAAAAAACAGAGGTAATGTGTGGCTGAGATTTAAAGCTTTTCACACGTGGTCGTAAACGTCTTTGAATGAGTTAAAAAGGAAACTCTGCTTTTTGTCCTGCCTATTTTTAGTCATGTCTACTTTCATAGCATAGAAGCTTATTACTATTTTATGTCAAGTTTTATTTTATTTTGAAATTTAGAAACAATAAATTAATCAAAATACATCAAACTTTTTTTTTTTAAATCGACATAATAGACATGAAAGAGTTTGAGATACCTAAACTGATGTGTAGGCAAATCAAAGGATCAACACAGATTGATGTTAAATTGTGCAAAAGTCAAAACTGATTAAGACAAGACGTGTTATCACCATGATCTTAACTGACAGACTGTAACTGACGAAACCTTCATCTCAGCACTTTCTGGAAAAATGTCAACATCATCATGAAGCTTCACCCAAACAAAATCATCTTTATTTCTAAATGACCTCAAACTTATCTTTGGTGTTCATGTATTGCAGTTTCCTGTTATTCATGTCTTCTCATGTAGTATAACAAGCCTGAATCCCAACAAATAATGAGCCATTCTCCCTTCTAATAAAGACCTAAAGGTCGACGGTTCAAACCTCAGATTGTCAAGACAGGAAAAATATAGAGACGTATTCGTTTCTGCTGAGGTCCGTGTGTAATAAACACGACCTTCATGGGTCATCAAAGGTTGAAGGAAAACACAATCAGTGAAAAACAGACACACATTCACCTTCGGGTTTAAGCCTCTGCTTCATTGCATTTTCTTGTTGGTTACTTGCCAACAAATTTCCTGAAACCATGTGATGAGCTAAAATTAGCCGTTAGCCGTATTGGTTGAGCTCATGTGATCCTTCCACCAGCTGATCAGGCCAAAGTCAGCCTCCAGTTCAGCTTCCTGTCACCAGTCCACTCTCTCACTTTCTCCCATCCGTCACACATAATTTGCTTTCATTCATTCCTCCCTCTCTCTCGCATCCAACTCCCTACAAAGCGCCTCGCCTGCGCCTCCGTACGACTTCCCTCCCTCCTCTTCTCCCTGTCAGCGGGAACTGATCTTATATACGACAATATGCCCGTCGACAATCTGGGCAGAACGCGACATGAAAGAGAGCGCGAGCATGAAAGAGCGAGGAGAGACAGAGGGAGAGTGGGAGTGTGCTCTAACAATACAGCGCTTTATTAAAATGTCAAACACAAAGGAGTACAGAAAGAAGGGATATTACTAGTACCAAAAGCATATTAGGCAGAAGTAGATTTCTTGGAGTGGGATGGAAATGTCAGTAGAACTTAATTTATTCTAACCTCAGACGTCGAAGCTCGCTGGTTTTTCTCAGGTTGTAGAAGCAGTTGATGCCTCAGTGAAACACATCATCGACTTAAATGAGATTTTAAACAAATCCAAAGAAAAGGAAGTCAAATACAGAATTCACGTCTGTGTTAGGGAGCAAAAATAGTTCACAATAGATATAATATATCGTTAGAAATTGATCGTAGTATGTTAATCACTCAGTATATATTCAACAGAAACAGAGCAACAGAAACATCCGTATTCTCACTGTAATTTCATTTTCACATATTAGCACTTCTGACAGGAACATGTGTGTCTCTCAGGTGTGTTGATGACGTCTCATCTTTATATTCACTGTAAGTCGTCACCATTTACCACAACACACACATTCCTATAGTGATTAAAAGAAACTCTCAGGATGAAAAAACTGTCTCGATATAGATAAAACTTGCATTTAATTAAAGAGATGCAGCACAGATACAGTGTGTTTTACTAACTGACAGGTGTCTTGGCCTTTAAAGCAAACCACTATGTTTGTTTCTGTCCAACGCATTAAGCCAAATTTGTTTTCCTGGCTCGACTCGCCGCCGGCGTGTTCTGCAGCGATCCTCAAATTCAAAACCCTCTAAAAGCATGCCGGTGATGTCACGGAGGGCTTGTACATATTTCTGCAGTCGCTGACCTTTATATTCATCTGACACGTCACGTCTTTCCATGGAAATTGAACTTCAAGCCAATTTGCGGCCGAATGGCGGTTCCAACAAGTGTTGCCATCTGGACGCTGATCTGCTGAAAACCACTTAACTTCTGCCTGTCTGAGCAGCCGCTGGAGCGAGAAGGCAGGATTCAACTGTGGTGAAGAGAGGAGGAGCATATTCTAAAAAAATCAAAGCAATTAAACAATAGGACTTTGAGAGTGTTCTTGTAAAAACTATTTTCACACAGTTGTCGCATAAAGTGAAAATGTGGGAATGAGAGACTTTGTGTGAGATCGACTACGTGGAATGAAAACATTGTGAAAGTTTGGGAATTTCTGGGTTGCTGGGAAATGTTCTCCTGTCCTGACTCTCCTGCCAACATCAGTCTCAGAGATAATAAATAGTACTAATAGTAATAATATTAACAGAACTACTCATGCGCGTATTGTTTGGGAAAAAGTGTTGAAATCAAATAAAAGTGTCAGAGGGAAAAAAAAAAAAACCTTCTTCCTCCGTGTTGTTGGAAGAAAAAAGGGATCAGGAGCCATCTACAACCTTTACAACACAAAGAGGAACCAGATTCAACAAATGCACAAGTTCACATAAACGCACATATACACAACCACAATATGGCAGAAAAACAACAAGCTTCTATCTCTTTACCTTAAAAGCACACATCTGACCTCATCCCCATTTCTCTATGGAAACACCAGTCGACATGTCTGCTGTGAAAGGTTTTATACAGGACATTGCGGCCTGGAAGAAAACACCTTCTGCACGTTGCCGTAATTCTTACAGCGAAAAGAGACAATAAAGACGAACAGCATGTAGGTCAAACTAATGTCCTTAAGCAAAATAAGGTAGCAGCTCCACAAGAGGAAAAAGCAAAATCCATCATGAAAAAGTTCACAATATACTGTTTTTGTAGTACCACAAATAATGAACAATTCTCCTTTTTAAAAGAGGCCTAAAGGTCAAACCTCAGATTGTCAAGGCTGAAAAATAAGGACATATTCATTTCTGCCGAGGTCCATGTATAATAAACATGTCTTTTATGGGTCATCTTGGGTTATAGGAAAACATGATCAGTGAAAAATGAATCAAATGAATCCTTGGGTTTAAACCTGTGTAAAGCTATAACTACAGTATGTAATAAAATGATGGCCGTCTTAATCGTGATGTCGGCCATATTTCATGTCCAACTTATTTGTCTCCAAATCCTGATTTCAATAACGTTTCTTTGATATTTTCACCATGAGCAAAAGCATCAGATTTCACTTTTTGTCACAAGCTCATTTACTGGAATAAAAACAGAAAACCTCAGACATGTAGCTCATGGTGACTCACATCTGGATCCGACAGACAGACAGACAGACAGACAGACAGAGTACTTTATTAATCCCTTTGGGAGGTTCCCTCCGGGAAATTGGCATCTCCATCGCATTCTCATATATTGCACTGTTAAATATAGAATACAAAGTATAAAATAGAATAGAAAATAAAAATATGTAAAATCTGAAAAAGGACACAATAAATTAGGCAGTAGAGGTAGCAGGAATTTGAATCAAAATAGGCACTTGTAGGAGATTAACAGAAAACAGAAAATATGCATACGTGTATGTGTGCTGAGTGTCGCAGCAGTGGGTATGGAATGCTGATGGTAATGAGAGTGCATATGGCAGTATGCTATAATAAAATAATATAATATAATATAGCATGTAATAGTAGTATGATATAGCATATACAATGTATAACATCCAAGAGTATAACATACATGTACATGTATAATATAATAATATAGTAGTGTAATGTGATGTAGACTACACTCCACTACAAATAATAGTAATAGCAGTAATATACTACTAGTTAGTTATCATATAATAATATAGTATGTTGTATAATAATAATACTACTATACTAGTATACTACACTGTGCTATATGACATCAATAACAGCAGTGTCAGAAATAATAGCAGTCAAAGTCACAATGATAATAATAATAGTAACAGTAATAGTAATAGTGATAACAGCAGTGACAGGTTTACATTTACCTTCTATAAATATATATATTGCACGGTGTAGTATTGCTAGACATTTAAACAGTCCAGTTATATTGCACATGAGTGAAGTCCAGTTTATTGCACAATCCAGAAGTATATTAGAAATTCCAAAAGCTTTTTCATATTATTAATAATCTTACAGAACCTTGGTAGAAGTATGAATGTGTTCAGGCTAGCATGTGTAGTCTGAACTTGCACTCTGTCAGTGTTGGGGTTTTTATCATTGAAGTGAATGCAGCTGTATTGATGTTAATTGTCCACCTATTGACTGCATTTAAATGTTGGTGTATCAGGTCATTACTTCGACCTACTGCCCTGTGTTTCCTTTGCAAACCGTGTTCACATGAGACCCTGCTCACACAAAAATGCTGTGGTTCGCAGGCTGAAGTGAATCACCTATGTGACTCACCGGACAAATGTAATCACAAGCATTTTGTTTGACGTGTGACTAAGCAGCGTCATCGTACGCAGATGCCCCCAGAATCCGACTCCGCCGTACTCAGCTTATTTTTCTACCATTGTGGGCAGCATTGTCCTCATTCAGGGCTCTCGGGGCTCCGCTCTGCCCAAACAGGACATGCCACAGTTCTCCTCAGCACCGTGCATGACAAACCGTCTCGCACACAATCCACTGCTCGAATGAACACGGGAGCTAATCTTGCATAGCCAGACGTCTGTCTCATCGAGTTCAGTGAGTCTGGAGAAATTCAAGCACAAAAAAAAAAGTTGCAGAGCGGAGACACAGCGAGCTGTCTTTGTAGTGTATATCAATAAATTAATACTACAAAGAGCTTACTCTGCGCCCAGAAATCAATCAAATGTCGTGTTTCAGCAGCGGAAAGTGAAGAAGTCAGAGGAAAAAGACTCAAAATGTGGGGAAGTAAAAGCAGAAACGAGCACGAAGACGGAGACAGAGGGATCAACGGAATGAGTCAGCGTGACAGCTCGGTGTTTCAGACGGGTCAAAAGGTTGAATTTCCACAAAGAGCTGGTCTTTCATTCACATATCCATTTATTTATGACACTGTTTAACAGCTATAGAAACAATTGTGGGGAAAGAAATGATAACAGGCTTCAGAGACAGAGGCGTCATGAAACGTTTGTCCACCAGAAACATCAGAACCTGGTGGAGTTTTTCATTACAGCAAGAAGCCTGTGATTTCACACGAGAGCATGAGACACGACCATAAAAATCAATTCACGGAATATTCGAATGAAGTGTTCACAATAATGCACCGTCACATTTTCGCCTTGTGCAACTCACGTGAAATTAACAGCGTGTTTATATGTGTTTATATTAAGTGCAAATATGCAAAAGTGAATTTCACATGACTCACATCTCTGCATTGAGTGATTGATTGAAAATTCACTTCCTGTTTGTTGACCATTTTTTTCATGTCAGTTGGGGGAAAAATAGCTAAATATGAAATATCCAAATCATCCAACTGTTTTTTCTGTTGAGTATCTGAACTGACTGTCATCACTGTGTGGACTGCTCTGCAGAACGGTGAAATAGAGGGGGGGGGGCATGCAAAAGAGAGACGAGCACAGAAGAGACACAGTGAGCACCAGAGAAGAAGAAAGATAAGAGTATTTAGCCCATTATTTCCACAGGCTAGGTCAAAATGAATAAGAGTCAGTGAGAGAATGAAAAGTCGTCTTCAAAGAGCGGAGAAGACTCGGCTATTATTCTCTGTCTGAAAAGTGACACTCCAGTCTAAGTGTTCCGCTTTAGGACGGCCTTGGGAGGTTAGAACCATGAATGTCAAAGTTGATTTCACACTCTGTAACTCTCTGGACTGCGTGATAGATGTGGCCGCTGTGCACACACACACACACACCAACACACACACCGACACACACACACACACGAATGTCTGCGAGCACATACTGTACGCATGCAAACACACAGGAAGCGTATGTATGGACACACACACACACACAGAGAGGTGCATACATGCTCACATAAACAGGCACGGGTATGAACACACAGACACACACACACACACACACAAGGCAGATTATCCAGTATTACAACCAAGGTCAAACAGCAGCGTTTTTATACGGCTTCACTTGTAAGTGCTTTATCTTCAAAGAATTAAAGGTACATCGACGCAGCTTTAACCTCAATTCACAAGTGCATAAATTGGGAAATGTCTCATAAAAGCAGATGCCCTTTTTTACAGTGATGTCACATGGATGATTTTAGAAGCCAGATGTTTTTAAAGGAAAAGTTCAACATTTTAGGGAATATGCTGACAAATAACATCAGAATAACGAGTCATTACATGTGAGTCAGTGAGCTGGAGAGGAGCTGCCATGCTAGCTGTTTCCCTCTGCTTCCACTCTTTATGCTAAGCTAAGCTAACTGGCTGCATATTGAATGAACAGATATGAGAGTGTTGAGTAAATAAGCATATTTCCAAAATGTATAACACCTTTTTTCAAGAATAGTTGGACGAATTGAAACGTGTTGTTTTAACTGATAATGCAGATTTATTGATCAATGCAATGATTAATTCTATGGTTTGATTGATTATTTTACTGGTTGTGGTTTTAAAAAAAACTGTCTGCAGCTACAGTTTTCTTGGTCCCAAAGTTTAGATTTTAATAAAGATGTGTCTAGCTCTTGGTAAACCCGCTATTACAAGAAGGAATTCACAGGAGTTACAGAACAAACAGGGACAATATTGAAACAGAAGACGGGAAACTCGATCCCATCAGTTCACACTGTGAAACACTAACATCGGCGACATCAGCATATGGCTAATCAACACACCTTTGGCCAACTATCACCATCTGCCGATGATGAACTGTTCTGCATGAGAGACCGCACAAGTAAGAGCGACAAAAAGCAGCTCTTGTTCTGAGTTCTGTTTAGAAAATGACATTTTAATGACATGAAAGGCACAGATGTTACTGTCAGCTCCGCACTGAGGACGCCACGCACGAGTGTTCACCGCTGAGAGCGTGTGTCGCTGCCGGTTCAATGTCAGGATGTGACTGATACACAAGGCAGAAAAAGTCCAAAGACAGAAGAGGATGCAAACGTATATCACAATTTTTATGATTCTTAGAGATGCGGCACAGTGAAGCTCCTTCTCGCCCCGAGGGGTTCGGATGGTAAATCGACATTTCTTAAAGGAAAGATTGGTAGTTTTTCTCGCTCTTATCGAGAACAGCCAGCGGTGCACAGTGGCTCCGTCGTGGGAGGTTTGGTAAGTGCTTGGCAATTAGACCTAAGTGCTGTTTGCTGATAGTGGCAGATTACTGCTGCTGGAACCAAAGTGCTCGCTGTCTGTCAAATTATCAGCACAAAATGTGGCTGAGGCGGCAATTTCTCCTCAAAACGCCGAACGGCCTGAGCCTCGCACGCCGTCTATCCGCGCAAATAAACTTTGTAATGGAGCACGACGCAGCGATCGACCTTCTCGTGGACGTATATGTGCGCAGCGCCTTGAAGGCTAATTAACAAAGGAGTCGCGGAGCTCAGTGTTGTTCCACCAAGTACTGTTCTGATCTCGCCTTTTTACAGCTGAGTGAAAAACATTCCTGGACCCTGCACCTTCGACACCTTTGCTTGTCCTTGCTACAATGACAGCTTCCATTCAGCCTCCTCGTTCAAAGAGTTTCTTTAGGCTGAGATTGCATAACTGTGTGAACACAAAGTAAAGCTAAACATAAGCAGAGTTTCCATAGGAATTATAGACGTGTACAATTGAGTGATATTATCAAATCATAAAGAAACGCAATTCTACTTAAAAATCTTTTTATAAAACTACCTGTATCTCATGCCTCATACATACCAGTTTTTCATGAGCACTTATTTATTTATTTATTTATTTATTTGCACATGTCCCTTTAGGGCCTCCGTAGAATCCTGCTATATTTGATATTTTTTAAGGATGAGAAAAATCTAGAAATCCTCAATTTCCACCAGAGCCTTGGTCGTTTCTTGCTCATAAAATGCCTCGTCAGTGCAAAGTTAAATCCTGACTCCAACACGTCATCACAAAATGTATTCATTTAAATCTTCAATTATTCTGACTGCAGATTTGGGTTAATAACATAGTAATGCAAAATGTGTTGTCACTCTAATAAACCACATAAACTGTAATAAAAGAGTGAGACAAAAGGGCACATAACATGAAAAGCACGTATTTTACACATCAACATTTCCTGGATGTCGAAGCCTGGTTTGACCTGCTGGTTCCTCTGAAGGCCCCTGACAGATAAGACCGAGCAGCACGAGCGAACAAAGAGACAGACAGGTGACTCAGCGTGACACTTTGTGCTGACACAGAAAACATTAGTCATTTTCCAGGTGAGATAATTCATAAGCCCTCTCAGCGCAGATTGTATCTCAGAAATATGTCACGTAGCAGAGAATAGCACCACTCCATCGCTGAGGCCTGCGACTGAGAAGATGCATCCATTTGAATTCCTTCAGGACGAGGATGTTTCAGGATACAGGGGATCTGAAAATGATAAAAAAACAGGAAAACAAATGGTTAAGAAAAAGGCTAAATTAACATGCGCAGGTTCCTCATCAGCTAAATGCATTAATGCAAAAATATCCCTGCAAGAATAGTTTGTTTTAATCATTCATCAAATCCATAATGAATGTTGTTTTGCACCTTTGAAACTGTGCATATTCAAATGGAGGTCTTTATTAGACTGAACATGCAGCAGCTTGTTAAACAGCAGTTCTTTGATATGAGAAGTAAAAAAGTAAATTGTCACCGAACAAGAACAGCTGCATGTAAGAGAGTCCAGAAATCGGTCTCACACAACTCTGTCTGGGTCAAGGTATACTATTACTTCACCTGGTCTCTGTCTCTCTCTCACACACACACACACACACACACACACACACACACCAATTCAACCCCACGTTATGAAGGTCATCTTTAGTGTGTACAGACTATTCTCCATCTCTCCATGTGATTCTCTCCCACTGTTATTTCCCTCCTCATTCATGTTGATTCCCACTCCTCTCCTCACTCTCACTCCTTTTGTCTCCCTCCCCACCTCCTCTCTCTCGTCTCCCTCCCCACCTCCTCTCTCTCGTCTCCCTCCCCACCTCCTCTCTCTCGTCTCCCTCCCTCGCCGTCTCTCTCCCTCTCTACCCCCCCTTCGGTCGAGCCTGTCATTCAGAAGCACAATGCCGCGGCTTGTTTCTGAAATAGGATCGTCCATTATCTGCCCGTGTCTGTTCAACAAGCTACTCCTGTCGTACATTTTCCTCTCCTCGCCTTCGCCTCACTCGGGAGGAAGGAGGGACGGAGGGATGATTAGAAGGAGGAGAGGAGCCGGTTGGATGTGGAGAGGCGGAGGGGGGGGGTAGATGGGACTGGTGTGTGAAAATCAGAAAGAGAGCGAGCTCCTCCATCTCTCCATCTTTCAGTCTGTTTCATCAGTTGATTGGCCCTATCAGACAGATTGAAGGAGGCTCCATCTCTCTGTCTGACCGTCTCAATAACGCTGCTGCAACTTGATTAGCTTTTCATCACCCGCCATCGCTATCCACTCAAATTTTTTGCAGCTCTTATTTAAGCAGGCAACTTGCCAGAGCTGATATTCTTATTCAAAGTGTCAGCTCGCGGAGAATTAGTCGTGGGAGAGAGAGGGGGGGGGCTCCACCAAACGCTTACACACCTGAGGACGGAGTTTTCACTGCAACTTAAATTCATCTTCACTACACATCTGATATTTTCATTTTCTTTATACACCCTTAACAAAAATATACCAAGTTGTGAAAATAGCTCCATAAAAATCAAACCAAGAAAATGATGAATATAAAACAAATAGTATCATTATAACAGCATGGATTTAAGGGGATCAGGGAGGAGGCAGCAGGTAGGAAATGAGGCCTCACCTGTGCAGGTAATGTATCAAATCCACTTCATCCACTTTCTGAACCCATTCTCATTCCGAGGTCAATAAATACCAGTGTTTTCTGGGAGGGTGTTTTTTTTTTTTGCATCTCATACAGATGCACAAGACACCCTTAAACATCTGTATGAGATTATTGTCAGAAAGCCAACTGGTTAACATTTCATTTGGTTTTGTTTAGGAGCCAAAATGAAAACCAAAAAGATCATGATTTGGGTTAAAATAAGTACTTTTATATATGTGATTTAAGTTTAGTGTGTTACATATGTTAAAAAGAGTCAACATTCACTTTTTTAATCAAATGAGACATGAACTTTCTGGGTCAAATTCCTCACATTCCTCCACACTGACCTCCTCCCTACATGGTCTTTTTTGCTGCTTATACGTCACCTGACTCGTCTCATACTTCAGTGAATGGGTTTATATTGGAGTTTAAAGCCTGGTACATTTCATGCAGATGCTGAAAGGTGAGGTGTGTGTGTGTGTGTGTGAGACGCTGAGGGCGTGACAGGAAGTTGGTATCTGACAATGAATGAGAGCGATCTGACCTTTAGTGCATTTAAACACTGTGTTCCTGCAAAGTGTGGATGTTTTGTTCAGTCTGGGGGGAAAAAGTCAGTCACCCTGTCACGGAGCCAGTCTCTGAGCTCGCCAGACTAAAATCTGACCCGTCAGCCCCGCCGCTTCCTCAACCATGCATTTTATGGTGGACTTCAAATCCTCAATTACATGCTATATATTCTGAATTCGCACACGCCAGGACGTCCATTAGTCTCCTACTCAGCCAATCAGCCGGCCAAACAGCTAAGAGAAGCTTATGTGCGTCTATTGTGTGTCCAATAGAGAAGCACATAAGTCTATTGGATGTTTTTTATATCCCCCATTTATGTCTGTTAATCAATTAGGAATACAAGCTAGCATAGCAGCCGGCCAGAAATCATAAAACAGATCTCTTCCTGGACTTTAAAGTGTCGTTTCCACACTAATGCGTTCTTAATTTCAGCCAGTCAGTGACTCATCCCGTCGGCCAATCAGCCAGCCAGCCAGTCAGCGCGCGCAGCCAGCAAACTGATCTGCAATATTGAGCGATGAAATATTCCTGGCCCGACACGCTAAAACTTTATATCCAGTCTAATATATTAGGAATTCAACTGCTGGATAAATCAGCGCCACTGAATTCCATATTAATAATAATCACATCACCCAGAGAGCCCAGAGTGACTTATGATTTTATAGATGGATGACGCTGCACTTTATTGCTCTAAGTGAGCTCTGTGTGTGTGTGTGTGTGTGTGTGTGTGTGTGAGAGAGAGAGAGAGAGAGAGAGAGAGAGAGAGAGAGACTAGTGCTGCTCTACTAACATCCATGTAGTCAAATCCATTCTCACTATGAGACGTTAGAATGACATTAGATATACTGCCAATGTGAGAAAAGAGGGATGGAAAGAGACGATGAGGGGGAGAGACAAAAGGCAGAGAGAATATTTTCCTACTTCTTATCAGAGCTGCTTCTTGATCCTGAAGACATCCAGCAGATTCTCACCATTCAACAAGCTCTGCGCCGTCAAACTGCTGCAGGAAGAAATATCAACATGAGCGAGTTTGTTTGACTTTGGGGCAAGTTGGAAAAATGCTATATATCAAACTAACCATTTAACATAGACACAAAAATGAAGGTATGGATGCACAAATTTCAACAATGAGAGGTAATTAAAGAAAAAGAAAAATATTGTTTTATTATAACTGACTTTGACTCTGTGTAGAACATAAATACAAATAATGTGATAATGTGCTAATCCTTTTTGTACTCAAAGTCAATATATTTAGTGTTTGACCTCATTAGCTTCATTGATTTTTGCAAATATCTGCTTATACTGAAATTGATGGCAGCAACATGTTTCAAACCAGTTGGGACAGGAGCGACCAAAGACTGTGAAAGTTGTGGACTGATCCAAAAACACCTGTTTGGATCCTTCCACAGGTAAATAGGTTCATTGGTAACAGGTGAGAGGATCATGATTGGG
The DNA here is from genome assembly GCA_037975185.1 of Centropyge bicolor. Lineage (NCBI taxonomy): Eukaryota > Metazoa > Chordata > Actinopteri > Pomacanthidae > Centropyge > Centropyge bicolor. The sequence continues at coordinate 5,562,216 of JBBMOC010000028.1, forward strand.
CATGAAAGGTTCATCCTGGAAAGACTCAGTCGTTCATGAGCGAGGATGGAGAGAGGTTCAACACTTTGTGAACACGTGGTTGTATAAAGGAGATTAATACAATAAAGCTGTTGTCGATAAACACAGTTTGTTTGCGAATGATTGCATCTGTTTTTATTTGTGTTTGACACAGTGTCCCAACATTTTTGGAATCAGGGTTGTGGATTTAGAAAGCCTATCTATAAATTGTGATGGATGTTTACAATGGACACTTTGGGTTTTCTCTCAACTTCTTTTTAGTTATTTTCCCAAAAGACTTCGATGAAAACAATGTTAAAAATATGAATAAGAAGGAATTTCCATCGTTAAAGAACAAAATGATCCATTAATGTAAATACAATATTTTTAAAGTTAAGTACTGGGCAAAATAATAAAAAGAAAAAGAACTATTGTTTGTTCTGATGAAGTCTTCATGATCATGATAAGACACATGTAACCTTTCTTGATCCAGCTGGCAGACGCAGTTAGCCTCGGTCAAACTATTGAATTGCATTGATTGTCTCTCCGATGAATGTTGCAATCAGTGTCCGACGTGTCCGCGGGCCAATAGGTCGCTCAGATGAATGGACTGACATCAGCGCTGAGTTGATGCTTCACACACAGAACAGTGAAAATATGTTTGTGTGACACCGTGTTGTTGGAGTTGTACCTTTCCCTGGCATCCCTCCACGTTTCCTTTCCTCTGTGGCTGAAGACAAAGAGCTTAAAGAAGTCTGTTTTTTTTTCGTTTAGCCTTTCACCATCTGCTGTTGCCAGACACTCACGAACTTTGGGAGCCGTCCGCTCGATTTCCTGCCAAATTCAAGCTGGTGATGAATAATGTAAAATAGACTTTAGAGACGAGCGGCCGCTGCCAACTTATCATAAGTCTCATCTGTTAACAGTAATTACAGCAATATTTAATAATTAAAGCGGTGATGATGAAATAACATTGTGCAACATCATTCACATGAAAACTACTACTTTGATGGAATATTTTGTCCGTGATCAGACGGATTATTTTCCACAACACATCATGTAAATTGGCTTTAAATTGGCTGAAGATTCACGTAAGGTTCCTTTAAGCATTTACAACCAGAAAAATGAAAGGCGAGTGAGCAGGATTCATGTTGCTCTTGCTGCCAGCTTTCTCTGCCAACCCCTCCAGTTGAGTCTTCTTACGCTGCTGGTGTGAAGTTGACTCTGTCTGTGTGTGTGTGTGTGTGTGTGCGTAGGCTATGAATCGCAGGCTTTTGTGTGGGGATGACAGTTCGGGAGCTTAGCAAGAGGAGGAGGAGGAGACGAAAAGGAGAGAGGAGAGAACTAGAGAGGGGAGGAGAAGCCTCATGACACGCAAGGAGCAATTCATTTCCTTTCCTATTCTTTCCACACACACACACACACACACACACACACACACACTCAGTCAGTCCCAACAGACACTCTCCAGAGAAGATAAGGCTGAAAGACAGACAGGGGTCACACTGTATTAGCTGGCCACAGGGAAGTGTGTGTGTGTGTGTGTGTGTGTGTGTGTGTGTGTGTGTGTGTGTGTGTGTGTGTTGTCTATGGAAGAGAATACAATAGAAAAGCCACAGTACAACATAGTAATAGCAGAACATAAGTTGAAAACAGTTTCTCATGCCTGAACAATTAAAACAAAGTTGACCCTCATTAGCAGTGTTTAAGGTTTAATTAAGTCCAGGAAACTAAAACTACTCAGACAAGATAAGGGAAAATCTGCCTTTGTGGCTAAATGAAAATGGCACCAACTCCTGTTTTCAGCACGTGCCACCGTCGTCCACCTGCACCTTTAGGCACACTGGTGCTGAACATTTCCATCGGACACTAATCACATGCCGTCACGTCGTCCTAGTGTGGATGTGATTTGTTGGAATAAAGCACCTCGGCCTCCTCCCAGCAGCCGTCTGACATCATCACATGACTGCAGCCTGTGCTTCCTGCAGCCACACAGAGCCATGACATGCTGCACCATGTGTTTGCACTGGGAGTGGGATGGATTTCATATCTGCAGATTTTGATGCCTTCATTTTAACATTTTGTCTGATTTATTAAAAAAAAAAACACATTCAAAATCACAGATGTGAATAATACTTATGTCAATATGCTTCTAAGTTCTTTACAGTCATAAAGTAATGAAGCCGATTTAAGTTCAGAGATGAAGATAAAATATGATCATCTTTACAGTCACATGTTTTCGTCGAGTGTCCTGAGTGGAGGCTGAAGGCAGCTGTTTCCTGTGGGACAGAGGAAGACATCGACTTCTCTGCCTGATGCTCGACACTGACTCGGCCTTTCAAATCGAATTCCCGACGCAGTGAAGACGAGTGAGAACAGCGGAGTGGTCTTTTTTTTTTTGCTTGTGATATCCCCGGGTTAGTGCGACTCCATTATTTCCCAGGAGGCCTCTGTGCTTTTGAGTTCAATCTTAACAGGATTTTGAGTGTCTCCGGCAGGTTTACGGGGTCAGTGGGGCAGCGTGACGCCACAGACTCAGACTATGAACAGAGAGAGGAGCGGGAGGTGTCGTCCGATGACACGTCTTCTGTTGGACCTGAACTGATGTCGCTGTGATGTTGGTGAATGGACAGCATTTAAAGTGAGTGAGCGACCGGGCGAGGTGCCGCTCTGACCATCGGGAGCAATTTGGGATTCAGTGTCTTGCTCAAGGACACTTTGACTCTCCACCTCCCCTTTCTCCATTCCTGGTGTGTATTTAGTGGTAATGTGTGGCCCTCAAGGTTGCTTGATCGCTTGAGCTATGATATTGTCTGTACTGTGTGTGTGTGTGTGTGTGTGTGTGTGTGTGTGTGTGTGTGTGTGTGTGTGTGTTGACCGTTGATACCATCAGCTTTCTGGCCTGTCAGAGTCATTGCAGGCTTTCTTCTCTCTTTCACACACACTCAGTGTCTTATGTACAAGGACATAGGCCTACACACACACACACACACACACACACACATACAGGTCAATTTAAGGATCCATTATTCATGTGTGTGTGTGTGTGTGTGTGTGTGTGTGTGTGTGTGTGTGTAATAGCCATGCTATTACAGGGTTCAGCGCTGGACGGATCAGTTAGACGTGTGATTGATGCGTGTGTCTCCGCGTCCTATCGTTTGTGTGTCCATGTATGTGCGTCTTTAATGACAGACATGAGATTTCAAGGTTAAATTGTTTTTCAGTTTCTGATGTAAACAAGAAAATTACATCCATGATTGGCGGGGAGGGAGCGAGCGCCGAGGTCCAGTTGTATATGCAGCAGCAGTGAAGAGGTCGGACAAACCTTCACATTATCTTTATTTTTCACGATCAACATTTCAACACTGTAAATCAATACTGACGACATCAAAATCATGAAATAATGACGATGCCTCTGCTCACTATCGGCATCATCGTAATCAGCCTCATGAGGTCAACACCTGGATTAATGAGAAACTTCACTCAGGAGCAAGACAAATGAAGGAAGATGAGATTTGACATCAGTGTGATGGCTGCTCGCTGCGCTGATCAATGATTGCTGTATCATTTTAATTGAGCCTGTAAACATTTAAGCATGATTGCAAATTTAGGTTAATTGTGAGAGCGAGCGAGAGAGCGTTTTCTTTTTTGTAATGTGCAACTTCAAAAACATGGTATAGATGAAGATTTAACCTGGTGAATATAGAAGAGTACTGGAAAATAAATAACACATAACACACAAGAACAAGATATCAGTTTAGAATATAGTGTTGTCGTCGTGAAGCTCATGTCAGCAGGTTATACTATAATCGTATGGCGCCATTTTGTCAAAGCTGATTGGTTGATTTGAAACTGCTGTGACAGGAAATTCTATTTTTTTGGTTTGACAAAGTTGAACTTGTTAAAGCGTAAATATCTCCACACTGAGCTGAAGATGCTTTTTTAGAGCTGAAGGTTTGTCACTGTGAGCAAACTGTGGTCCTGTTAAAAGCTAAGTATCATGGCATTGAGCATAAGTTGGTCTTTTTTAAAAGTGCAGCTCATGCAACAGTGACTTTAAGATGTTCTTTGCTAAAACATTCTGACAGTTTGTCCATATAAATTCATATTGTGAGAAAGTGCCGGTCATTTGAATCCACATATGCTGTTTATATAGAAACGTGTACGTCCACTTCAGAGACTGATTTTACCTTGTTCCTCCAGTGTTTCAGAGACAGTTTTATCCTCTGTCTTTAACTGCAGCGGACGTCTGACATTTCCTCTGTAAAAGGCCTCTTTTGTCTGGGACCGAAGCCAGGTGGGAATATTTAAAGCCTGGAGTAAGTGAATCATTATCAGACGTCCTTGTATTTTTAGTTCGGTCCAAATCTGCCTTGTCAGCCTTTTTTTTTTTTACATTTCATACTGTCCTTAAATTTAATCCCATTCAAATAAGCAAACAAATCAAATCAAAAATTATCTCTACTTTCTTTTCAACATATGCAGCGATAACCTTTATTTTGAAATCATCTTACACAACAAGTTTGTTCATGATCCACTGGGCTTAAAGTCCTTAAACCTCATCAGCACACGAGCGACCGATGGAAGTAATTAAAGAACGAGATAATGAAGTAAACTGGGGTTTTCACGTGAACGTGGTGTCGTGGATCTGTTGTCCCTCTCCTCTCCTCTCCTCCTTCACGCTCCCATGAGAGAACACCTGAGCAGGTTACAGCCAAGCGGCAACCTCCGGGGCTGAAAAATGAAGCCAATGCGGAAGTGCAAAAAAGCTGCAGTTCCTCGAATAACCACTAGAGCAGGCTGCAGAACGGAGTCAATTACATCTGAGCCCCATGTTAAAATGTCAGATTTTACGACAGTAAAAAACATATTTACAGCCTGGTTCAAAACATGGCTCTAGTCTCATAAGCTGTTTTTCTACTCCATGACAACTCTGGACAGTTCATAGCTGTCAATCTAAGTGGCGCCACTTTGATTGACAACTAGCCACTGACGGTCTAAAGGGCGTCACCCCGGCTAATTCTAGTCACTGAGTTTGGGAAAGAGATCGTCATGGGGTTAGCCGGCTAGCAACGATATTTAGCATTTAACCTAGCTGGTTAGCCATAGCTAGTTTGATTATTTCGAATAAAGCGGCTTTTTTCAGCGGCTTTTTTTCAGCCAATAGCGTTCATTCGACCCGCCTCAGCTCCGCCCTTGCTCCAACTCTTTGTCCATATTTGGAGTAACCGGAGGTAGGCTACCAAGATGGCTACGCACTACGATTTGCTTCATTTTTGCTCTTCAGAAACCTATGGGTGACGTCACGGACACTACGTCCATATTTTATACAGTCTATGGTTACAGCAGGAACGATCGCCGCTCTCTCGGGATTGGCTCGATGTGTAAATGCAGCACCAACAAGAATCGAGGGAGAGGCGGGACTTCTGGGGTAATTAGGCAAAGTCATTAAAATATTCGCCATCTTTCTCGCTCTCTGGAGGAAGGACCTAAAGGAATAAACTCTGGACAGGATGAACGTTTCATGTCATCAAATTTGGAAATGTGTAGTACAGTATTTTACCGAAAGAAGAAAATACAGATGAAGCATTTTCATACTGTTACTATCTTTGTTGTCAGTGTGGACTGTGTCATCGATTGCATCTCTTTTTTTCATACATGGATGTTTCACAGTTCAGCTCATCAAAGATCTCATGTGATCATCCAGTCTTAAAGGGGCTGATTTCTGATGCAATGTTGGTGATGTCAGGCGTCTATAAAAGGACGCAGCAGTCTTTCTTTAAACACTGACATACACATGTGGTAGAATAACGGGGTGGAAGTCCAATTTGCTCGACAACTTCCCATAGAGGCGTAATTTTGTTTAGATCCTGTGGTTTTCCAGCAGGATGTATGGGAGCGTCTCGAAATGTGCAGACACGGCGGCGCGCGGCCATCACCAGCTCCACACATCATCATTGGCAACAGACGCTCTGCGGGTTGAAGGAAGCAGCTTCAAAATATCGTGCTATCTTTTCCCCTCGTGACCTCCTCCATTATGCACATGGAGTTTGCGGCTGCGTTGTAAATTTCGAGGCTGATCTGTCTCATATAAAGGTTTTGCGATGCCTCTTCAGGCCCGGGGATCTGAACGGTTTGCATTAAGAGCTATAGCTCCCGTGAGGATTCGACAGTTTGAAATTATTCCCCTGAACTGAACATTATAATCTGAGACAAGTCAAAAGTGTCCCAGATGTGAGATAATGATTCAGTGGCTGCAGCAGAGTGAAAATATTAGGACGTCAGAAGCCTTGTAACTTCAGCAGAGTGAAGATGAAGATGTTGTGGGCAGAAGTTAGATTTTACTGCTGTGTGTAAAGTCATCACTGAAACATCTCTGCATTTAAAATATGACTTTTTTTTTCCCACTGCAACCCGGTCCTTGCTTTTCCAGTTATGACTACGATCATGTTCACTGCATAGACTGTATAAAATATGGACGTAGTGTCCGTGACGTCACCCATAGGTTTCTGAAGAGCAAAAATGAAGCAAATCGTAGTGCGCAGCCATCTTGGTAGCCTACCTCCGGTTACTCCAAATATGGACAAAGAGGTGGAGCGAGGGCGGAGCAGAGGCGGGTCGAATGAACGCTATTGGCTGAAAAAAAGCCGCTGAAAAAAGCTGCTTTATTCGAAATAATCAAACTAGCTACGGCTAACCAGCTAGGTTAAATGCTAAATATCGTTGCTAGCCGGCTAACCCCACGACGATCTCTTTCCCAAACTCAGTGACTAGAATTAGCCGGGGTGTCGCCCTTTAGACCGTCAGTTCATAGCTGTCTATCAAAGTGGCGCCACTTAGATTGACAGCTATGAACTGTGCATAATGATGTATGCTGCATATGTATGCACCTTATAAAAAAATTCGCGCCCCCCCCAGAGGTGTCATGGAGTAGAAAAACAGCTTATGAGACTAGAGCCATGTTTTGAACCAGGCTGTAAATATGTTTTTGTTCTGTCATAAAATCGGACATTTTAACATGGGCCTCAAATGTAATTGACTCACTTTGCAGCCTGCTCTAGTGGTTATTCGAGGAACTGCAGCTTTTTTGTGAAAGCGTTTAGGTACGTTTAGGTACAGTAGGAACTTTCAACCTCTTCACATCCGCCACAGTCTCACCTTTTCATTCGTGCATGTCAAACAATAAAACATCATTAATTTTCTTGCACCAGTAAGTTTAAGATCAGAATAAATCCTGTTTGGAATAGATGGTTGTAGGTTTCAAGGAAAAAGAAAATATAAAGCACGATTGTCTAAAAGGCTTTGTGGTACAACAAAGACAACAGACGTGCCTCGAAGTAATGACGGTAAACAATTAAAATGCTGCTTCTTCGGGTTGAATTGAGTGTATTATTACATATATGTGTATCAAACGCTGTGTTTGTTTTATTTTTGAATGAGCTGCTTGTGAAATGAAAACTGAAAACAAAGAACAACACAGCCATTATTTCCTGTCAACAACAGAATATCACCTGTTTGTCGAAAGTTTTAGACAATGTGTGTTCATGCATTTTGTGTGTGTGCTTGTTTTCCTGTATGTGTGTGTGTGTGTGTGTGAGGCATCGCCACTGATGGGTGAGTTAGAGGCAGGGTGTTAATTACCAGGGTACAGTCCCACTAATAGACTCAGAGCATTAATGCAATCAGCCTCAAAACCAATTAATTCAACATCTGCTCTGATCAAATTTGCCTCTGCCATGTTTTGATGATGTATCCACACACAATTATTCCTTTAATCTGATGAGAACAATTAGTCTTCTTGCCATGGTGCCATCTAATTATCAAATATCACTGATGCGCATCACACAAGTCCAAACCGCTTCTTTCTGCTGTCTTTCACCATTTTTCCTCAACGAGCCCGTCTGTCTCTTTATGACAATGAAGCTTGTTTGGCTGGAAATCAACATTGTGTGTGTGTGTGTGTGTTTTCTCTTCTCTTGTCCTCTCTTGTCATCTTTTCTTCCTTTCTCTTTCTTGTCATCAGTTTCTCCTTTTTTCTTGCTCATCATTCCTGTCGTTCTTTATTTCTCCCCAAGTCGTCTTTGCTTTCATCTTCTCTCTGCTTTCTTCCTTCATCTTTATTTTCTTTCATTCAGTCTTCCTACCTTCTTCTTCTCTTTCTTTTATCCATTTTCTGGGCAGCTGCAGTTTTCATCCTACCTTTCCATCTTTCCTCGTTTCCTATCCTTCCTTGAGTCTTTCCTTCTTGCTTCCTCATTTGCTTCTTTCGGAGTTAGTTCCTTCCTTCTAACCTTCCTTCTTTCCTTGTATATTTTCTCTTCCTTCCAGCTGCCTAATCGATGTACTCCCTTCCCTCTGACTGTCTGTACAGTACGGCTCAATATGTAAATGCATCCTTCTATAAATTAAACTGCACACTATGGAGCTGACCTTGTCTCGTGTGTGTGTGGATGAGACACTTCCTTCTACTCCATAAGTCACCATTATTCACCAGGTTCCGCACTTTAAGCCACAAACGCACGCTGAGTGACACACACACACCTGTCACGGCGGCGGTGTGTGTGTGTGTGTGTGATCGGTGTGTGTGCTGACAGTACGTCACCTATAGCGCCATAAGTCAGCGTGTGTGGTAGCACAGCTTGATTTAAAGAGCTAGTTTAAATGCTAAGTCCCGACACTCAGTCAGCGGCTCTGACAGCTGCTGTATGGGAACCGGGGAGAGACTCGCATTCATCAAAGGCCAATCAAAAGTCAAATAAACTGTACAAACAGCAGGAAGTGTCAGCGTGTCAGTGCATCGAAACATCATTAGAATAGGTCGTGTTTCTCTTAGTTTCCTGTCCTGCTGTTTACCTGTTGTTGGTTTTCATTTCAAATGTCACTGCTGCAAAAATGGCTTCACAACTGCAGGTTCAACCAGGATCACACACACAGAGCAGGTGAAATATCAGTAATAGCATAATGCAAACTCCCACAAGAGCTTGTCAGTAAAGCTTATTATTGTTCTAGGTTTCATTTTGGTTAACATTAGAGGTGGATCATAATATGACAATATGAAAATCTTCTGTCAGGGTTTCTATAATTCGATATCACAATATGAATAGAGACTAAATATAAACAGGATAAAACTGTTGTGTTTTACTTGATTTCATGTATCCTATGAACATTTTTATCTTCTGAGATGAAGCACTCTGTATTCTTTCCATCTTACTTTCCATTAATTATGACTTTCTATATCTAATATGATCCATCTTATTTTTTTTCCTCTTCATCTTATTGTACATTCATTTTCCATCCCAACTTTATTCTCATATGGATATAGTATGTCAAGTACTTATGGATGTCAATAACAAGGAAAACATGTAACATAGTGTAAATACTTTTTCTATGCCACTTTATTTTTTGTTTTTGTTATTGCTGCCTTATCTTTTGACTTAGCCACTTTAATGGTATTTATTTCTGAGTTACTGTTTGCCTGTTCTGCTGCTGTGACAAGTAAAAGAGGGATCAATAAAAGTTATCTTATCTTATCTTATCTTATGTTCTATATCTTTTTCTAGTGGAAGCACTTGTTGCATGTAATTTATTTCATGTAAATCATTTTATATAATGCATGTATGAAAGTTGCTCTACAAATAATGTTTATTATTATTCGTAGTAGTAGTAGTAGTAGTAGTACTTGTCGTCATAGTAGTAGTTTTATAAAACTGGCTCATCCAGTAGTTCAAATACCTGACAAATCAATATTTCATCACAGTTATGCAACAATCCTGTAAAACCTTTTCAAGTTGCCATAATGTGGTGAACAATACACCTCCTCCACTCAGTGATGTCAATGGAGCTCACAGGTAATCTAACTACTGTATTCACAGCTTTCAATCCATAGTCTTTACGCTTGTTTCACTGGACTGATGAACTGACTCTGCACTGTTCATGAACGCTGCTCCACCTGCTGCACATACCGCCGGCCATCAAACAGTTAACTCAGTTTCACAGACTCTGGACATGAAACGCTCCGCAGAGGTAGCTTTTCATTGCAGGGCGAGAGTGTGATTCACATTCTATTGTCAGGTGCTGCTGTTATTTCGTCCACCCCCCCGTGTTTGTTACTCGTCAGCCCAGAAGGCGACTTCACCACCCACGGGTAGACAGCGTGTTTACTCCCTCCTCGCTCTCTCTCCCTCGCTCTCTCTCCAGCACTGTAGCTCAGGTAAACACACGCGGTCACACACAAAGAGTTACAAACGGGTGCTGTTTGATGACTCATCCTCGCCGCTGTAGCACGACTCAGGTGAGAGAGAGGAAACATGGAGGAGAGGTACCAGTGCGTGGGGGGGGGGGAGTTGGATGGAGACCGGGGAGAGAAACCAATTTGAGCAATGTCAACCATTTCATCTGCAGTTAACGTGAACTGGCTAATTACAGATTTGCATTTCCATCCAAACAGATTGATTGCAGCAACAGATGAGAGACGGCGGCGGGACGGAGCGAGGGTGGGCTGCAGATGAGAGAGTGAAATGAAAACACAGACGAAAAGCAGATTGAGAATCTGAGAGGAAGACGAGGGAACGAGCGGGGAGGCGGTTACAGTCGTCTGTGGCGTGATGTGAATGATAATGAGGCGGCGACGCTCGTCGGCGAACAACTGCTACGCCGCCTTTATTTGAAGCTCTTACAACATGGCAGCGTGCCGACTCTCTGGGGATCCGCAGGTAGAGATAGAACAATCCCAGAATTCAGTTTGGGACCGAGCTGCTACCAATCATGTGAAGGACAAACCTCATTTCTGGAGGAATTAATGACTTGATTGTTTTGTAGCCACAAAAGAAGAAGAAGCAGGTGAAACTGTTTTTCTTGTTGTTGTCGTTTCTTCTCGATGCAAAATTATTCAAATTCAAATGTGCGTTCACCTTTTTCTTTAGTCTAAAGCAGATAATAGGAGTCGTATTTTTGTTTGCAACTTCAAAAAATGTGATTTATATAAATGGAAATGAGTCACATTTTCATGGTTATCTGTTGCATCATGGTTCCACAAACACAACATAAGATTCACAGCTTGAATATGTTTGGCAACAACTTCAGATTTTCACATTGCACCTGCAAAATAAGTCACGTCATCACGGTCATTATCTCTTGGTGTTCAAGTTTTTAAGATTTCACATCAACTCCAGTTTGAGCTGTTTGACGACGTCCAGCCTCGGTGTCTGGGGTCAAACATGGTGAAACTCTGCAGAGTGTTTCCTCACTATAGAAGCAACACTGTGCTGCAGCCTTTCTGAATTTGAGGTTTATAGAAAGATACACATTTTGTTCACATCCTTCTAGCAGAGCTCTATTTTCAGCCCCCTGCTCAGACCTCTGTACATGAGTAATATTTATTTCCCGACTCAGCATCTCACCATCGTTTTTTACTGTCAGATCTACAACTACAAACAAATCCTTCCTCTTGTTACAGGCTGCTTTTAAAACCCTCCAGACCTCGAATTTAAAACAGTTTCTAAACTCCGAAAAGACATTTTACAGAAGCTCAAATAACTGAGATTGTTCCACACAACTTTAATATGTGTATATTCATGTAGGATCCATAAGCCTACACACAAAGTCCTGCAGCTTTTTCTCCTGCTCGTGTTTTCTCATGTTTATATCAGGACACGCGAATGAACAGGGGACCAAAAGCATTGATCCGCATGGCTCTGGTTTTCCTTTTGCACCTGTTTCCAAGAACAAGAAACTGCTGATACAAACATCTGTCGTGTACAGTACCCATAATGCCTTGCAACTTGAGCTCATTTCTTGCCTCAGGTCACATGGCGTCGTTTCCACCGGACGACCAAATAACCAAAGTGGACGCTTGAGTGAATACGAGCATCAAATGAAGTACTTCAAACAGCAATATGGACAACATGAGTCTAACATGAGTTCAGATCTGGGGCACAAACAGGAAAAGCTCTTGATAAAGTTCAGATGATCTCTTCAAGATTCTGCCAAGATCCTGAGATTCTTTGACCTCAGTGCCAAAAGCTTCTGAGTAGGAATCTGACAAAATCAGGAGACAACCCATTAATTCTGATAATGCCCGTGTTTATTAAGATACGATACGATACATCGATAAAAACCTTCATCACAAATAGGAAAAACACAAGTTTCTCCATGACAATCGCTTCCTTGTCGAAATCCTTGTGCCAGTTTTTCCCCTCCAACTTTTTAAGGGCTTGTTTTCATCTGTCAGCGACTCTTTGTTTGCATCCCAACTGTGAGTACGAAAAGAAAAGCTCTTGTAAAATTTAGCTTAAGAATTTTCAGTACTACACACACACACACACACACACACACACACACACACATTTTACCAGCTCATTTGACACTCGACATGCACACAGAGACATACAGAGACGAGTTATGATCTCTGATGACACACACGCAAACTTTGAAAGCTATCTGCACACGCACCCACACACATACACACATGCACACACACACACATGCCAGCTAACAACAGAGAAGAGTCAAGTGGAAATCTTTGCCATGGGCTACAAACAATAAGAAACTGATTAACATTCAGCACCCTGAACTCAACCCAGCTCTCGTTCTGTCTCGGCTTCACTCACTTTCTCTTTGACTCTCTCTCTCTCTCTCTCTCTGCTCTATTATTTGTTTTTCACCCCTCTCTCCCTCCCTCCTTCTCTCTCTCTCTCTCTCTCTCTCATTTCCGTCTGTTGATGCGATGCTTTCACGGCACATGAGAGTGACAATAGGATGAGAGAGCAGCGGACGATGATGACTAGAATAGAACATAATGAGGTACAGTTACTACGACGATGAGATGACAGCGTGCGGCAGGCAACATCTCTCCCTCCATCTCTCCCTCCATCCCTCCCTCCCTCCGTCTCTCCGCCTCGTCCTTATGTCTTCCTCTCTGCTGTAAACAGATGTAGAGTACAACATTGTAACCACAATCCCCCTGGGCACTTTGGGAGCCTCTCACTCATGAAATCTATCCCCCCCCCCTCCTCCCTCTCTCCTCCCTTCACTTCTCCTCTCCTCATCTCTCTCCATCCCCTCCTCCGTCAGGCCACGGCGGACCGGTTGTGGCTCGGTTGTAATTACGGCGCTGAATGATTTGGCTTGTAGCGCCATTGATGGGTTTGTTGCCGCTCTTGTTTTTCGTCCGATCTGAGGGAATTTTCTGGAGTACAACACGCCGCTCCGTGGCCCGCGCCGCAGCGTTCAATCCAAAGAGGAATCGATAACTTGTTTGGGGCCAAATTATGAAACGACACCAAACACAAAAACCTGAGAATGCTGTTTTACACCTTACTGCATGAGCGAGTCCTTATTAAGGATGTGGGAGGCCATTAAAGGCTGATGCATTCGAACACACAGCAGCATCCACACTCAGGTTCAGCCTGCTGCAGAGAGACTCTCTCTAAAGGTAACAGGAGGACATTTTATATTTTACATGTTTAGATGACAGTGAGACCAGAGGAAGAGGAGAGGAAATCAAAATAAACACAGTTAAAAAGTAGGAGTGTAAATCACCAGTTTCATGACGATACGATACTATATCGATTCTTTGGACAACGGTACAATATTTGTCGATATCGCACAGTCACGATTCCATTTCGATTCAATTCGATTCAGGAGCCTTCGATTGATCAATTTAAGACAAAGCTTAAGCTTTTGTGGGAAGAAGTCAGTCAGAGGTGTTGAGCAATGTGTACTACAGTGCAGTCAGCCAATAAAGTCCCAACTCTCAACTTCAGAGCAAGGCGCAATTTGGCGGAAACTGTGAAATGGGTATTTCAAAATACGGAATACTGAATTTCAAAATAAAGGTGTATCTTAAAGATGACGATGTTGATCGAAGGTTTGAGTTTCCATCGATTTGATTGGATCTTTGCTTAACCAATCAATGGATCGATCCAGATCAATGAATCATTATCCAATTAAAAACATGACCTGAATGCTGTTTAGCACTGAAACACAAGGTATAAAAGTAAAAACATAAAATACAAGAACGTACTTTGAGGAGGTTTGAAGGGGCCGATCAAAACAAAGAAAAAATGAATAAATAAAAGGTTTTGACTCCAACAACAACAAATGAACCCAATTAGCTTTTACATTTGTTTGCTTTTGTTCCAGTGCTTGGTTGACTATGAGCAGACAAAGCTTTGATGATGATGATGATGATGATGACTGAAAGGAGCACAACCAAAAGAGTAGTTCCCCTTAACTAGTGGAACAATTACATGCATTACAATCACCCTTACTCACACTGATATAAATAGATGACAATATAGATTTAAATCCTATAAGCAAGTTTGACTCAAATCTCATTCTCCACTCTTACATTGGTGAGGTGTTTTATCCCTCCTCTGTTCTTGCTAATCATGATGTGATGTCAGAGTTATCTTCAGGCACTGAAATGTACCATAATTATAATCATAACTGTCAGTGTTTACCACAGTTTGACAGGAGCTGGTCTCACAAAATCTTACCATATGGGCTCGAGTAGAGTCGGAGCTACAGCAGGATTTGGAGAAAGTGCTCATGTTACCTCACTGTTACTGAACCTGCTCACAGATTCAGAACAGACAGCCGGTGTGTAAGTGACTTTATAGTGGGGGAGGATCTCCAGAGCTGCTTCACACAAACACAGTTTAACCTCCTGTGGTTCGACTCCGAACTGGACTTCAGGTGGACAGGACGCTGCTGCAATGCAGTTTGTTTTTTGTTGTGGAGTCTGAGGTGGAAATGGTTGAAAGCTGTTCACCTGTAAAACGATGCTCTGAGGATCAGCTGTAAAACCACAACAGGCAAGCAAGGGATTAGAAAAAGGCCACTTCACTGCACTGTGTCACAGTCTCTCAGTCACCATTAGCCAGTGTTGGGAAAGTTCACTTTCTATATGAACTAGTTCAAAGTTCAGTTCAAACCATTTAAAATGAACTAGTTCAGTTCATCGTTCATAATTCAAAATTGTGAACTAAAGTTCATGCTTCCCCAAAATGAACTATTTCGTTCTTTTTTAGTTCTTTTTTTTTTTTTTTTTTTTTACGTTGCCACGAGCTACGAGCTAATTCC